>JAABNX020000070.1:6490596-6522224 GCA_015163995.2 Mormyrus lacerda | reverse complement strand
GATGGATGGATGGATGGATGATAACCATGAACATATACATATGTATGAAGGCACCTTTTTAAATAGTCAAACACCTAAACAAAACCAACTGAACAATTTTTACAAAGCACATACTCATCATCTAAATGGACTCTCCTGCAAAAATTTCCCGCATAAATCTTAAAAAATAGACTCTTCGATGCGAAACACATATCAAATGTACTGCAACCAAAAAAGCAACCGAAAGCATGATAAAAATGAGGCAGAGAGACAGAGAGCTGTACTCCATTCCCCTCATGTGGCAGGTCAGGGAGCCGCCATGTCAGATCAATAACTGCCAAGGTGCATATGGGCATATCAGATTATTCATTAAACGCGGGCAGCCGACACTTTCCTTTGCCAGACCCCCTCTTGTTTATTTTGCTTTATATCCATTAAACATATTAGCACTGAAAAGTGGATTACATTTATTTTCATTAGCGCCATGCTAGCGGCGAACGTAGGACTGCGGGAGGCTTGCAGCACAAGTGCTTCTGGCTGTACTCGATCCGGCTCTCAAAGGGCCTAGCTGGTCAAAAGGAGAAAGAGCTCTGGATGCTTCCGTCATGCCCATATAAAAAGGCTTCTCTCTTTTAATGGAGCGGGGGAATGAAATCAAAATTTTCAACAACGTGTCAAAAATCACAATTCATATGTGATGTCCACTGATAGACAATGAAAAATCTTGAGCTCTGTAGGTTACCGATACTGATGGCAATAGCATTTTATAATTGACTCAGACCTGCTGGTATTAGATGAAGTGAATTGTATTGCAATTTTATCTATTGCGTGTTGTTTCTGTGAAAATGAAACTTAAGAAACATCCTTTTCAGAAATAGTGAAAACGGGCTTATAAATAATTTAATTTCATTGTGAGCACTGATTTGAACGAATAAAGATTATTCATGCCAATAATCGCAATGTGATTTCCCATCTGCCCGAGTTTGCTTACTGATTCTAATATCAAAATTCAATGCCAAATTTAATAAATATTGAACTATGGGTTGAGTGTATTCATCTCGAGGACCCATTCCTTAAAACATTTCTTAAAGGAAAACACACTGAATTCCACAGCAGAAATTACACAAATATTCATGTCCTCCTGGAGTTTATTTTTTTAATAATAAAGAACAATAGAACATTTTCAAATCACTTAAAGCAACAAAACCCTTCACTAAGACAGTGTAAGAAAAAGTAAAAATAAAAAGCCAGAATTTAAACAGCCATGTCAGCCATGCAGACTTGCCACAACAAACTCACACATTTTAACCTTAATTTATCATGTGAAGTGATGAAGACAGAGGCGTCTCAAATTAGCCATTGTCTTCCCCCTGACTACATATCAGTCCGTTTCTATGGAAACCGAAGTGTGAGCATAGAGGCTTTACCCTGTGGTCCTTCTCCAGATGATGCTGAAGGAGGAGGCTACGTCGTCTCCTCACCTGGGCTGTGTCACGTGGATAGAAGTGATACAGCCCCTCGCCAAAGGACACCTGTGACAAGGACAGAGCGGGGGACATGTTAACGGCGTCTTACAATGATGTGGCGCAGAGGCAGCGCAGTAATTCATAGTTGGCAAGAATAAATCACAGGGCTCATGTTTGGCCAGGGATTTTTCTACGCAGATCAAAAATGTCCCCACCTTGCTGTAAAAAGGGGCAAGGGTCACGATTCATAGTATAAAATTCAAAAATCTCATTTGTCACGTTGATGCAAATGTATGGCCCTTTTACCAGAAGCGGTGACATTTTATAATTTCATTCTGATGCCATTAGATTATCCATCTGGGGCCCTTAACTAGTGGGTGCTTTACATCAGTTATAACTGGAATAGGACACAGGAAGCAAAGGGTCGATATGGTGCTTGGTTATTTTAAAAAATAAGCTGCCAACATAATGCAAAACAGAAGCTTCTGAGACTAAAAAACTATCAGTTATACAATCTTTTCCGCCATTTTATTCTGAATGCTCACAATTCCAGAAATCATTTTGGATTTCCTGTCAGTTGCTCAAGACATCCCACCTCCACCTTATCTCCGCCTCTCTGTCCAGTTTAAGAAGCCCTCTCACTATATCCTCCTAAATTATTTTAAGAAAACGGCTCTTCGTTAGGTTGAAACAATGGTACAGGCAATCATGCAAAGATGGGGCTTTTTGCTTTGCCAGGTGAAAGCGTGGAAGGGTGTGCACTAGTTATAGTGGAAGTCTAAAAAAAAACATTCTGAGGGAGGCAAACAGGCAATGACAGAAAGCTATTCATTTAGCAGAACTTTGCACCAGCTGTAGAGAATGAGGGCAACCAGGCTAGCTCAAGCTCCATCTGTAATCACCGTTTGAAACTCTCCGTTTAGACCGTTACACTTCAGTGGATGAAACAATTCATTGCATCCATTACAAATGTTTTGACATCTAACAGTTCAGGTTTGTCAAACAGATTGTTTCCACATCCACTGACTAATAGGTCTTCATGGGTTAGGGGCAGGTAGAGGAATAGTGTTTCACGCACATTTCGTCATGCCTGAACTGTTAGATAAATGCATTTTATCTGCCATTTTTTCGTATTTATACTAAATCATTGACTTCGCCAGTAGCCTTAGATTAGCTCATGTGCATAGTAAACACGTTTAATCACAATGTTGACTCTTTCGCACGAGGACGGAGTACGCAGCAGAATTGTTTTTATAAATTGCAGCGATAGGAAACCATCCCCCTTCCAAAGCGGGAATTAAGGAGCCCATGAAATGTGCGCATTATCGCAAAAGGTCGCAACACCCTACGCACGGTTAGACGGTGTTTATTAGTTGGTTAGTTGAAAAACAACCCAAACGTTATTTGCAATATGCACCTCAATAAAAGAATCACATAATAATACCAATAATAATAATAACAACAACAAAAGTAGTAAAAAGTATTATTATTGTTATTATTATTATTACTTTTATTATTACTGTATATTAAAGGTGTTTCTGTTTCTTCCAGCATGGGAGATGCATTGAGCTCCCTTGCACTGTAACTTTCCCCTGGGATTCCTATCATCCCCTTTGAACAGACGGTTGCCTTTTTCCACAGGACAGATACTGCGCGACCCCTCTTGTTTGCAGGACATTTCGGTCACGAGCCTAACTTGCGGATACGTTTCTTTAGAAGCTTTTTTTTGACAGGAACACTGCACAGCCTGCGGTAATGTGGGCGACTATGTCAGCCTAATTAAACCAATTTCACTTTACTTCTGAACATGTGTACTGCGTTTGTGTCTAAGTCAGAATTACTCCATATTAATATATTTATTCATAATGCTTTTCAAAACTGGCAATGACGTCATTTATAAAAGCCTCAGGAAACCTTAATATATATTTTCAACCTGCACAAATGTATTAAATAATGCATAAATTGCCAATGATGATTTATTGACACAGAGCAGGTTACTCTGGTGTAATTTAAGTTCTAGGTAAAAACAGTAAACGCAATTAGAACAGGATCTACAAAAAAGCAGAGTACATATTGTTCATATGAGGAGGTCCAAATTCAAAATGTAACAAATGTTGCAAGTGTTTATGTACTGTATGTTTAAATTTTGAATAATAGTATTTGTAGTATATTAACTGTTTTATTAAAGCTAATACAATTAGTTATTTTAGGACAAAATACATCTCTATAAAGTACTTGCCCTGTGAGAATCAGTCCGCGCAAAACGGAGCATACGCAACGTTGTCATTGCAAATAACATGTCAATTTACTCATTTGATTTGTTCGAGTTGCTGCTAGCTCTGTGCCTACCTTTCGTGCCCCGTCGAACCCGTGTTCCGCGGCAAGTTGGTGGGCTTCATTTTCTGACTCCTCCTGCAACTGAACCAAGAAATGCTCCGTAATAATCCCTTCGTCTGCAGCTCGCGCTAAAACAACAAGCGCGTGGAGTACTAAAAACACGAACGATGTCCCATCCTTGGCAGGTCCCAGCATCGTGCCGCGGTTTGTCTCAAGAGTGATAATGCAAGTTAATTTTGCGAACGGGATGCCTATGTTTACGAATTCACTTGAATAGACGAATTTCGGGACACATTTCAGCAGGGAACGAAGCCGGAGTGAAGTTGTACCGTTATGTCAGCTCAGTGCTGTGCGTACAGCAAGGGAGCAGGGCTTGTTTGGTATCAAATCTGCATTTCAGCCACCCTTTCATCTATAATTTAGCACGTTCCTGTTGGTCTTCGTGTGACGTTCCGCTTTACACTGCCCAATAAGCTGTGGCGGGTGTGGCCGCACGGCATCCCCCCCCAACTCCACAAATCCCCCGGTTCAACCTAACCCGTCATATATAGATAGATCCTCCACTTGCAGATGCCGCGCCGAGAGTAGTTTCAGCACCCTGGAGAATTCCTCCATTTCCCGTCAGCTGCCTTACTGGTTCGGCGGACGTATAGCGGGAATAAATAAATGTTTACAAAAAACCATGTGGAAAAGAAATCAGCAATTATTGGTGCGTTGCTTCAGTGATCAGAAATTAAACGAAATATACGATGGTTCCTTCGATCTTATTCCGTTGTTTGAGTAGACATGCTTTAAAAACCTAGAATACAATAATAACACAAATATCTGTAGTAGAATAATCTAACTAATGTAAAGTTAACGTACAAAAATAACAACAATAATAGTTATTATTATGGTATGAGGGTATTATTATTATTGTTATTATTATTATAGATAATCATGTTATGGTTATTGCTGCATTACATATATTATGGTTACATTGCACACATGGTTTTTCAACCTTTTGCGGACAGCTATGAATCATTAATATGAGCTGTTTAAAAAGCAAAGCTCAGGTATAGAGTTAAAGGGATGTGAGGAGGCGGTTTATCAGTCACAGTAGGGATCGCCTCCGGTCTATTTGCCAGTGTTCCCTCACACTGCCCAGCACTGCACGTATGCCCAGTGAACGTCACCATTCGAACCGGCATAGGAGTGGCCGTGACTGGTGCTGGTCGGTGACTGGACAATGCCTGTTACCGGATGCAGAGCTGCAGGTTGTCAATGTTCAAATTAAAAAATAGCAGCCTTAAATGAAGAGAAGCTCTCCTTTCACAGTGCAGCTCCTGGATTCATTCCTGAAGCAGTCGTGACTACAACTACACTGCACTTTTGGAGTTATCACAAACACAGACTGTACGATGATGGTTAGTGGTCTCAAAGCTTCTGCACCTGATCCCCAGGTAGGACAGTCCTCGCATATTGTAGGTTAATGATCCATAAACAGGGACCTGCCACAAAGCACTGTCCTACATTTAGGGACCTTAAAGACAAATGTAGGGCATTACCTTCAGCGTGACCCTTTTAAACTAGGTTGCAGACCGCAAATTTGCACTAGTGACAGGTACAATTGTAGCCCGAAACGCTACGCCTAAAAGGCTGGATCTGAGACCGCATGCAGCCAGCTGCAGTGTGGCTGGGGATGGCCCCTCCACGAGCTGCGCTGCTGTCTCTTATGCAAATGAAAAATGCGCTGCACGCTCAGTCACTGCTCATCTGAGCGTGGAGTGGCAGACGGGGGCTACGCAGGGAAAAGCAGCCACTTTTCATGCCCGGCTCTGCTCTTCGACAATGCAGCATGCAGCAGTTCCCCATTGCTTCCTTTTCAGACACACAATTTGCAGAACTAATGTACCCTCACTGGCCACTTTATTAGGTCTACCTTGCTAGTACCGGGTTGGACCCACTTTTGCCTTCAGATCTGCCTTAATTTTTTGTGGCGTAGATTCGACAAGGTGCTTGAAATATTCCGTAGAGACTTTGGTCCATGTTGACTTGATAGCATCACGCAGTTGCCGCAGATTTCTCAGTTGTTTCCTCGTGATGTGAATCTCCCGTTGTATTACAACCCATAGGTGCTCTATGGGATGGAAAACTGATGATTGTGGAGGCCATTTGAGTGCAGTAAACTCAGTGTCATGTTTAGAAAACCAGTCTGAGATGATATGAGCTTTATGACACGGCACGTTATCCTGTTGGAAGGAGCCATTAGAAGCTGGGTACACTGCGGTCATAAAGGGACAGACATGGTCAACAACAATATTCTGTGGTGCTTAAACGGTGCTCAGTTGGTGCTAAGAAGCCCAAAGTGTGCCGAGTAAAAATCCCCCACACCTGCAGCCTGAATTGTTGATACCAGGCAGGATGGATCCATGCTTTCAGGTCTTTTATGCCAAATTCTGACCCCACCATCTGAATGTCGCGGTAGAAATCGAGGCTAATCTGACCAGGCAGAGTTGTTCCAATTTTCCATTGTCAAATTTTGGTGAGCTGTGACCACCGTCAGCCCAGTTTCCTGTTCTTAGCTGACAGGACTGGCACCCGGGGGGGTCTTCTGCTGCTGTTCCCATCTGCTTCAATGTTTGACGGGTTGTGCATTTAGAGACTCTCTTTTGCATACCTCAGTTGTAATGAGTAGTTATTTGACTTTCTGTCAGCTTGATCCAGTCTGGCCATTCTTGTCTGACCTCTGCCATCAACAAGGCATTTTCACCCAAAGAACTGCCGCTCACTGGATGTTTTTTCTTTTTCAGCTCATTCTCTGTAAACCCTAGAAATGGTCGCGCGTGAAAATCTCAATAGATCAACAGTTTCAGAAATGCTTATGCTAGCCCATCTGCCACCAGCAACCGTGCCACGTTTAAAGTCACTTAAATCACCGCTCTTCCCATTCTGATGTGAAGCTCCTGGCTTGTATCTGCATGATTTTATACATTGTGCTGCTGACATATCCTTGGCTGATTAAAAAAACAGTTGAACAGGTGTACCTAATACAGTGGCCAGTGAATGTACAATATCAATTGCATTTGGCCCGCGTGTGTTTGATTCTTTCATTGTACTGCTTGTGTTTTCCTTCAGTCAGATCAAGAATCTGATTTTGTCCATGAACAAGCAAAAATGCACATAAATAATGTTATTCCTTCAAGCTGTCTGTCTCAGCCAAAGTTCACAGTAATTGTAAAATAACTGCTGGGATAGAATGGCCTGGTAAACAGAGAGGAAGATTTGGACCTGCTACACAATTTCAAATGACCTGTGAAATTAAATTTTCCTGGACTCCAAAGGTTTGGAGACCACGAGAGCTGCAGCTCTTACTACATACATAAATGATATGTGTCATATTGAGTAATTTCTTTTTTCCCCTCGTATGAAAAAGAGGAAATTGCTGGTGGTGGAAAATCATGTTGCCCTGCGCTGGAATCTCATTATAGCTAGTTATTTATAATTTATAAATACAACAAAATGTATAACTTTTAGGACTGGTAGCTATAGAAACCTCAGGAATGCATTTCAGTAAAAAACAGTCTGAAAGTTATAGAAGACGTTCATTTGTATACTGAGATTTTTGGACCCACATAGCACAAAAATATAATAGCCATATCTTTTGTATGGTTGTTGTTATGTTCCCAGGAACATATGATGCATCTGTTGATCTGAATATAGGATTATGCGGTTTTACTGATTCAACTTTATCCATCTAGGCATCTATAATGCATCCAAATGAATGGTGGCAGTGAAAATGGTGTAATATAAACAATCACAAAGGGGGTGGAACAACTCAGAGGTACTATTAGTCTTTGTGACACCAGGACTTGAACAAACTGATGGTTCCAACATGGTGTTGTAAATATGGCAGGTCATGTGTATCTATCCACTGTACAGTACCAGTGTTCACAGTCTTTGATGTGAGTGCCTGATATACTAATATGCTAACTGCTGTATTTACAGAACTAGAATCTTCATCTTGCCTTTGCTTGCAACTGTTGTATTTGTGAAATGTTCCCTTGCATCTGGAGAAGATTGTATCTGAGGAAAAAGGGTTGAGGGAGACAAGCTGGGATTTGTGTTATAATCCAGTGTCCAATCAGTGACTCAGGTCAAAGGGTAAACGCGCAGCTCTCCAGGACAAACAGGCAGCCGGGCTTTGGCGTTCCGTCTCCATCCAGGTCTGTCAGTCGATATGAAGAAGTCGTTGATCAATCCGCCTAGCCGAGACGCCACGCTGGACTGGATGTCTCCCACTCCCAATTCACACACAAGCTCCATCCCACGGAAACCTTCATACTGGGAACCCTGTGCTGCTCCATCGTACAATAAAAGCTTGACTTGTCATATTTCCTCAATAAATCCAACTTTCGTTCGGGCACAAGTGTGTGGAATTTCATTAGAATGGATAGACAGGATTTTATTTAAAAAATACTCATGATTAGTTAATGCCAGAGGAATGTCTGATTTTACAACTAATGAAGTTCAGCTAATGAGCCCCATGGGGGCTGTATCTTTATCTTCTGCTCTAACTGGCTTTACATTATTATTATTAAATTGCTCTACTGCTGACCTTTTTCCAGTGTGACTCACAGTTTAGGACTGTGTATCAGCTAAAGCCAACCTGTTAAAGTATTCCAGTGTAATTACAGTCCTAACCATAACCTTTCATAACTAGTCTTGTTCCTTAACCATCGCTCCACCTGCTGGCCACCAGTGGCTTCTTTGACCTTCTTCCGTGGGGCCACGAATCATTCTGTCTTGCACATAATGCCCTACTCCTGGCACTAGCCAAACCCTGCCATCAAAGCTCAGAAGCACAGAAAACCATCTGCCAAGGTCTGTGCCTTGACGGCCTTAAAGGTCCGAGTCCCACTTCTCTAGGATTTATGACGTGAAACGTGTGAATCACTCAGAGGTTGCCAGTTGAAAGCTTTACCATGTTACAAAACAAATGTCTTACTGGGAAACATATACGATGGGGTGCCTTTTTTATTGAGATCCACTAAAGTAAACAAAGGACATCTCTCCTTTCATCTACTGTACAATAGCTGCTCCGGAGTGGAAAATCCATCAGCGGGCTCAGCGTCCATTAGCAATCGCAATGCATTCATCCCTGACAAGGCTGGCAATATCCCCCTCTGTAATGAGTAGTTGACCTATTAGATCTATACAAACCAAAATGATTGTAAACACAGAGCAAACTATGAATTCATCAGGATTCTCATTCTTCTTTTTAATGAAAAAGATATTGATAATGAAATCTCAGGTCCTGTCATAGTCCTATATGACACATTTAAATAGCAAAAAAATTGCAATGCTTTGTTTTTGCAACATCAATTTCAAATCCTGTGTTTGGTAATTTGTTGCCAGAAAACATGTGCAAATGGACATAAATGAGATAATTTCCTGTGCAATGTATCACTTTGTTGCGGCGCTTTGACTGTGGCTGAGAGTGTGTAATGTCCCTCTCTATCACCCCTGTCTTCACTGCTTTGAGCTTGAGGGGTATTCACAACGAGACTTCTTGCACTGAGGAAGATTCAACAATTGGTTTTCCGTTGCCTGGGAAACAAGTATGCCCTAAAAATAAAACATCTTTCGGGCCCTACGATAAAGTGGGATCTTCCATTCAGCTAAACAAAGAGCAAACAATCTAGAGGGACTTCTCTCTCCCACTAAGCTCCTGGAGCTCTGATTGGGAGGCTCTCACCTTTCCCCAGCTGACGACTCCTCAGGCCCTGCCCCTACTGCCCCGGGCGAGCAGGTAATAACAGCCATTGCATCAGTATCGATTGCAGTGACGGATCCTTCTGATCCAGCTCCCCTGTACTGCCACAGGCAAGTCTGGATTTTATTTTCATTATAAATATTGGCACACAAGCACACAGCGCAGTACCTGAATTTATCGACTCAGGAGACTGCAAGAGGCTTTGGATGAATCCTTCCACCTTCTCATCTGGCTGGTGTCTGCCTTTCCTGTGCGACTGTCCTTATGCCTCTGTGGGTTCAGCGTCTCCCTGGCAGACATGCTGTCCCTCTACAAAGAGAAAGCCTACCATCATAGATCACAGCTTCACTCCAGCAGACTTTCAAGGACTTTAGCATCATCATTGTACCAGCTGGGTAACTCAAGACCCTGTGTCAATATCAGGGACAGAGGATTGATCAATTCCAACTCATATCAGGAAAAGGAACTGGAGTTGGAATTTAAATCTCCATGAAATTCGAATTCAGTTCTAATTCCGTTCCCCATAGTTTTTTTCCAATCCCAACTCCAGTTCCATTTCCTGATTTGGACTGGAATTGATCAATCCTCTGTCCCTGATATTGACACAGGGTCTTGAGTTACCCAGCTGGTACAATGATGATGCTAAAGTCCTTGAAAGTCTGCTGGAGTGAAGCTGTGATCTATGATGGTAGGCTTTCTCTTTGTTTCTCTTTGTATTGACCAACTCTGGTCAATACAGCTATGCATCTCCTGGTTCATAAGATACTAAACCTTCTCACAAACATAGGACCTGGGAGGCCCAAGTTAACGCATGCTCTGGTGCACAGGGAAAGCCTTTTGTTTTCCGTTTAGCCACCGAATGGTGCATAGACTCTATTAAACAAACTGGGGTACAAAATAATTCCCACAAGAACTGCACGCAAACCCAAACTCTTCCTCTGTGCCAACTGTCGGGGATCCCATGAGTCAAATTAGTCATAGTGGTTTAATGTGGAAATAAAACAGGATTACCGCCAGCTAGGAGTCTCATGGTCGTCGAGTGGCGTGATGTGAGCGGCCAAGCATGCAGTCGGCACGCTGGGTGGATGTGGATTCGGAAGCCCCTGTCGCTACTATCCTGGACATAACTGTCTCCTTCTCATTTATGTGGCATCATCCACGTCCTCGCTAAGATGGGAGGCTGGAATATGTTAACAAAGATTTTCAGCACGACTGTTGTTACTGACTGATGTCCTGGCTGAGATTACCCTGAGTGGACTCATTGTGCTTTAAGCAAAGCTAGGATCTGTGGAATGAAACACTTTCATCTGAACTCTCATTCCCGTGAATTTTAAAACAAAGGCTAGGAAAAGTGCCCGTTACGTTTCGGCATATCATGCTAGGTTAATGTCTTTGACTGTGGAATGTCATAGTGATTACGTTACATCACCTTGGAGTCTTTCACGGGGCAGTTTGGCACCTTGTATGCCCAGTTAAGTCACCCATCAAATGTTAAAAATAGGCCACAATGTGGGATGCACGGGAACACCATGGCAAGAGCAATTCAACCCGTACTGGATCTTACAATAAATAGCTCGAATGATACGTGGCTCTTTACATCCCACGCAAAAAGTTGTTCATTGAATATTCGCCCCAATTCAGGCCAGCCGCCCCTTCACCAGTCTGTCAGACTCTGTTCCTCCCCAAACCTCAAATGATCTCATCAGGGTAAGAGCGGCTGATTGGATATTTTTCACATCCTCCTTTTCATGATAAAGCTCTACTGTCGTCCAGGGGGTGGGACCTGTTACAGGTCACAGTGCAAACCAAACTGAATGCCTCATTTCATCTCCATGAAGTTCATGGTGAAGATCTGCGTCACCCCCCACCCCTTCAAACCTGGCTTCCGTTATTCCTTTCACAAACACACTGCAAATGAAATATAAACTTGGGGCACTCAACAAATAAATAGAATTCCTGCAAGACCATTAAGATTCCGGAATTGGAATCTGTCAGGCTGCAATCTGCATTATTGAAGATCCTTGGGATGAGCGATCATCCTCGTGACACGATCTTCCCATTGTTATTCCATTCATGCCATAGAGTAAATCAAATACAGGCAGCAGGACAAAATTGACCTGAAGTTTTCCGTCAAGGCTTCTCTCTGAGCCAATCATGATCACTTTCATCCTTGATGTCATACTCCCCGATAGATAGTGTAGTGTGTTTGCGAGAAGATTAACTAAAATGACTGAGGAGGAGAAAAGTAAACTTGAACTGGTAATGAAAACACATTAGTCTTTTGCTGTATGTATATATTTTGGATTCCATAGAAACAATATTGAGCAAAAGCAATTGATTTGTCAGCACCGTTTTTTGTTAGCTAGCACTCCTGGCAATACCGCCATCTGATTTGTTGGACTCTGTTGTTTTATAAATATTGCAATATTTATCACAAAAATTTCAAATATCGCAATGTGATTGTTTTCCATTATTGTGGCCGTCCTACATTTAGCCATTTATACAAAGTAGCTTACAGTGGAGGAAAGATTGCAGGTTTAGTTTTTAATGCAAACTCCCCGACATTCAAACCTACAACATCTGTGATTTTAGCATAACACTCTACATGTTGAGCAATGGGAGAGTGTTCAGTCAGGCTGCCTCCACCTACTCTATCCAGAGGTACATCATCACGGTCTGGGGTTCCTGGGCTATTTGAGTCATCAGAGCCCCCCCCCCCCCCCCATATTTTCAGCTGTAGCTATCGACCAGGGAGGGGGGGTGTTTCTTTATTGAACAAGGTTGGTTGGGGCTTTATTCCAGGTAAGCTCATGCATTCAGGCACCCTTGACTGCATCCGGTTTCCGCCAGATTGCTCTTTGTGCACCACCAGACTCGAGGCTGAATGATCTGATGTCAGCACCAAAGGGGGCTGGGAAAGACAGACGTGGATGGCAGATGGAAGAGCAGCAGAAGATCTGTTTGACAAAGACAAATTATAGGTGACAGATGTGTTGAATATGAGATTATGGGTCCTTCATGTCATCTCGACTGGTGACAAGTCTTCTTTCTGCTATACTACCAAGCCTCTCTCCATAAAATTGCGACTGTTTACCAGTATCGTCCTGATCTATCGGCTTCCAGTGGCGGCTCTTAATGGGCACCCCACTGATCCTCGCATACTACATCCAGCTGACACTTTCCTCTGTCTCATCTGGTCTGGTGAGCTGGACAGGGTCACCAGCTGATAGACCAAAAGGAGCGGCTCTTGTTTTGTGGCTTGCATTGGAAGCCCACTCAGATTCGATAACACAATTGCGCAATCAATTGATACAATATTCCATGCTTCTATAGAACGGCCTTAAGGTCCTAATTCCATACTCCTAACTGTGTGTGTAGAGGGTCGAAACCATCAACTTCTTTCACCTACTGAACCACAGAAACACAGGGCCACAGAGACATACAGGTTTTTTCCCATCTCATGTTATTAAATTAAAGAACTACACTCTGTATATTGTGAATTATGTCTCTGCTTAATTGAAAGCAGCACCTTGATATCGCCCCATGTCACTTTGAATAATGACAGTCGGCCATCAAAGTAACTGCGGTCAGTAAATCAATTAGTTCCTATTTAACTGTCACACGTCCATTGATTTAAGGGAGACTTCCTTGCTTGTTTATTTACCATGAAAGAACCTGTAAAAGGTTATTAATTTTTCTATTTGCATCTCTTGTGTTTCGCCTGTATTCAAACTGGAATTCTTCACACAGATAAACTGGAAACCTGACCTTGGAATGTGTGAGATGTTGTCTATAGTGTGTAAGACTCTGATAGGCTGCCCCGTTGTCTTGTCCAGTACGTATCTCATCTTAATCCTGGTGTTTCCCGATAATGGGCACAGGATTGCCTTAACACTGACTGGATGAGAAGCTGTTTAAAATAATTGAATTCGTGTTCATTGGCACCTAATCCAAGCAGGGAACAGGACAGTAAAATATCAGTGTGCAAACATGCGACTCTAACAGATGACAAAGCATTGACCCTAAGCTGTGTACCTCTGTAATTCATGTGGCGTAACCGAATAGCGCCGTATGACACGATGTTAAAAGAAGCACCGACTCACACACTTGGTTTTCAAAATTAGGCGCAGATTTTAAAATGTCACATTAGCAAATTCAAGACGTGTGACTAATACCACCCGTGATTCAGGGAATTTTGCAGTCATGACATTGGGGGGAGGGGGGCTGTCACACAGCCACACTCAACCCCCCCCCAAAACACCAGCCTTTGCCAGAGGGCGACAGAGAAGCAGTAGATCATGACCTAACTTCATTACCACAGACACCAGCAAGACCAGTTATTTCCGTAATCCAATTCCAATGGTGCCTCCAGTGATGATTTTTATAAGCGTCTCATAGACGTGATGCTGGTAATAATTTTATGAATATTAAAGAAGTGTAATTTTGCTAATGTATTTAGTTCACATCAAATAAAACAGCATTAGTATTGTTTTATTAATATTGCATCAGATATTGCTAGTAATATTTTATAATAATGTTTTTTATTATTATTCATTCTCTTGTCGGCGAGGCAAACTGGGAGGCAAGTGACATGTTCTTCTAGAAGGTGAAGGGAGGTAAAAAAAATAACGTCTTATTCCCCCCCCCTCTGGAGTACCAGGGTCCTTTAAAGGCCTTGTGCTTTGGAAGCAAGGCATCATGGGATAGGTCCTTGAGCGGACATTTAAATGTAAAAATAAACAATAGGCAGAATCTGTTGTTAAGAAGAGCAGCATCGGGGGTGGTGTCTGCTTTTCTCTTGGCGTCTGAGAGCTTCATGAAATGCAGAGGTGAGAATGTCTCCCTTCTGTCTGGGTGCAGAGGATGGACCAGGTGGCTGGTTCTGGAGGGCAGCCACAGAAGGTCTGCGTCCGACCGCGTGTGCCTGCCCCCCCCCAGCACTCACTCCACCACCCTTTAAAAGGAAAAAGCCCAGAAACTGAAGAAGGACAGGGGGTCTGAAGCAGCACAATAAACAAAAAAAACCTGCATCCAGCTCCCAGTGAGTCCTTCAATAATTCACCTTGAAATAATATTGAAACAATGCAGATACTCAGCTCTCTCAATAACAATAACGACATCATGAATTTGAGATATAAAGAAACACAATATCTTTGTGCGTCTCTGAGGTGCAGCCCGTCCACCATCCTCAGCGCATTAAAACTGGGGAAATTAAACAGCATGGTACAAGAAATGATTAATGCAGTTTACCGAAAAATAACAGTGAACCCCAACACTGACAACACGCAGATCCTGAAACCCAGTTACTGGCCATGGTCTTAGAAAGCCTGTGCTAGAAAGGAGTGAGAAACAGGTGACAAGTTTGATTTCTCAATTCTGCAAAAAGAAAGAAATTCAGCTCGTATTAGACAAAGCTGCATCCAGAGAATGAGGTAACACTGCAAATCTTGTACGCATCCTGAAAAGCAGGCACTTTGATAGACGCCGTCCTCCTTTAGCTGACCCGTTCTGTGGACCCCACAGTGGCTACCCACAGCTTCTCAGAAAGGGGGGTCCTTTGGAAGCTTCCTAGCAGCTGACTGTCAGCAGGACAAGTTTTCCCTTTTGCCTCCTTGTGGATCAGGTGCACAAAGCACACCTGAACGCGCTTTACAGTCTATTAAGCACTGCTGTTGGCTACCTAAATGAAAACAGCACTCGAAACTAAGTGTTGCAAAGGGGGTAATGTTGCTGAAGGAGACCTAAAAGATGCTCGGTGTCAGATAAACATGCTCGCTCGGGCCAGGCTGGAGACCGGCGCTTTTCCACTTTAAAATCACATTACCGCTAATGCTAACAGGGGCAACGCCTGATCTTCTAGGCCGCCACTCACCCCCTCAAGGGGGGGGGGGGGGGCACACAAGCCGGCGCTGGGAGCAGAGTCCATTAAAAAAGCAAACAGTCTCTTGTCGAAAAGGGCAAAAGGGCGAGCCTGGTTTTCCAACCCTCCCCCCCAACACGGTGAGCCTGTGAATCAATCAGAAACCCCCTTCACAGATACATATCCAGTAGACTTGCTGGAGAGCCCTGAACTGGAGGTACACAGTGGACATGGATGTTAGGGCTGGGAGAACGAGGTGGGTAGGATGGGGGTAAAACACAGCATTGCTGGTCATATGAGGCGAAAGTGCTTGATGTTTTGGGGGGGGGGCTTGAAACTCCGGTCTCGTAGTCACCTACTGATAAGCAATCGGCAGCTGCGTTCTCCAGAATGATCCGGCACTTCCGTCTGTGCCGAGATCTGGGGACGGCCCTGTGCGGGCGGTCTCATCCGGTGCCAGAACAGTCACTCCAGGAGAGGACGCTGTATCCCAAACAACGCATCATCGATCTTCCAACTATATATTGATTTCATCAGCAGCAGACAGTAGGAGCCCTTTGCGCCCACCCAAGGGCTCTGAACGATCTACTGGACTATAAACCCATGCATCAGAGATAACCTGCTACCATAGCACACAGCATCGCAGTACATTAATATCTAGATCAGAGAGCCGCGACGTGAGGGCCCCGATGATGGAGAAACAGCTCGGTTGTCAAGTTAGATCAACACTCAAAAGCTAATTAGGCTCTCCTTTGTTTACGAGACAGATGGGTGTTTGCCTGGCAAATCTAGACCTTTATTTTTCAATGGCTGTGTCCATTCTTACATCTGGCCCCGCGAGCACTTTACAATGGTCTCGAACAATGGCCTTGAAAAAAAACAGGAACAACCTTTAAAGGTCTGACTCGCTGGCAGTCAGTGTTTTTCCACTACCCGGCATTAATGGATTAATGGGCCTCTCCAATTTGCCACAGTGTAACAGCGTGAAAATTGAACTCGGCCATGTCCTTTGTGACCAGTGACGCTCAGGGGCCCCCAGTAGCTTCCTCGCGGGTGGGTGTGAAGCCCGGATTGCCACGGATCGCGGGCCGAACAGCCAGGCTGACTCCAACGCCGCACATCACCTTGATTTAATGTTTCCTTTACGTGAGCAGCAGCAGCAGCAGCGTGAGCGTCGCATGAGATGTCGCGGCACGTCGCATTATAGGATGCAGTCACTGTTGGGAAAGGAGCATTTGCACAATGATCGCACAGTCAGTTGAACGAGATACAAATATGTATCTGACACAAATAATGTTTGTATGCTTTTTATAGTGTTATTAACAAATTATAGGGCAGTCCATCCAAGTGGGGCACGTGACCAGTTGGATGAGGGGGATTGGGATCTCTAACAAGCCCTGAAACAATTATCATTCTTAAATAAAGCAATGAGCGGAGCCAAGCTTTGATGCTTTAAAGGGAATTCAATGACACCCCAATGTAGCCATGCGTTAGGAATTATTACTGAGGGGCCATACACCAGCCGGCAACTGATCTAGGCAGCGCTTTCCGATACTGAAGCAGCCATGTACTGGTGTGCACTGCTCAATCAATAAAGACCCCATTAAGGTTAACAAACCTCAGCAATCCATGTCTCACAGACTGACTCCAATTGCCCTCAGATCCACCATATTGTTGTGTGAAAGGAAGAACTTAATTTTTTCATTTGTCTTTTTTTTTTTGTGAGTCTGGCTCCAAGCAGCAAGCGCTTCTCTATACCCCAAGCCTGTAGGGGGTGCAACCAAAAATCAAACTAGAATGGATGCACTAAACAATCATATAAAAATCATATAAAAAAGTCACACATCTTCTTTTTAAAAGTCACAAAGATTCCACACCCATATGTAGAAAGATGGGAGGGTTTGTGTGGCCGAGCAGGCAAAGCCTCTATGCCAGTCATTAGAAGGTCACTGGTTCAAATCCTGGGGCCAACTAACCAATTGAGCCCTTGAACAAGGCCCTAGATCTTTCAGTGACTTTTCCCAGTGTGTCAGGAGAAAGTCCCGCCTTCACCATCACCTCCTCAGTGTCTGAGGGACAGTTTCACGGAAAGACAATGCGGGTAATGAGGCGCGGTTATCTGCATGGTTAGCAGGGAAGCAGTGAAAAAGCGCCACGATGAGGCCAATAATACGGTATGCGTCATTTCAAAGGTATGAAAATTAGACATTCAAATGAGGTTTTTTTGTGTGTGTAGGTGGGGAGGGGGGTGTCAACTAAGACATATACACGGCTCACAGAGGAAAATCTCGATAAAACAGCCAGTAAATAAAAAACCAAGGAAATGAATGAGTCTAATGTAGATTATCTACATTTTATCACTTTCTGGAAAATATTGATAACATTTATGAAATGAAGTATAATTTATTTGCCATCTTGTGACTATGAATTATATAAAACAGTTAAAGCTCAGATATATATATATATATATATAAAAATAAATTCATTAATATTTAGAAATTATTTTAGTGGAAGAGAAAGAGGGTTGAGTAGCCACAAAAATGATTAAATAGCCCTTCTTAGTCAGCGTTTTGCCGTGACTGCTTGACAAGTAGGAGTACAAATGGGATACCACATGCCACAGGAATGGGATATTACACACTAGCACAGCCACAGGAATGGGATATCACATGCTTGCACAGCCACAGGAACGGGATACCACACGCCCGCACAGCCACAGGAAAGGGATATCACACACTGGCACAGCCACAGGAACGGGATATTACATGTTTGCACAGCCACAATAATGGGATACCACATGCCTGCACAGGCACAGGAACGGGATACGACACACCCGAACAGCCACAGGAATGGGATATGGGAATGGGAGTCACACATGATTTAATTGTCTTACTTAACCACATTCTTTGTGCAGTGGATAATTGGTTGCCAAGATGAAGGCATCACACCACGGTAACAGGTTTGAAAGACGCAGATGGCAAAACAGTGTCTCCGATGACGCCATGTGAACGCCAGCCACAACATGCATATTTGTCATCCGGAAAGATCAGTTTGGACATGAGACCTTTTCCAACAAGTGTCGTCAAAAAAGAGGAACTCGCCTGGGTCATCTCAGCCTTGGACGTTTGTGACTGTCAGGCATTCATTGTGGTTGTAGAGACGGCTCCACCCTCCCAGGCTGCCTTGTAGAGCCTCATCGTACGACACAAAGAGCTTCCAGATGCTGCTAAAAGGACGCGTTGGCTTCATTTATCCATATTCATGGCTGATTGCTGATTATATTTCCACTGCAGTCACTGAATGCCATACACAAGTCTGCAGCAATGACCAGCTTGTGAGGTCTTTGGGAATCCCGGCGTGACTCTGCCATTAATATACTATTATATGACCAAGATTCAAGTGAAGCTTTAAAAATTTGGTGATAAATCAATAAAATGCATTTACACAATTATTTAACCCACGCAGAAAACGGGAATTTCTTACTGTGATTTTATTAACGCAAATACAATCCTCTGGACACTATATACATTTGTTGCAGATGCTTCCTCCATTCATGTTCACACCTTGAGGTCAGTTTCAAAGAAGTCTTTTCTTCAGGTGTAGAGGTTGAGTTAAGACTTGCCATGTTTGATGTTTTTTGAAGCCACTGCTTATAATTTGTTGTGTTCACAGTTGTTCCTGAGGACATTTCATTAGTAAAATTACAGTGTATATTTTTTTATTTATGTTTCATTAAAAAAAAAAACTGTAACACAGTGGTTTTACACTGTAAAATAATTAGTACTTCTCATCCTACAGATCGTGGGTTTTCTGAGAGAGGTCACGGTATTTGATGATAACTATATCGTTAAATTCTGTAATCCCAATGGCCTGAGGATGTCTCCATCTTACTTGTATCTGCTGATTTTATCTGACTGGGAAAAGGTGAAAAAGTACTTATCATATCAGCAGAGCCAACTGCAGCCCATTCTTTTTAACCTCAATCAAAAGAATAGCTCTGTACTCTTTTGAGTCTAATCCAGTAAAATTGTTTAGACGAGTAAGCCTGTCTATTAAGTATAATCAATGAATATGAATTAGTCAGATATAACCCATCTCACATTTTCCATTTCAGGTTTCATTCTGAAATTCAAATAAACCTTTTTTTCAGGAAAATAAATGGTTGAAAATGATCCGGATGGAGGCAGTGATTTGGGAATTAATGCCTGTGGTGGAGGAGCACCGTCTTTCCAGAGAGCAGGGGAGACCCACACGGACGCGGATGGCTGACCAGCTGCCGGAAGAGGTGCTGGCAGGGGCGTAGAGCCCAAAGCGACCCTGGGAACATCCAGTTGAACAGGCGGGGTGAAGTGAGCTGCGTCAGCTTCGCTGCAAGGGGGAATCATTCAAGCTGAAACCTCAGAACAGCGAATGTAGCATGAAGACCCCGCGCAAGAAAATCCACTTAGACAGACTCATAGAATCGTCAAGTTGGACATGAAGGTGACGGCAGATGAATAATGGTTTTGACACCGACTACTGAAGGCTCCGTAAGGAAATCGGATGCCCCCCCGCCCACACTGGATATTTATTCCGGTACTTTCTGACGAGCGCATGGCCAGCTTAATATGTCAAACGAAGCATCAATCATATGGACTTTGTGACCTCAGCGCTGGGCTCTTCAATATCTCATTGCTACCCATCTGTGACGCACTATCTTCAGCCGATCGGTCAGTCCGAGGTTAAATCGTTCACGTGTCCCCTGTGTGGAGGGTTACTTTTATTTATTTTTCCTCGGCAAATGCTCAGATAATTTCCACACTTCATTTATGTAGGTGCATTACGGGAGACAGATAAAACCCCCCCTTCCCTGCCGTCTAACCCACACGACTCTCTGGAATTCATTACTTCATGCGGATGCAACTTCTTGTCCTCTTGACCTGACTATAATAATATCATTGATATCTGTTTTCTCAGCCTTGGATGGTATTGATCGTGTCCAGGATTATCAGTAGGTATCAAATTAAATTTATCCCCTTATCCTTCAGCAAGGCACGTTTTCTGAAAAAAAAAGAAAATAAAGTTTTCCTGTCGATTTTGGAAACAAAAAGTACAGTTTTCCAGTATGTCAAAGGCCAAAAACCATGGATACTCTGGCAAATTTTCGAGGTCCAGCACTTTATAGGAGCCCAGGGGAAACTCAAGGTGTTATTTTGTCAAGGGGCACATAATTTGAAGGTACACCCCTGGGGGTGGGGGGACAGGCTAAGAGACTAATCTTTTTTAGCACCTTAGGGTGAGTAGTTTTGGGGGGCAGGTGGTCATTTGGGAGGGCAGCACCAACCCTCCAGTACTGGCAGTAACACTAAAACATCCTCTTTTATGTCACTGTGGGATAAGAGCCCCAGCTGACGCATGGCGTGCTGCAACACGGGGACAATTGACTACAACGTGGCTCGCCTTGGGGCTGGCGCATCCCCCAGAGCTTGTTTGGCGTGACGTGTGGTGCCTATAAATATCACACAGCCAATGGGAAAAGATTAGGCATGAATGAGAAAGGCCTTGATCGAGCGTAACAGGTGAGGAGAGAAGCAGGTTGTTTTGCGTTTTAAAGTGAAGGCGGATGACAGGCTAAGAACACCGACGTCATATGTCGGCACGCGACCGCAGGCGGACGCTCGGCTTGAGACGGTGGGGGGTTAATGGCACAGAAAGGACACCCCTGCTGACTCGTATGCAACTCACGTCGCTCACTTACGCAAACCGGGAGACTGGGGAGCGAGCAGCAGGAGGCCCCTCACATGCAACAAATGCTGCATCATTTAGCAGAAAGCTAAACTAAGGTGGTGTGAAAAGGAACAGGCAGTTGAATAGATGGCCTGGCATGGGGATGCCCAGCACTGAGGACCCAGGGGATACCGCTGAGAAACAGGTACCACACAGGTCCCCCCTCCTCTGTCACATGCTTTGCCCTTCGCTACTGGTTCAAATGACTCATGGGGGCATGTCATTACCATCCTGGTCAAGCACATAAAAGGCGATATGGGAATCCTGGGGGTACACAAATAAGGGACCAGGAAATGAGACACTTCTGTCCCCTCAAGCCTAGCAAACACTCCAGCTGTTTAGAGAAATGATTAGTAGCCCTGCAAGCTAATTATATGACCCGTTTCCTGTAGTTCTCAGTGTTATTATAATCATTCTCAGAATATATGACACATGGCGTCTCACTCCATAGGCCAGACCAGCCTACGAGATCTTTATTTCGCCAGGAGACCAGTACCTATGCACTCTGCGCTTGGCTGACACTTAACACACACAGCTTTGCGTAAGAAGTTCCTTTCTATACAGGGTGCTGGGGTTTACCTCCCTATCTTCCTGCTCGACCCATGATTCCAGGTTCAGACCATGGTAACCATGGCGGTAACCATGGCGGTGAGACAGCACTGGGAACCAGAATTGAGGGGGTTTATTCAGGTGTGACATGGCTCTTTTGTACCGAAACAGTTCTGTGGCATAAAAAATACTGTGAAAAAATTGGGTCCCGCTGTTTGGAAATAGGAGTCCAACTAAGGTCTTCATTAGGCCATTGTGCATTGATTATAATGGTATCTCTCAGTGTTCGGTCAATGAGAAAAGCTGTGCAGTGATTCAACTCAGATACTCCTCAATGCAATAAACACCTCTGTTCACTATTTTTATATAACGACTTACATAAAAGCAAACCATTTATTACAAATAATAATAATTATAACACGCATGTAAAATAGAGAAAATCACAGCACATTGAATGTTTTTCCCAGAAAGCCAGAACTGAAGTAGCAGCTTTAAAAAAAAAAAAAAGCATGTTCAATAGGGGATAATCATATGTATCGCATATTTTAAGTTTGTGAAAATAACAAAGGCAAATTAATAGCTGTAATTTAAGAGCTTGTGTTAATTACCAGCAATTTTTGTCTCAGTCTTCTGCAAGGACGTCCATTCTCCAAGATCGTTAAATTCAGTAGAAGGTGATTTCTCAGTTCTGCCTGTGTGGCTCAGCTTAACTAACCTGAATGAGGTGGGAAAACAGGCAGTAATTTTCGAACGAGGAGAGCTTAAGTGGAAAACATGGTGATGATCCTCAGCACTAAAGGACCCCACAATGAGGCTGCGAGATACAGAACCAGCTCCACCACTGGGCAACACGCCCCCCCTTGGTCAGTCTATTTCCCAGCATGGGGGCTCATGGAATTTATTCTTTTGCTCATCTATCATAAGGGAAAAAAAGCTGTGTGTTCCGCAAGAAATCGATGGGGGGGGGGGGGGGGGGGGGCGGGGTTTTTTTTGCTATCTCTGCTGAAAAGCCCTCTTTACCGTACCATATCTCCATTCCTCTGTCTGCCATTGGATCAGGCTTTGCGGCGCATTGATCCTTTCATCCAAGAAGGAGCGGACTCCGCGGAAAGAGAGCGGCCGCCATGGGTCAGCGGCTGGGAGACCCTGTGGCCTCAGATCCAGGGGGCGGGGCTTCGCTCTCGGTACCTGTGAGCCAATCAGCCAAAATGTCCAGCTCTAAAATTAGCGACTGCTAGACAAAAGCTGCAGCCCCACACTGAATTAAAGACTCTAATTCAATAATGACAAATCAAGTCCAACCACACTTTGATACATTCAGAAAACATCCCTGAGAGCAATTCAGGTCAAATAAATTGCCCAGAAATATGAAAATGGCAGCTGTCATTCCCAGTTCTGCAGCCTGTTAGCCCAGAAGCCCGTTTCCTAAGCATTATGACTACGGTCGACCCTGCTTGTGGCCTAAATGGTCCTAGTCAGCTGGAGAATAAAGAGCTCTCCATTCCTGAGTAAACATCTCCCACAACAAATCAAGTGCTGGCCTTGTTTGCTGGTGGGGTGTGATGAACTGTCCCCAGTGAACAAACACTCCGCCGGCTCGGTGCTCCTCTTCCCGAAACTGTCTGCTAGGCCCAAGTTACTATTTCAACAGATGAAGACAAGCTTGGATTTTTCATAGTGGATTTTTTATTATTTTTATTTCCAATGCAGCTTCAAATGCAGATACTGCAGGACAATAGACACATGACAATATGAAAGGGCGCGTACTTTCTCAGGAAAAATAAACTAGAAATACATTTGCATTACAAGGGAACAAAAGTAGTCTTTCGGGCAAATTTAATTCGCATGCCATGAACACTGTAAAAAAAATCTCAAACCCTAAAATACCTGCTGACAGACCAATATGATCATCACTTCTAGCCCTCGATCATGATTATGCGGCAACCAAACTTGTGTTTGACAGGAGGGTCGACGTACACAGGTTCATCTATAGTGCTGACAGGGAGGGCAAATACCGCACCTTGAAACGGCCAAACCGCGGATCCTATGGTCACCCGGCCAAGGTCACCCGCTCGCCTGACTTTGTGCTCACTGTTCCATGCACTGGACTCCAGCTTCTGCGTGGCCTCCCTGCATGTCGTCCCCTAACAGACGCTCTCACCTTTGGTGCCTTTACTTCTTTATCGGCCGCACCTGAATCAGCTGCATCTCTCCCACCCGTGCCACCCTGCCCATTCTCTGGCATTTCTCTTGGGATTTATTGCATTTATAAATAAATTAGCACAGACAATATAATGAATATGAAGCCCACACCATCTTCCAGTTATAAGACCAAGGTCAGATTTTTTCTTCACTCTTTGTACTGGCGCTGAATCACTCAAGGGGAATTAAAAAAAAGAATCGTGTTTCTTTTCCCTTGCATTTCATGTTCTTCAGAAAACAGTCTCTTTATACAAAGAGTAACAAGCCCAGCGCTGCTCCCAATGATAGCGGTAATGTCAGAAGGTCAGTCGTTTTTTAATCAGAATAATCCAAATATGTCACATGTTGTATTATCCCATACCACATAAAAAGATGGAATAAATTTAAACTTTATTATTTTATTCAATGCATTAGTGGAACTTTTCAAAATGTATTATTATGGAATATAAATATGGAATCAGTTTTGTTCTGTAGATTCATTTCTTTTTCTATATGCTGTGGAAAGGCATCATTTGGACACGCTGTACATTCTTAAAATGAGTACAGTGAAGCACTGCAGAAAAACACCCCCCCCCAACACACACACACACACACACACCCATCCACCACACAGCTGGTGCCCACAGAGGTCTGCCCATCACTCTGTGTCAGTCATGCACACAGAGCAGCCCTGCCAGTAGCCATGGAAACCCCACTCAGGGATGGTGGCGCCCTATTGGTGCGCCACAGAGACCGAATCCAGGCCCGTCTGAGGGTTTTGGGGGGGGGGGGGAGCTCACTGTAATAGACTGTGTGGGTAACGAGCTCCAAAGCACACAGACGCCCGCAGAGCCCAAACTTACTCGCAAACGCGAAGGCCGCGCACCCGGCGGTGCCATCTTTTGTCTGAGAACACCTGCTTTTTATCAGGAAAAACCACCACAGACAAAAAAAAATGACTGTAGGTGAGAGTGACATTAATCATGTGAGAAAAATTACCACGGCTACAAAAATGACACATAAAATATTCAGCATAATTATCCTGCTCTGTTCTGAAGGGGACATACTCCAAAACTATTCACTTAAAGCTTGCCGACGCCTCCTCATAAGCACATTCTCACATGCGGCATGTCTGTTACCAGATATTTGGATGGGATCTGTCTGGCAGTGTAGCAGGCACTCTGAGTTTTCTGGTCGACACGCTGTTCTAGTAAAGCTGTCACCAAAACATGAAAATCGACATCCCAGAAAACCCAAGCCCCAAAATGCGCAACACAGATAATTTAATGTCCTGTGGGCAGAAAATGTAGCCTACTCTGATGTTACATGTCTCCCTCTCACATTATTCTTTAGAAATGATGACAATCTCTGTCATTTTAGCACACCCTCCTATATTTTCTGCCTATAGACTGTACTTTGTTCATGCTGCAATTATTCAAAAAGTGGAATATGTGTAAACTTACTTTGATTAATTAATTGCAACACAAAATCAATTTTACAACTTTCTACATTATTTCCTGTTCTTGGGTATCACAGACAAGATATCTTGGAAAGATTATTCTCATAAACAAATTCCATTAATTGTATCGAAAAATAGCATAGGGGTTGCTGAACAATGTCGCCCTCCAGTGGTGTATTTTAGTATTTGTGCAAGGACGCTCCGATTAAACAGAAATGATTGCACGGTTTGTATTTGAGGAGCGTTGTGGCGGCGCAGCAGCGGCTGCTGTTCTGCCTCCCGGTTATGGAACCAGGCTTTCAGTCGCCACCCTGGCCCTGTGTGTGGAGTTTGCATGTTCACCCCGTGTCATTGTGGAGGTTCTGTTGGGCGCTGTGGTTTCCCCACCAATCCAAATACATACTGCAGTTAATTGGCACATGGTCTGTGCGTCCTGCGCTGGGTTGCTCCCCCATCCTGGGTTATTCTCCTCCTTACACCCATATTCTCTGGGACAGGCTCTGGACAAGAAAACAGGTATTTTATATCTGAATCAGGAAAGACACCAAAAAGAAATGGGACACACCCAAAAATGTCAGGGTAGAGGGGCTTTGACACAGGGAATATCAAAATGAAAAGAAGCTTTTCAGTATTAGACTAAAGTTTTCTTTCTGACCTAGTTTTAAGAGTGAATCTTCTGGACTGCTAAACATTTCACTCCTCATTTTTATAATTTTTTAATGAATGTATATCTGACTACAGATAAATTAAGAAACTGGGTGAGAGAACGGGGAACACTCAGTACAGCTGGTTCCAACCTGACTTCATTTCATGGAGAGGAAGCCAACTCCTCAATTCACAACCCCCCCTAAAGTCATTTCCATGTGCTTGTCTCTCCCCCCACCCTTCCCTAAAGATTCTCTTAAATGGCAACCAAATGCAAAAGCAGCTGAAAGAGAAGGGTAAAACCTAACATTTTCCCATAATCCTCAGTACCTTCTAATTTTTTCACAGTATGGAGCCAGCTGGTCAGCTGACTTTGGCTCCAAAGCCCCTCTACCCGCAAGCCATGTTGTCATCTGTTACCTCCGTCCAAATGCCAGTTTCTGCATAGTGGTGTGGAAAACGTCATACCATGCTGAGTTTTGTCCTCAAAGGAGGATCAACCTCTACTTATACCCGGAACGAGTTGTATTCAAACACGATCACTGGGACAGTGCAAATGGTTTTAAGGTCAAGACAGACACACATTCCCACTGCATGGACAGTGAATGTAACTAAACGAATCATTGCAGATGATCACCCCCATCTGTCATACTTGTTCCTGCGTATCCGCTTTGTTTTTATATACACGTTGTAGATGTAGCATACTAACAACAAAGTAAAGGATGGTAATGACCTAATTGGCTTTACAGAAACCCCATTTTTAGTCATTTTCTGCTTTTTCTGAAAACATCCTTCTCGTTTTTCACCATCTTTCTTGTTTTTTTTCTCTTGTCCAGGTGTCTGTGTGCTTGAAACTGGGGAGGATAAAAGTAAAACTGATGTGTTGAAAATATCTCTTCACTCTCTTCACAGATATCAGTATGCTTGACGCACTTTCCACAATAGCAAGAAAATAGGGAGCGTCGTCGATGTGACTTTGGTGCTAATTAAAACGGATAGACGGCACGGATGATAACAGCACATATTGCATCAGACCAATTAAGATGGCAGCCTTGGCAAGGCGTCTGTCGTGAAACCTGCAAGAAACCGGCACCTTTAAATTGATTCGGCAAGGAAAGACGTGATGAAGGGGAATAAGGAAGACAACTGTCGGGACGAGGATGTGCAAAGTGACGGCCTTGATGCAGCCCCGCGGAGAGAGCGTGACGTCGGAAAGGAAATGTGGCTTAATGCATGCAGATGCATGTGTTTCGGACCCCGGGTCTATGAATCACACCACTGTTGCTGATGCTGGTAATCAAGCCTCATATTACCCTACTAGCATGCGCCCGCACGTTTCTGATTATTAAGCGATATCCAGCTGCCTTCGTGTCCCCGAACTTTAATAAAAGCCGGATTATATCAGAGCCACTGTGGGCTTCGTGGCTCCTTTTGCTCGGAAGAAATGTGGTACCTATTTTTTTTTTCTCATTACTGCTTTGTGTTGGAGTGCTGCTTGGATCGAACAGGAAATTTGTGCCTTGGATAGTTTCTCATCTTCTGAAACCCTCAGAATACATTTTTATATTCATTTCTGCAGAATTGTGTTCACTCATGTCCTCCAGACTGACCAGATGTTACCAATTCTTTAATAATTGGTGCAATTAGTAAATCAGAGCACAGTGTTTCCCGAAGGATTGACTCCAGCAGATATATATATATATATATATATATATATTGCAAACTCAAGCCTGACTCTTCACTGCTTCTCATTAATGAAGGGCTTCTTCCTTGCTTTATAGGACTTCAGTCCTGCTTCTAGGATACTGATATTAACTTGTCCTAGCAGTGCATTTCACACCACTTAATGTTTCCCATTCCTTTTGAAGGTCACTTGATGACATCTTCCGATTCATGAGAAACTGTCGGATAAGTTGATGATCATCTCTGGCATTAGAAAGTCATTGCTGCCCTTTACCTGGCTGCTTTTTGGTCGTTCCCAGTGTCTCCCATTTCACCTTGTTCTTGCGTACTGTTGTCTTAGACACTTTGAGCTTGGAAGTAACCTGCAGTGTAGCCTACAGTACTACTAACAGAACCAGGATTAAACCAGGACTTAAAAATGTAGATTTTTTTTTTTTAAATATGGAGTGGTCTTGTATTTTTTATAGAGCAATATCTTAGTAAATAATTTGCAAGCCTGAATATATGCATATGAACTATTTCTCCTCATTCTATACTGAAAGGAAGCTTATGAGTACGACACAGCCGCTAAGCGTAAGTCGCCATATATTAACAAGGTGCTGTAAATTGATTTCAGATAATGTCTCCCCATGAACTCACATGAAAGACCTTCATCATCCAGTAGGGTGAAGCTCCTCACCACAGCAACCCAACAAGAGCTGAAAGAGTCAGACGGCCAATCATAAATACAGAAAAGGCTTTGGAAAGAGAGTCGCTTTCAGGTACGTGGGCGGCAGCCGGCAATGTAAGAAACCTCAAAGTGAGCCTCAGCGGCTCTCGACCGTCACGAGCCATGTGTCACTTTGCAGATATGGCTCCCTACGGATTCATATCCCGCATCATTGTACAAAAGTCTTGCCTGTTCACCTTTGCATATTGATGGAGGCGTGGAGGTGTACTTACTGCCACCCCCCCAAACCGCTACTACCTTTGTCTCAAGGTTAAACTGTGCCGCTCTCCTTGGGAGCAGGTGGAACATTTGCATAGCTCAGCAGTTCGGCCACCTCAACACCTGACAGACCAGGACCAGTGTGAACCTACAGTCCTTCAGGCCAACCTCTGTCATTTTATAGCACCCATGAATAATAATTCCTCCATTACATGATACAGGCCTATGAAATATCCCCCTATTCCATTCTATAGTATTTTGCCTATTAAATAAAAAATAGTCTATTGCTAACATTCAATTTATCTTACTCAAAATAATAAGTAAGCTTTATGTTGGCTTACTTTACCTTATTATTTGAGTGTTATTGCAGGTTTGACACTTGGAAAATAAACACGCTATTTGTATAAAACTGCATGTTGCACCAATACTTCTACAGGGGCAGGGAGAAAATGTGCTCGTCTAGGTAATTACCTCCTCCTGCAGCTATTCCACTCCATCTTACACCCACGGCGACGGCTGCAACCCCAACAGAAATTAATCAACACCAAAACAAAGTGACAATAGCGCGCAATCTCTGACGAGCAAACAAAGCCGAGGCCTCATCAGTCTCTCCCTGCAGTCCATTTTAACGTGGCATTTCAGAAAGGTTGCCGGCTGAATACCGTCTTAGCAATTTCCTCGAACCGGATTATCTTAAGGTAGGTATAATTTATAAATTAGGTATGTGTTTTATTTGCATCTGGAGCTCTTGCAGTGGTGTGTGGCCATGACTAACTGGGGAATTCAGTGCTGGTGAATGTACAGGAAGTAGATCTTTCACAAAACGTGCAATGACTGTACATAAGGCTGTGGGGTTTGAAATTGGCAGACTGCTAAGGTTCTTCAGTCATTTCAACATAATTTAGCAAAGCAAATAGCACAGAATGAACAAGAGCGGAGTCGACACCGACTCTAACTATACTACTTTGGACGTTGTGAATGAATCATGAATAATGGAATAACAGTTTTACCTTCATTGACCAGGCAACATGAGGCCTGGATTTGGTTCAGTTGTTCATCCTCAAACCTGGAGTCGGATGTTTGTGTTCCACGTCCATCATAGAACTTTACCTTGGGCCAAACCCAAACCCCTAAAACCATTTCCCAACTTAAAGGGGTCATGTACGCAAGCAACGCAAAGATGACTCACAGGGCGCCAAACTCCACTACCTTCCCACCAAAACATCTATAACTCCTATTGTCTTTGCAGAGTCATAAGTGTGCTCAGCAAGGCTTCACACCCTGAACACCATTTGTTTGAACTGTCATCATCCAGTAGAGGGTACAGGGCAGTCACAACAGAACAATACTGGAACAATCTGTACTCCAGTGTGGTAACCAGGCACTGAAGGACTCAGACTCTCAACCCCATCAACCACACCACCATATACTATTTATCCAATGTACTTTGCACATATTTATTGATTTCTACGTATTAATTGACTATTCTGTATTTCTCACATATTGTTAAATGTCACATGACTTGTTCTGCCCATTCTTGTGTTTTGTTTTCAGCACTCGGGAAGCTGCCCCCCCAATCTTGTTGTGCTGTCATGTGCAATGACAATAAAGAATTGAATCTTGAATTTTTAGTCTTGAGAGTGAGAGCGGGTAACGGCTAGGGTAATGTAGTCCGCTGGCTGTCGATGATGGTGTTCTCTGTATATACCATATCATCCATGCCCTGTTGCACCTGATGTGAGACAGAAAAGAGACTTCAATGCCTCAGATCAAACCCACCACCTCCCCCCCCCCCTCCCCACTCCCATCTCCTTTGAGAATTTACCAAGTACGATTCACAACTGAACAAGAGCTAAACTCCATAGCAACCACTCAGCTTCCTCCAAGGATGGAGAGAGAGAGAGAGAGAGAGAGAGAGAGAGCGCGTGTGTGGGGAAAACCTATTTCAATTTCAATGGACCAACTCGAAGGACACCTTTCCCAACAAGCCAGGCTAGATCGTGTCACAGAGGGACACATCATGTAATGATCTTTACATTATCAACGATGGTGCCCCTGTCATTCTGAGCATAGTGTGCTGGTGTAAGCAGATCCATTCCCGGGGGTGGGAAGAGGGAGGGGGGAGGAGATACATGTCAGACCAAGGAACTCTTTTATTTTCTTTTATTTTGGAAAGCAGTGGGTTTACTGCTGTTTTTGCAGCCATCGTATTTAACCCAGTGAGATTTCCAGAACTGGACTTATTGCAGGCACAACCGTAATGCTATAAAATGATACACTTTAGGTAATTGCATCAGCATGAATGATAGCCAATGTGTTTAATGAACAGACAAAATCATATCTACACCGCTGTTTCGAGATATTGCGAGACACAGTTATTTAGTCACAGATTTGAATTTGTTATTGTATGGACTGCACTATTTATTAGTTAGGTAACAGGAGGCAAAGACATTAAAATACTCGCTTGAAGTTTTCAATTTACATCTCTGGCTATAATGAAATGGTACTTCAACTGAACGACATTCCTCTCGGAGCGCAGCTCTTCTCTAGTGTTATTTTATCGCCCTCTACTGGACAATCAGTGGTCATATCACTTTCTCACCCATTGCATCTGAATAACCTAAACATGATAATTAAGGAACAGAATATGGGAGAACAATAGAATAACGTAACAGTATAATGAGTTATATTTCTACAATTCAATAACCCAGATTGTCATTTTAGATTTTTCTATTTACAGAGAATGGATGGATGGATGTGTCCTCAACCAATACTATCCCAGTACTTTATTGCTTCCTTTTTATGCTGTTGTTTATGATTGAACCCAATACCAAGGCGTGCTGCTGGAGACTTTGGGCCCTCCGTTCAGACCAATCTAATTATGTTTGAATATTTATGGGGCCCCAGTTATTCAGGGGCCCTTGGAATCACCCTAACTTCCCTCCCTTCCCTTATGGGGCCCAGTCATTCAGGGGCCCCTGGAATAGCCCTAACTTCCCTCTCTTCCCTTATGGGGCCCC
>JAABNX020000070.1:6474307-6487631 GCA_015163995.2 Mormyrus lacerda | reverse complement strand
ATGGGCTGGCCCCCTGTCCAGGGTTGTTCCCTGCCTCATGCCCGTTGCTTCCGGGATAGGCTCCGGACCCCCCGCAACCCAATTGGATTAAGTGGGTTGGAAAATGGATGGATGGATGTTCAGAACAGCAAAGAAATGGTAGCTTCCCTTTTTGCATAAGAATAGAGGAGTAATGAAAGCAAAAATGCTTGCGAAGTGTCCGGACGTTTCTCTGCACGTTATTTGCGTGTTTAATGTGCTAGTACAGCATTAATAAATTACATCATGAGCTTAAGAGCTGCTAGAATCTGGGGACAGAACCTGGGGACTATGGAAGAGAGCTGAGGTACAATTAAAAGGAACGTCAAAGAAAACGGGAATTAAAGTCAAAAGAAGCTTAACATTTACGAGGCCAATTTGTACTGTTCAGATGCTTTAATAAACCACTGAACTATCAAGACAAAAACCTGCATTTAAGCAAAAAACAAAAAAAAAAAAAAAAAAGGATAACAGGGACACATTAAGAAAATGGATTCTAGGTCTATTGCAGGTATATTTGCCAGAGCCGAACAGACATGCTGATTCTTGTTGGTTAGAGTCTGGCATTTCCACCATCCCACTGAAGTCATGTACCCGCAAATGCAGTCGATTTGTACAGTAGCTGTACAGTAGATAAGGATCAGTGTCACGTTAGAATGGCATTACACGGCACCAAATCATATGAAAAAACATCCTTTATTTGAGTTTTGAACAACATGTTCAAAAGGCCCCACTCTATTCAAAACACAAATTCACTTTTCTAGAAAAGAAAAAAAAAATAGAAATAGAATAAAAAAGAAATCTGCTTCCACAGTCCACGGAGTAGCATACAGCCAGACTCCGCCAGGCTACTTCTTGGCATAGGTGATCTTCATGGCGCAGGTGGAAGTGATGCGGAAACCCTGGAGGGCATCCCTGGCTGTGCCCGCCTGCCCTTCAGTCTCAAATTCCACAAAGGCGATGTCATGCCTTCCTGGCACTAGTCGTACCTCTTTGAAGCCAGGGAACCTGGGCACAGAACGGCTCGTTTTAACACCAGTGACTAAGGCTTTTGCCTGTATCAAATACAAATTTTAACACTTAAATTTTAAAGATTTCCCTTAATACATTTTTAATAGTTTTGTGTTCCTAGAGCCAGAAGTTTATATTTTTGATTACTATAGCTTAAAGACAGTTATAGCTAAAGTATAAATTTTGAAAACACAATCCACTGGGTAATGAACCATTACTGGCAATCCTGGTGGATGGAGGTTTCTACTTACTGATTGAACAGCATTGAGAGCATCATCTCATTTGTTTCTTCAGGGAGGTTATTGAGGAACAAAATGTAGTTTGGTGGATTATCAGGAACCTGAAATAAGGAAGACAGTGATTTACAGTATTAGTACAACGAGGAGTCATTTTACAGGTTAGAAAAAAAGATCAGCTTCCTCATATCGGCACAAAACATATCAAGCATGCATATCACCACTGTTTTCCACTCATAAAACAGAATATTTCCAGATACCCTAGCAACACAGACCTTCTAGATTCTTTACTATTGATGTACACAAATAAGCTACTGGCATTTAGTGTTTCAGACACAAACCTGCTGGGATGGGGCTGCATTTGCCTGTGGGGTAGCAGATCCCTACAAGAAACAAAAACAGATTAATGTTCAATAATTTTCCCTTTTGTGATGTGTTCTGCTGGACAGGCTCAACATGAAAAACATCTGAGTCTTCTTCCAACTGAATAAATGCATTCCCTTTCCATATTTGTTGTACCACGATGTCTTTGACCGCAATAGCGGACATTCATTTATTTACCAATGCAGGTTTCTTGGCTGCATTCAGCGCCTGTTCTTGTGTCTTTTTCTTCTTGTCTTTCTTCTTCTCTTTCTCGCCAAATGTGCCACGTGTTTTTGAAATAATTTCTGAATCTGTCTTTGCATACTGGATCCGCTGCAGAGATGTGAACACATGAGAACTTGACCATTTACCTATAAAAATGAATCAATTCTTTGAATGGTCTAGTTTATATGAGTTTGCTGCCAACATGAGTCAAGTACGAAAAGTTGTTCTGCTTTTTTTTTCTCCTTTCTCTTACTGCTTTTTTTTGTAATATATTCTTGTGGTATCTTTGTCCTGTATATGCCTTCTGACAAATTGATGGAATGACAATAAAAATATAAATAAAAAAATGAATCAATTGGAAATAAAATGAAAATCACAGAGTACCATGGGTTTGTTGTAGAAGGGGAAGCCCTGCAGCTGTCGAAGGGCATTGGTGGCAGCAGTCAGCTCTTTGAAAACCACAAATGCTTGTCCTCTCATCTTCATGGTCTTAAGTGCTACGATGTCAAGGATTTGCCCAAACTGGGAGAACAACGCGTAAAGCGACCTCTTCAACTCTGTAACAGGATAATCCAAAAAAAAAAAAATACCCATTAATGACCCATTAGTGTGTCATTCATTCATTCAGAGAACCCAGGAGACCCCACAAGAACCCAAGAACATGCAAACTCCACACACATAGAGCCGAGCTGGATACTCGGACCCTGTAATCCGTTAGGTGGCTGTGCCTAACATGGCGCTCACAATTATAAAAACAATTCCGCGGTCTCCGACAATGAACTGACAAGATAAGAATTATTTAATTATATACTGATAAGGTATGAACACTATGGCAAGTGTGATTAATCACTGACCGATTTTAGTGGAAACAAGACACAAAGAACCATTAGAAAAGTTATGGCGCGTACCTTCTTTCTTAATTTTATCGTTTACATTATTTATGTAGATAGTGTGGTTGGGCCGTATGTCCATGATTGGTGTTATGGATCCCCCTCCTGTAAAAAGTAAAAGCACTTTAATGGACTAGCATAATCATGTTACTTAAGACATACATGAATGCTGAATGGTGCCATTTGAAATTTGTCAAACTGAACAAACCTCGTCACTATAGTTAGTATTATAGATTAACAAATGAAATTGCTCTTTGTGTATTTTTAATAAAACAACAGCTAACAAAACACTAACACGTGAATGTTCAAATACGGTACATATAAAACGACAGTCACAATGAGCACAGGTTAATTTAGTGGGCAAAATAAAAAAGATAGGTAAATGGCTATACATAAAACAAATAAAATTGGAACTACATACTCGCATTGCTTAAATAAACCTAATGTGATACATCAAATAGAGAAAAAGAAACATTATTAAACAAGATAGAACTCACGCCGCAGTGTTTGAACGTAGCACCACAATCCGGAAACTCACACTTAAGCGTACTTCCTGTGTGCAACACGTATAGTTGCTCCTCCGGCGGAACGGAAGCCGTTATAATCAGTTCTTGTTTCTACCTGATTTCCTGCACAATCAAACGTGGACATTATCTTACATAATTAATTTTCAACGAATGCCATTATTTATTTGAAATTCACCAGTGGAAAATGTTCTATATCAGTGAAAATATATGTTCTGTGTTATTTGTTTTTATACTAAAAAAAATGATGTATTATAGTAGAATCATATTTTTTGCAATTTAGTAAATTTTGTTCTTTATACAGATACATTCATGTCAAGATATGTTTATTTTCACAACACCACACACCCTCATTATATGCAATGAAACATTATTCCCAAACGCTTTTATGCGCCGGTGCTGTTTGTCCTTCCCGCGAGCGTGAGCCGGCTTTGTATTTTGCCTGATGACGATGCTCGGAGAAGTTTGTCACCCTTTTGCGGGAAAAGTAATCAAGTACAGTTAGCTAGTAAAGCCTTAACGCGATGGGAAGTGAGCCACGATCAACGGCAGATAGACTCCTCGCCTCAGTTAATCAGTAGAGGGAAAGACGGACATCACGCCAAACCTGTTCTGCCAGCGGTGAAAGGGGCTTTAACAGATCTGTGTTGACGGAGCAGTGCTCCGGGATTTTGGACTGTCTGGGAAGCCGCTGCGTGAAGCAGGTGACGCTGACAGGATCTCAGGGATGTGCGATGGCATCGGTGCGGGTCGCCGTCCGCGTCAGGCCCATGAACAGGCGGTAGGTTGTGTCCCGGACTGATCGGTGCCAGTTTCAACGATTGTATGCGATCATCTTTATGAAGTTTGCCGTTAGGCTATAGGTCGGTAGCTAATGGAGCAGCTAATAACAGAGTCACGCATGTATGCCCTGTGACGGTAAATAGACACAACCACGATCGACACCTTGCGCCTGTTAAATGAAGCACCAAACCTCCAAACTTGTAATAAAACAATTTCATCATTTCATCATTGTATTTACGCCATACATTTTGAGTGCTGCAATAGGTAGCTGTCATTCCTTTATGTTATTACTTTGGCGATAATTAGCTGCCGTGTGTATAATTATTATGGGTAATCGGATTTTGTCGTCTTAAAAAAACAAGGTCAGCTTGCACTAGTTGACGAATTCCGATTGTTCATAGTTGTTGAGAATGTTGACAGTTTAGCAGGATTGTCTGAACAAAGTAAAGAGCAGGAAAGGAGTAAATCTATGCTGAGGTGTTTTTATTTAGGAGTTATAGCTCCTGGTTCTGGTTTCTCTCTGCCAGACTGTACAGTGTTGCAGATGCAGGGGAGATTTAGTTGGGAATGCGGTCTTCAGAATTTCACCTTAGTGTTTCGCTTGAAGTCATTTGGTTACTCTCCGTTGTGGAAACATGTTCCGATCTGGGATCACATACTGTAGCCTCTGGAGCTGAGAATGGCAGTCCCAGGAAGTGCAGCCAATGATCGCATTCGGCCACGTGATCCTGTGATTCATGTGATTCTCTTTTGGGCAAAAAGAACAATTACAGTGTTACCGGAAGCGACCTGTTTCTCTATTTGGTTTGGAGAAACGGCTCTTTAACATATTAAACAGTGCTATGTTCTTCATCTTTCGCATGATCTTGCCTCTTTTGTGACACCGCTGTGACATGCTGGGTGACGGACTGCGTTACAGTGACATGGTCAATTAGGGGGCTCCCCTTTAAGGTGCACTAGGTCAGAAGTTTAACATCACCTCGGTATGCAGGATTAATGTCTCAATGTTCAGTGAAATAAAAGCACAGAACAATTAAATAGAAAATAAAGATCAAGAAATCATTTAGTTTACAAAGTTTTATTTACATTTTAAATAAAATATTCACACTCGGATTTTCTTTGCAGTTTTGAAAGTGAAAGCTTTACGCTTCTAATGATTGTGTTCTGTCTTATTTAATTTGTTAATTGCTGTTTTCTCGCCATTCAGAACACATCTTCCTACAGTGCAGTATTGTCCAAGAAATGCTTCATAGTATGTAGTAACACAGTCTGTTCCGACATTACTTTAATATAGACAGAGGGTCTGGAAGTTCTCGGCAGAAGTTGGGACATGTACAAATTCTGTGCTTCAACTTGCAAGGCTTTGTTTACTTTAATAGCTACAGAACAACTGTAAGTTGCTAAACTATCACATGCCCCTGAAAAATGCCCTTTTTACAATGCTCTTTTCAGTTTTTCAGTTTCTTCAATTTTTTTTTAAAAACCATTTCCAGTCATTTATTGGATTGAAACTGGTTAAATTTGAAGAAAACAATGTGGCACTGTAAAAACTTTGACGGGTAATGCGCAATGTGGCACGTTGAGGGGCTTTTGGGATGATGGGGAAATCACAGCAGCTACAGTTTCACTTAATATCCCCGAAGTTACACTCTGCTTGGTGAAGAGCCTGTTTGGAACTTCATGTCTTAATTTTGTTCACTAGGTGACAGGAAATCAAAAGGAAAAAAAAACAAAACAAATGCAGGTTAAGGTCATTTTGCATCCTTCACTGACAGTACTCATTGACTTTGCACCTCTGTACATAAAACAAATTGTAAATCTGGTCATTACTATTTAATTCTTCCTGAAGCTATCTTGGTTTCTGTTTCATGACTATTGTCTTTCTTGTCAACTGTAAAAATCTTTTTCACACAAAGGAAAAACAGTCTGTGCTTTAATTGTGGTACCTACAAGTTAATAATTAAAATCACGGGAGGTAAAACTTTTCTGCAAGTTTGTTCTTTGTTCTGTATACTTTACTAGGAACTAGTGCCAGTATAAGATGCAACTCAGATTAATTATTGTGAGAAGTAGTTGATTAGTACCTGTTATTTAAAAAGGGACAGACTGTTTTTCACTACTGGATTTCAGGATGCTGGCCAAAATAAATCATAGTACACGACATGCAAGAATGTAGCGTTTACAGCTTCTGGAGTAGCTTGGCATGCAGGGTGTCCCCTGCCTTGGGCCCTGTGCTGGCCTGCTTAGGCTCCCACTTCCCCAATGACCCTCTATTGGATGATCTGTTGGATGACAGCTGGGTCAATGGAACTTCTGTGGATCTGATATTTTCACCATTGCAATGTGCTGTGAAGTATCTTCCGTCCCTTTATACTGCTGGCAGCATGGTACCTGAGGGCCTCTCTGATGTTAAAATGCTTTTTCTTTTTGTATGTCTCTCTGTCTTACAGGGAAAAGGATTTATCTGCCAAAGTCATCATTCACATGGAGGGGAACAAGACGTCTATAACCAACATAAAGGTGAGATTCTGCTGACGAGTAATTCCCACATCCGGGAGTTGTAAGGGGCTCAAGGCCCTTGGAAATTGACTTTTTTCCACAGACGTTCCCGCCAGGGGAGGCCAGATGTCTCTTGCCCTGCTACATCACCGGTTATCTCCTTCCACAGATTCCCGAAGGAATGTCAGGAGACTCTGTACGGGAACGGGTCAAGACCTTCACGTACGACTTCTCCTATGATTCCGGTGACGGAAGAAGTGCCACCTTTGTGTCCCAGGAGAAGGTACAAGCATAGCCTTTCTTAGCTGTTGATGCCTCCTTGTATGACTTTGAGTAACGGAGGCATACAATTGGCTAGCTAGCCTGATAAAGGTGTGTGTGCGCAGTTTGCATGTTCTCTCTGTGTTTATGTAGGTTTCTGCTAACTTTCTTCCCACAGTCCAACAGCATGCTGGCCAGGTGACTGTAAAGCGCCCTTTGTGATTGTGTATGTTTGTGTCTGTTTGTGCATGTGACTGGCTTGCTTTCTCTGTTGTCTCTATGGGCAGTGATTCACTTCCGCTCTAAATGATGCAGATTAATGATTACTACATATCTTTTAATCTCTTTGTTTTGAAAATCTATCTTGACTGTTTCCCCTAACGAAGCTCTGGTTTGCGTGCTTGTGGTTTCAAAGTCTGGAACATTCCTTCAGAGCTGGGTGTAGAGGGAGTTGGTTGGTTAGGGTTGTCTGGAATCAGATTATACTTTAAGCTACAGCCTTGTCCCAGATTAAGCTGAATGTTTCGTCCCAGGCTGACACGTTACTGGGTCAGGTGAAAAGTGTTACTTCTTGTTTTGGTCTAATTTAGGGATCAGCTTATTACTGGGAAAATATGCCAGATTGAGAGCTATTTCTTTGTTAAGCCATGTTTAGTCAGTATTTTTTCTCTTCAGGTTAATGTCATGAAGAAGCAGAACTGCAGTATTTTCAATTTATTAGGCGAGAAATGTAATTTGGTTTTCATTCCAAAGGCACCACCTAGTGGACAGTGGTGGCTTGACCCTCCACAATATTCTTTCCTCCTGAGTTCTTGCTGAGCCCTGACAGAAAAGCATAGTGAATATGACGACTACTGTTCCCATCAGAGTGTGTCAGTAGCTCATCACTGGTTGAGATTAACAGTCGAGTAACATTTGGCAGGGTTTCTTCTTGTGCAGATTTAATCTTTGCCTTTACTTTTAATGTAGCTCATACAGCAGTAGTCATTTATCAGTAGTGTATCAGGGCCGGGAGTTTGAATCCCGCCACTGTTTCTTGTGTGTGGACTTTGCATGTTCTCCTTGTGTGGTTATTTTTGCTAGGTGCTCTGCCTTCTTCCCACAGCCGAAAGACAGACAGGTAGACTAATTGGTGTCTCTAAATTGCAGTGTGATTTTTATATGTGAATTTGTACGTAACCCGCAAAGGACTGGCATGGTGTTTTCCTGCATCATGCTGCATGGGAAAGACTCAAGATAACAGTGGGTTGGTACCGTGTGAGTCTCCAGTTTGTTTCCAGGGGGGCCCCACTGCTCGTGAGTTAATCGCGTGAGTTAATTCCATGAGTTAATCGAGTGAGTTAATCGTGAGAAGGTGCCAAGTATTTTCCACAATTGGCAGATTAATGAATTAATCACATGTTCAGACAATTACCTATCTTATGCAGATGTGCTTGTTTCACAATGCGAGCTCTCAATAGCACTGTGTGCTCTGCTGCTGAAACTGCAAACTACAAACTTCCAAATATGTCCCAATTATAAGGCTCACACCTTATTACTGGATACAAATAGTATTAGAAAGTTGTCTGTTTCCCCTGTCTGCTGTTGAAAATAATGTATTATTATTAAATCTGTTATTAAAATATTCTTAATAGATCAATGTGGCTTTGAAACTACGACATAACAAAACATTAGGTTCAAGAAATTAATTAAGAACACAAAGATAATACACATCTAATTGTTTTCTGTTTTATTTTGTTTGTTTATTTGCAAAGATGGTGACGCATTCACTGAACATTCAGCAAAACACATTTTACATTCTAGTTGCGAAGTACGATTGAACAATATTTAGTGCTATAATGTTAAAGCTAGGTGTGAATAAAACGAGTTTTCAGTTTATTGTTTTTTTTTTTCCCATTTCTTTTCCCCAGTGTTTATCTGAATCATGGCTTTAGCGTCGCGTCTTATACAGTGTCTAAAAACAGCTCCAAACTGCGAAATAATAAAACTGTCCACTGTTGCAACATTAGTAACTGGTTATTTTAACTGCCAGTGGGGTGTTTCCGAATGTGCAATGATGTCAGGGAATTCACTGTAAATGTTTAATTATCTGTCATAGCGAAGGGGATCCGCATTATTCAATTATTCCATATTAAGCTGTCCCTGTAAGAATATTTGGTATGTTCAGCAGACTGTCACCTAAGACCCAGACAGCTGCAGTATTATTTTTCCGGATGAAAAATCACAGCTTGTGAGAAAGACCAGAGCCCTTCCTGAAAACTAGAGAAAGATTTCTGTCAGATTTTGCCGTGCTGAAGATGCTGTTTGAGGTGTTTGTTGAGGCCTGGCGTGTCCGGTGTCTGTTCAGTAGATGTGTGACGTGTGAAGCCATCTGATGTGGATCATACAAGAAATTCTCCTGAGGAATGGTGGTATTTTTTATGCATTTATTGAAAGTCACGGGTCCGTAGACAGATAACCAAGCTGTCCATTGCATGAGATGAAGAATAATATATGTGCTCTCTTGCTTGCTTTCTCACTTGATTACACTGTTGATTTTTTTTTTTTAACTTTGGCTTTGATTAAAAGGAGACTCTCCAAGCAATGCGATTGCCCTGAAATGTCAGATTTATGGCATCTGTTGAATATCTCGGTGCTAATTGACGATCCAAGCTCTGCTTTCCGTCACGAGTTTGAGGGGAGTGGGAGATTTGATCTCTGTTTGGGGATGAGTTGGGAGCGATCGTTCATTCCCCGGGAAGCGTATCCGCACTGGGACGGCCGGCTGTCACCAACGTCTGCCCACGTTTTCCCCAGGGAACATCAGGAAACCTGCTCCGCTTTCATCTCCCTCCGCAAAGAGGAATCGATGCACACTCCTGCAAAAGGACAGGCGCGGCTTGCCTTTAAATTGGGGCTTTAAAAGATGATGTGAGACAGAGAAATGGCTGCCACTCCTTTAAAATGGCACGGCGGCTGCCTAAGGTCTACGCTGAGGCCCTAGTTCTTTTTGAGAGCCCTACATGCCTCCCCTGGCAGAGTCTGGATGGCAGATGCCAGGTGGAAGTTTCCGGACATCTATCAGTACCCACGGTGCTTCCCGGCCCTTTAATCCCTCCCCAAGGCCGAGTCGGCAGAAGGATAAATGAAAGCAAACTCTGAATCACAATATCGATGCATGACGGCTTCTGGCACACAGCGATGGACTAGAGCCATCTGAATGTCATTAGCATTAAGTGACATATTTACTTAACATATACCGTAATCCAGAGCAGACAGCTTTAAGCTTTCCTAATGTATGCCAGGTGAAGCTGCAGGTGAAGTTCAGAAGCATCCCTGTGCTGCGCTGCCGTCATTTGTGGGTTTTCATTATGTAGATGACAGGCCCGTGTTCCCCTGTGTCATTGTCTCTTTGCCACATGGGGAGCAGAGGCGAGTCATGTGACACAGTTTGCCAACTGTTGAATTTGCAGCAGACAGGCGCGTCAGAGGTGACGCCGGCACTTTAAATGATGTGCGTTTGATCACATTAGGAATGCTGTAGATGCCCTCTAGCTGCTGACTGGGCTGTCTGCACCCTCCTTCCCCTCACTGCCTAGACTATTGTATACTTTCCACCTGAATGCCTGTTTATCTGGTGATGCCACTGTCAGTGCTTCCATGAAAGCCAGTGGGTGCTCTTGATTTTAGCCCAAGAATTTGTTCACAGGCATACTGTCTATGAATTTACTTGAGGTTGTTGCTAAGGGACAGAGGCAACCCAGTCTCCTGCTGCTCTTGATTTTCTCCTGGTCTGGGGGTTTCCCTATCCGACCCTATCCACTGATTGGCTCTTGTGTCACTGCAGGTCTTCAAGGACTTGGGCTCCGACGTCCTCAAGGCTGCCTTCGAGGGTTACAATGCCTGCATTTTCGCCTATGGTCAGACAGGCTCTGGGAAGTCGTACACCATGATGGGAAACCCGGTAGGACCCACGAGGCTCCTTCTCTGCTTTGCTCCCTCTGACTGATGACATCGGCACCAATAGTTTGGTCTGGCCCCCCAATGCAGCTGTCATTGGGTCAATCCAATAAATACTCAGTTAAACAATGATGAACAGTTTCACGCCTCAAAACGGTAATATCAGAAAATTGTTATAAGACATGGAAAATGCTGGCAGTGCGTCAAAGAGAAAACATGCATTTTAGTGAGCGAAATAATCGCCAATCTTAAGATTTTTCTTTGGAGCAAATGCTATGATTAGCATGCAGGGGCTAATAATATATTTAAAGAAACAATACTGTTTTAAGGTACAGTTGTTCAGTATCTTAGGTAGTCAAAGGAACTGTTTAAAGCCATTTATCTGGGTAGCAAGTGTCAGAGGTGGATAGTTCAGGTCTAGAAATTACAAATTCAGACCAAGATTTTGTTCCAAGCAAACAGTTGAGTATTGTGACTGTGACTCTTTGTACTCAACCGTTTGTTGTACTCAACTTTCTAGACCTGAACCATTCACCTCCACTAAATGTATATTTACTTAGAATATAAAACATGCCTTAATTAATAAATCAATCGCTTAAATAATTATTAAATTAGTTTTTTTAAAGTCAATTAGATATTGATTAGCCACACTAGATGGGGTAGCGGTCGAGTAAAAAAAAATAAATACATTGATGAACTGAACGGTTGCCTCAAATCCTGGGGTGAGGTTTCGAACTGGTTACGCTGTGGGGCATGATATCATAGTTTTATAGGCAGCACAAAGATCATTTAAACATCTCCTTTGACAGCAAAGAATTTTGCATAGCACTGTATATAGTAACTCGTATAGTTTCTGAACAATAAGTACTGCTGAGGGGCTGACCTTTATTATGCATTTTGGATGGGGAAAATCTTCACAGGTCTCAAGATTTTTATTTGGTGTATAGCTAATGTCGTTATTAGCATGCTGGGCCTACTTGTTTATTAGAAGAAACACTATTGTTTAATATGGCACCATAAGTACAGCTGAGGGACTAACCTTCACTGTGCTCAAAGTACACTCTCCTCTGTGTGTGACCGGGACGGGCAGAGATGCAGCGATAACGTTGCATGAAGAGACCTGCAGGCGCGGCGGCTAGCGTCTGTATGCCAAGCAGCAGGAGGAAGGGGAGTTAACAGACTTAATAAACACATTTCCGTTAATTGCAGATTGTTATGCGGTCTCACATTTCCCGGCCCACGCGCAGGAAATGCGAGCGGCTGTTAATTACATTTCCACGACTCCGCGTGCCGCCATCCTCGCAAGGTCATTTTGGGGAACCTTGTTGACATGCTTGATAATCGTATCATCAGCTTTAATATTCATGGTCCGCTGCAGGAATCCACGATCGCTGGGAATGTTTATGGAAGCCGCGGTAACTTTAGAAGTCGCTATACCTGTTCTCCTGAAGGTGGCGCACACACGCACAGGGTCTTGTACAGATACTGGGCACGTGATATTAAAACCCGACTCACGGCTCAGCATCTCTCGCACTTTCTTGTCTCGCTCGACTTTGTCAGGCTGCCACTTTTTACGACTTTGATTTAGTCCAGCTGTAAAGATGTTGCGATGCTCACTCGGGCTTTTATTGCGACATTTGCGAGAAGCACGGTGCGCTTAAACTGCCCGTCACAGCGCCCCCCCATGAAACGGAGCGATTAGCGCAGCCTCCGTCAGTGTGTTTCTGTCAAGAGGCCGAGGGGAAAGCAGGAAATTCTGTGATGTTAAGCTGGTGAGGAAACATGGCAGGTGTGTGTGTCTCTCCGTCTCTCTAGGGCGATGTGGGCCTCATCCCCCGGATCTGCGAGGGCTTGTTCAGCCGCATCTCCGACATGAGCCGCTGGGACGAAGCCTCCTTCCGCACCGAGGTTAGGTAAGGGACAGACTCTGCTCTCAAAATGCGTGTAATGGAGCCGCCCAGCCTGCTGAGGGCGCCAGCTGGGTGAAGTGATTTGGTTGGTGGTGGTGCAGGGTGAAGAGGGGACATTGCAGGACAGTTCACAGAGCGTGTGTAGTCTTAACTTTGTACATCTTCTGTCTCTGAAAAAGTGAGTTTTTAGAGACTTCGTCCGGTGCATGCGGCATTTTCTATTGATGAGGTAATTTTTTTTGCACAATAACAAAATAACCCTCGAGATGTCATTAATTGAGCAGGCAGACTGTTTCCTTCAGGCTGTGGGGTTGACGAGCGTCCTACGCTGCACTACCTGTCCTGGATTTATCTTTTTATTCATGCACTTTATACAGCACCAGGGCCTTTGTGGGGAGTGGGGGGGGGGGTAAGAGGATTTTTGAGATAAAGTTCTCTGTTCGGTGCCGGAGATCCATAATCTCAGGTACGCAGCGGGACCCCTGGAAGCTAGGCCTGGTTGTTAATTATCCCGCTCGTCAGGCAGGAAGTGTCTGTCCGCCCGGGAGGCCGGCCTCATTTAGGAGCCGTCTAATGAGTTATAAACGCTTTGGAAGGTCGGCGCCAAAGCCGGCGTGGGGCGTTCGAGGTCACGGGTGAGTGAAGGCCAAGCCATCACCGACGGG
>JAABNX020000070.1:6412302-6425721 GCA_015163995.2 Mormyrus lacerda | reverse complement strand
CCCGGCATAGAAACCTGAAGGGAAGATAACCAGATGCCTTCTCTGGTATCTAAATAGGCCTACTTATCATAGGCAGGTGCTACTTACACTTACCGCTGTCCTTCGTACCCTGCCTCTCCCCTACTTGTTGTCCAGTTATGAGGTCCACCCCCCCCCAACTCTTTCTGATTCCTCTTAACACAGGTTTCTTTTTGCTGTTCTCTCCTGTCCCCCCTGCAGCTGAGCTCCCTGGAGTTCCCACCTAAGAAGTTGTTCGGAAACCGGGATGAAAGAGTGGTGGCCGAGCGGAGGGGTCACCTGGAGGTATGTTCCGGAAGCGTGGTTTTGCAGGAGGCAGGGCAGGGCTCTTCCTGCTGGGTACGGCCTCTTCAGGCGCCTGCCTGGTTCGCTGTCTGCCGATGACTCCGCCCATCGGTCCTGACAAATACGGTCCTCCGATCCTCCGTCGCATCTTACCTCGTTCGTTTGCCCCTTTGTCTGCACGTTCGCCTGCTTCCTTACACGCAGTGTAGCCTCATTCAGGGGTCTTGGCTGTTCACGGGAGATGCAGCACATGGCTCGTGGGGGGGGGGGTCACGTGGGGGGGATCACGCTGGCGTAATACGGCGACACGCAGCCATCTGCAGTCGTTCGGAGATCTGTGCTGCACCCCCATAGCGATCTGCAACACTGGGAATGGGGAGGAATCCATGTGTATTTTGCTCCATTCATTTTTTGTTTCAGCTCCTCTTTTGGTTCGTTGGCTTTGATTGCAGTTAACCGACACCCCCCACTTTGTAACCTCCAAGCCCATAATCCGTGTTCTCCTCTCATAACTTCAGCTTGACAACTGTTGCTGTGGGACACGGGTGCTCTGGGTCAAATCACCACACTTGCAGATCTGGTCCAGTCTGGTCCAATCTGTTGAGCTGCTAAGCCCTGCCATAACCCTGCCACCGCTCCCCCCCCCCCCTCCCCATACGACTGCTCATGTGGCATATGAACCTGACTGGCTATATCAGCACAATCTGCCCAATTAAAGCACTGGGTTCCCAGAAACCCCCCTCCCCCAGACCTCACACTCGGCGCTTCATTTTGCCCACAATCCTGAACCCTAAACAGCAGGAAGTGATAAGCAGCGTGCTGTTGACTGTGTGTAGTCTCATTCTCAGGCGAGAAGCACCTAGTGTACAAATGTGGATCGACGTCCGCGAGGTTGAGGGGGTTGGGGGTGGGGGGGGGGGGGGGAGGGGGTGGCACCGAAAGATCCTAAATTTAACAGGCCGAAGGAATCTCCATGGGAAGAGGCATTCAAGGGAGACTTGGGAACCGGCTCATGTGTCGCTGTTATAAGGGTGAAGCAAACCCAGAGCCTGCACTTCCGATGCATCCAGCAGATAGTACCCCCCCACCGGCTGATCAATTGCTTTGCAGGCCTCAGGTGCCGGGGGAAAGGTTTGCATTCTAGCGAAGCCCCTTTCTGTGCTTCCTTAAGATAAATGTCAGTGCAGTAGGGATTTTCCGCATTGGTCTTCGTGTTCCGCATTCCCCTCTTAGACCCTGAACACGTTTGCCATTTGCAAATGGATACGTCAGCTAAGAGTGCGGAGAAGGCTGGTAGTTGATTAAAGATTTTCCAGTTTCAGTGTACTTAATTGAGAAGGACGTTGCCCCCCCCATCCTGTGTTTAAGAACAACAGAACATACGCAGTGACTCAACGCCGTAGTAACCTCCACGGCTAGGAGAAATGGCATGAGGATGAGGGGGGGCAGGCCGAAATCCACCATCTGGTTTTGTGATGTTAATTAAAATGTCTGACTATTTCTGACTAACGAGGCAGTGAGGAACTTTAACAAACATTCCACGTGAAATCGCATGCTAAGCCTAGTACTCGACTCTACTGCGGTACGTACAGTATGTATGTACGTTTCGGACTTACCGTGCCTTGCCGTCGCCATCTTGCCTATTGCCTAACCCGGATATTTACGGATGACATGCCGTTATTTCCTACTTAAATGTGTACAGAGATGGCGCTTCCACCTCGATCTTGACACAAATTTCTGGCAAGTAATGTTCTTGTGGGATTAGCTTCCATCAGGTGCACATTTCGGAATTTCGCAGAATGCAGTATATCAGCCGGTGAGCATTCTCCTACTGTCATCCATACTGAAGGAAAAATGACCCTGTTGCGCGAGTATTACGGCCGAGGAGCACACCCCCCCCAGGGAAGGGGGCCAGTCCAGAAATTTTGTTTCCCTCCAAGTGGAGATTTTCCCCTCTGCCCGCATTTACCTTGTTTCTTCCTAACGATGTGTCTTGCTTAGAGAAAGATTGAGCTGTGGGCTGGATCCCCGTCACAGCAGAGCCCCCCCCCTCCCCCGGCTCCCCTCACCTCATTCTCCCTCTCCTGCCATTCTCTGGCAATCTATCATCCGTCTGGCGTCAGCCTCACCAAAGGGACGCCACGTCCCGTCTCGGGGAAGGCGGCCGGGTCGCTCGTCGGGGAAACAGAGACTGGCGGGCGGGTGTCGAGTCTTGTCAACTCACCCGGTTTCACCCCCCCATGCTCACAGCCCATGGGGAGGATGGTGCGGGCGGGGGGTGCAAATCAGCATTCATCATTCACAGCCAGGACGACGTGTTGCGTGGCGGCTGGTGGAAAGATTTAATTGGCTTCGCTCTCTTTCAGTTCCCCCTGCCCAGGCACACCTCCCCGTCCGTCATCCTGCAGAGGCCCATCCGAGAGCCTGGGGAGACAGATTAGAGGAGCGTGCCGTGTACCGCTGGCAGTCCCTGGAGTGACGTACGGATAGGAGCTGCCATGGGGATGGGGGGGGGGGGGAATTCAGCACACTTATGCACATTTCAATATCGGCTAATAGTACGGGACAGCCGTAGATATTAGGACAAATGGTACCATGCCAGGTGGAGGCAGGCGGATGATGGATGTTTATGGCGGACGAAAGAGGACGTAAACAGCCCTGCGGAACCTCAGGCAGCCTTGCGTTTGGCGAGAAATGGGAGCTGGCGGACAGCTGGGAGCGCCGCAGACATCCTCAGCTTCCGCTCACGTATCCGCTTAATCAAAGCCTAGGAAATTATACTTTTAGCAGATACTCAGATATGTAAATGCTGCTGTGTTTATGCTTTTCCCTTACCGTTCAGAAGCACGCTTAAGCCGTCTATGCAGCGGAGTTTTAAAGTGGGGGTTTGCAGATAAAAAAAAAAACTCGATTGAAATTGGAATAATTACAGAATAATGCTTCTTTGAAAACCTACATCAGTGGAACGCTAATCCTTCGTAAATTAAACAGTACACAAATACAGGGCGTCACGCTAAGCTGACGGCACAGAAAAGCATCTTTCAGATTGTCCTGCCAGGGTACGGCTGGTAAATCGATGGCCCTTCGATAAAATCTACATCTGTCTATCTTTCTGTCTATCTACCTACCCAGCCATCTATCTATCGTCTCAGTGGTTGACAATCTAGCTGTCAGGTTCTTACAGGGGGTGTCTGACCTTTGATAGGCAGTGTTTGAACCCCAACCCTTTTCCATTAGGTTGTTGGCAGGTCTATTGACCTCTGCTGCTCCCCCCTTAAACTTTGCTTTTCAAGGTTCCAACCTGGCCCTTGGTCTGTTGATGCTTAGAGTCGCATTAGACAAACCGCTCGGAGATTGTAATGATTCCGGCTTCCTCATCTAATCTTTAGTGCCTCTCCAGGCTCCTGCACTTGACAGTGATGCTAAATTAATCACACAAATTAATTAATTGCAGCTGTGGTGATTATGCACCTGGAAATCGGAACAGCGCCCCTCACTTCCTCGCATTGTTACTTTCTGTGGCTTGGGGGCATCCGGGCATTAATTAATGCAGGGTTGTGGTTCCCCGTTAGTTCCTTTCGGGGCCTTGACCCGTGGTACTGGGACCTCATGGCGTTTGTAGGAGGAGCCGACCTGAGTGGAAATGCCAGGAATAATGCAGGCCGTCCGCAGTGTGCCGAAGGCTGAAGAGCGCTGTGATCTCAATCTTCCTCATCCTCCTTCCTCGTCATCTTCCACACCCTCCTGACTGCAGGGACCCAGATGCCCACGCTCTGTGCTGCAGGAGAGCTCTCGCGTCGGTGACGAGTTCCGTCACGGAAATCCGACTCGCATTAATTTCAGGCAGCGGGAGCGCAGGATGCAGGCTAATGAGGCTCGCTGAGCAGCAGCCTCGCCCTTCATCTTCTGTTTGCGCATTAATAAATGCGTTTACGCTAGAAGCTGCACCATGGGGTGCGCTTCTGTGCAGCGTGAGTCCGTGAAGCCTCGTCCATAGAGCGCTAGCTTGTCTATGCCCCTCGGAGGAATTCTGCCTTCTATGGGCCTGAGAGAAACAGGCAGTTACCATTAATTCAAATCATTTCCCACAACCCAGTAGGCACCATAAGATGATGAAAGCATGGCAAACACAGGGACTCCGCGACTAGCATATTAGCGAAGGATCTGTGCTTATGAACCCAAAATTTCTACACCCATGAGGTCACCTGATGTTGTATACGCACCCTGGGACTTCAGTCACAGTTGTATTTAATTTTGCTCTAGTCTAGTTTTTCATTAATGGTAAATAATGAGAAGACTGTAATGACATTAGCTTTTTAAGATCTGTATAAACACATCTGTTGAGCGCCAAAAATGATGATAACAGTGATGGACTCTCATTGTCACCAGGCTAATTTGAATACTAAATATTAGGAGCCGCAGTCCATTATTTTTGTAGATTTTTACCAGATTATTTAAATTTCCAGGCAGCATTTATTACGATTATTCCCCAGTGCATTGCTTGCCCTTTTTGTCACAATTTGCATAATTTACAATACATTTTTACCCAGCACACCCCCCCACCCCCAAGACATTCAGCAGCAGATTAGTTTTAGAAATTATGCAGCTGGCTTTCAGAACGCAACAAAAAAAACAGTCCTCCTTGTATAGTTGCTCATTTGAATTGGCACTGGGAGTTACAAATAAGCAGGATTTATAGATTTTCTTTTTAAACTGCACGCCTCGGTGACCTTCATGCTAAACGCCATTCTCTCCCAGGTTCTGTAAACATCTTGGCATTAGCATGTGAAACCATGAATTGTAAATGAATTGGTATCCCTCCGTCTTTCTCGGGGGATTGAGATCTCCCTCCGATTGGCTCCCCGAGGAGACCGGAGCCCTGTGCCAGACGGGATGGCGACGTCACCCCCAGGACACAAGCTTTGATATCACGGCCTGTATGCCGCCCGTGTCTGTGCGTGGCAGGAAGTCACTTTGCACCAGGTTCCTCAAATTGCCGGCTGGTGCACAATAAAGCTGTGTTCGCACGAGGTGGAGGCTGCCTGCGAGGTACAGGGGGTGAGATTGCAGTGGAATTGCATTACAGCATCTTCTTATGAAACAATTACTCATGTAAATATGTAAATGTGATGCAGCTATTCCCATGAACAATAATCCGCCAATTATGAAAGTAGCCCAGATTGGAGGGGGTCGGAAGCAGTGGTACCTTTGTAAAATATGATAAATAATATTGTCTGGTGCAGATTGTAACTTTTAGGCACCCCTCCCAGCATGCTCTGCTTCAATGGGAGACATTTATTTGCTTTCTGAGCCAGCAAGTTCAGTTTAATTGGCTGGTGCAGGCAATGCCCCCCCCAGCCCTTAAATCAAATGGGAGAGGGATGTTGCAAAGCTTGACAAACTCATTTATATACCTATATAAATAAATTTTTGGGCTGCTTTGAAATATTTATCAAAACAATCACTTGGATTGGTCCTCATTTGTCTTTTTTAATACATATCCCCTAATTCAGTCAGTTCTGTGCCTCCTTCCTCCACTCATAGATAATACATCCATCTTTTGTGTGATTTCGGTTCACTACCCATTTATGGTGAACTTGCGTATTCATTGACATGTGGTACTAGTGTTCTCTAGTGGGAGAGATTCAATAGTTCCTCAATAGTTCCCATCCTCAGAATTTGAGTTGAGTATTGAAGGTGGTTGACTTTGTTTTTCCCATCCGCAGAGGTACCTGAAGAACTTCTTCCAGGTGATGCTGGACTCGAGGGACTCCCCGCTGCACGCGGAGCGCTCCGGCTTCCGGCTGTCTAAGCACGCAATCTGCGAGTTCTCCCCATTCTTCAGGAAGGGCGTGTTTGACTACAGCAGCCATGGTACAGGCTGAGGGCAGGGTGGTGGACTTTCAAGAGAGTGTTTCTGCACAGCCTTGCTCAGCTTACCGCAGCTCGACACTTAGGAGTCCGGATCATAAGCCTAAAATCAGGTTTCGTGCTGATCTGGAACTGTTCCGAGTGTTTTCACAGAGAGAACGGGCAACCGACACCCTCCCAAGAAAACAGACAAATAAAGCATTATCCTGTTAAATTTTCTTGATGCATTATGTCCACCACTATACATTGGGCTGCGTTTTTTTCCTGCAGTGTTTCACTGTAGCTGACGGGGGGCGTCTTTGAGCTGCTTTTTCGTCGCTCTCGCTTCCCTTTTTCCGTAGACCACGGCAGGGTCCCCGCCTCCGGGTTTGGTCAGACGCAACCAACCTCAGAAACAAAAGCGAAAGTTTAGCCTCCCGCCTACTAGCGCCGCTTCAGGGCTGCTGTCTTTTGAATTTCCATGGGCCAATAAATTAATAACAAAATGAGCCTGAAACTGGTAATTGAGTTTTGAAGGCATCCAAGAGGAACCGACCATAGTCTGCGAAGCAACTGTGGCAGAACTTTCTGCCGAAGTTAATCATCCGTAGTTTTCAATTACGCCTCACCCTTGTGTGAGTCTGCGCGCGTTTTCAAGTATCTGGCTGAGGTAGCGCATTCAAACAACATCCATGGCAGCGTTTTTCATTTGGGTCTCTTCCTCGATGGCCTTGCGCCGCTTGGATTCAGTAGTATGCCTTGGATCTCATCTTCTTGTGCCCGTTGCTGCGGCAACCACCCACAAAGGTGACGGCAGAATGGTGAAAAGGTAGAGGCTGTCGGATACTCTTCGGGCCATTAAGCTTAGCATTAAATCAGTGGCGCACTGTTTTTAGGAACAGGTGTGTCATAACCTTTGTTGACCCCTCCCCCATTAAACATTGAACGTGAAGGTGGGCCGGGACATTTACTGTCTTTATTTCAGTTAAATAAAGATAAATCTCCAGGGTTTGATAAGCAGGGAAGCAGGAAAATGGTGCCTCAGTTTTATGGGAGATGTGAAAATCCAGAAAATCCAGATACCGGATCTCTGTGCGCTATTGAAGCTGCACCTCATTGTGGAGTCCGCCACAAAGACTCTTTGTACTCCGGGCTGCTAAAGGCTTCCTATATGATTCCCGGGCAACAATGTTTCTGTCAGTCTCTGCGATTTGTTTAGAATAGATTAGCATATTCATACTGAGTGCCACATACCGAAACAATGCATTAAAGCGCTACCAAGGCATCTATTAATTTCCAGTAAAAGCCGCGCGACTTTCAAGAATTGTTAATTTTTCATTTTCTTTCATTGCACATTCAGTTTAGGCTGCATGTTCAAAAATAAACACAGAAATGAAATCTTTTTGGAAGAAACACTAATAAACAGAAGAAGCTCTTTATCTGCCCCATTTAAATGTTTTAGGGTGATAATTAACATTTAAAAAGAGCATTATAAGAGCAAATTTAAATGTTTCATTTAGCTTATCTGGTCCCAGGTGATGGGTGGATTCATAATATAATGTCCCGCAAACTAAAAGCTTTGACATATTTCAAAATGGGATATGAAAAAGGTGGAATTAAATGTGTCCGGAAAGACAAAATGCCACCTCTCTGTGCTCCAAGGTACCATCACAGCACAGCCGGGCTGTGGCATTTAAACCCTCAGGGTTTTTGTCACTTGTGGGCGGAGCTTTCTGCCACTTGTCGAAGGTCAGCTGGCTTCCTTCGGAACACGCCTTTAGGAGATGCAGTTCCTGATGATGACTGCAGGAGTGGTGGTTCTGGCCGGGATCTCCACAAGTCGTCTCGGATCTGCTGGAAAATCTCCTTGCCTTGAGCACAAGGCTTCCTCTCCACACGGCGTCCAACTCCTGCTCACACCCACTTTGCAACCGAAGTCTTCCAGTATAGGAACCCCAACAGAAGACACGCTGTGTCTCCTCAGGAACTCGGGTCCCCAAGCCTGGCCGGTTCACTGTGTAGAACTGCCCACTACTTAATACTCACTACTAATTAATGACCGACCTCAAACTGCACTCCAGCTTACCTATCCTGCCTTCTGGTTAATGATATTGGCCAACTTCCTGATTATCTCTCGCAAGCCATAGAAAACAGAATGTATCTATGTAACCACATTGTTAGCAAACAGCAAAATGGTTGTATTTCCATATAAACACAAGTGTAATGAATGTCACGAAGGGAATGTAAATCAGACATTCAAATCGACATTTTCTCTATTGTGTGTTGCCATGTATTTATTTGCATCCCAACAAGACGAAGATGAAGAAGCCCACCATTTTGTCCGTGTGACAATCAGACTTTTCACTACTGTATGATTGTTCATTGTATTTTGATGTCTCGGAGCGACTCTGAGCTGGATTACAGCGTTAAACTGGTCTGTCTGTGGATGACTAATGTATGTGATGCAGGAAATTGTTCAGATCTTGTTTTGGGAGAAATATTGCAGTTTGTTTTGAGAGTCTTTGTTTCAATGTGTCTGTATTTTTTATGTACAAAGCAACAACCAGTTCAAGCTGATTTTGATTTTTAGTCACTCTGGCTTAATAAATTGCTCACTTTGGCATGCTGTAGTGTTGTTTGTGTTCTTGTGTTGTCTTCTCATTTTTCTCATTTCTCCTATCGCTTGGTGTATCATAAAGTTCATAGTAGCTTATTTTATTGGAGTAGCATTTGATTCACTGATTGAGCACTAGCTGTGTCCAAATTCAAGGGCTGAATCTTACACAGGGCAAGGTCTATGCAGGCACAGTCTCTGTAAGCTGCATTCTTCAAAGGTTAAACTGAAAGCGTTGACAAATGGGATGGTATGGTTATCACTGGCTGTTCCTCACCTTACCCCTGAGTCAAGCTGGGACACACCCACTTCTCCTCTACACAATGAATCTTGGGGTTTGTCCTGGGGATCCTTTGTGACTTGTCAAAAAGATGCATTTCTAGATTGCATTTGAAGGAGCCATCCAAACGGGACAGCCTTGTCATGACACTCTAATGCATTCGGTCTTCGAATGTAACCCCTGAATTTGAACGCAACCACTGCACCTTTGCACCTGGACTGTTGAAATCTGTGCCTTTACCCAGTTTACAGTCAGGCAGCATACTATCTTCAGAATGATGGCCAGCTTTCACCTGGGCTATTACAAACGATAGTGTTTGCAACCCACAGAGTAATATTTAAGCGAGTCAAGTACAAGTCCATCTCATTTGACTCTATTGCTAGAGAAGACCCAGCTCCAGGCCAGAAACCAGCTGACTGACATGATAATTCATTATAATCCTTTATAAAAATGTTATAAAAGATATAAAACTATGTCAACAGCAGCAGCAGCCATGTCAAAATTGATGGCAACTTTGAGAAAAGGCAAAGGACGGAGACCAGTACTTTTAAAAACTCTTTTATTTCTACATCATACTGTTTGCACATCCAGGCTCGACAGCCCAATTGCTCCATTTTTGTAAATCAAAGTTGTCCAGTTAACCTATTTTTCATTTCCAACATTCATCCAGTGCGTAGCGATGAGTGATGGGTGTTGCTGCAGTTTGGAGATGTACAGATATCACAGTATGGGCAGTTTTCACATTCGTTATTGTAAGCCTTGTATCTTGGAAGAATGTTTTGCAGAATTTCAGTGTACATTGAGAATACTTGGATAGATGAATTTTGTGTCATTGTGACATTTGTGACAGATTTTTGTATTTAGGCAAGACATAGAGGAAATGGGGTTTAGTGATTGGAGCCTGTAGCTGTCAGTGTTCTGCGTGTCATGAGCAGTTCTGCAGAAGGCAATATCCGTACGTATTTTGTAGGCCAACAGTATGACAGTGATGATGAAGCTGAGAAGATGCCGGGCTGGCCTCCAAACGAATTCTACCGAGTGCTACCAGTGAGGCCATTTGCATTAAACCGCTTGCCCACTTGAGCTTTTTGGACGCACGTTCTTGATAGCTTTTCAGTCTGATTCGGTTACCATGGTTTCCCTGAGAAAAATCTTTGTTCAGAGCAGCTGTTCTGTGCATAACCTGCAACTTCCTGTATATGTATGTAGTTTGCCAGAGTTTGGGCATTTCAGCTACCCACAATAAATCACAATTAAATGTCCTGCTCAGCCCAAGGATATGCAGCTGTAATTGCAAAGGGTTTTAGATCTGCCCCACCAGCGAAATGTCTATTTGGAATGAGCCACATTCCAACCACATAGGTTGGCGAGCTTAATACGGCTTTTTTCAATGAAACAAAGGTGAGACATGTTTTAAAGTAACGTTTAAATTACGGCTTGAATGGACAGAGTAAATGTTCTGTGACGGACCTTGTCTCTGGGCAATGAATATGCAGCAGGGGATCTATGGATCATTATTAGTTGGCAAGAGATGAAAGCCTGCAGTGCCTTTTATAAAAGATGGACGCTGCATCCTCAATTTGCACTTCACTTGATTAAGAATTAGTGCGCAGTGCTCACTTTTGGGGTAAATGCTGTTAATGCAGTCCTGTGTTGATTTGAGATTCATCCAAGAGGCTGTTGGCATTAATTTAACAAGAATTTACTGCCCAAAGGACTGTACTGTGCTTCAGCATCTGTTGTGGCATTACACTTACCTAATTGTTCATTTGTTTTGAGGAGGGAAAAACTTATTTTTTTTTAACATCCGGTCTGACAGCATCTGGCTTGGCTGAATGGTTTCTCTGGTTGTTTTGTTGTGCTTAATCTGTTTTTTTTTATCAACACCTATCCTGTTCTTATTGCTTTGTAGACCTGAATATCTTAACTCTGTTTATTCAGCAGTCCTCGTTCGAGATGACATCACCATCCTCATGGGATCTGAACTGGCACACTTCAGGTTCGATTTTCACAGGCTTCAACGCCATGCAGCCCCCCCCACCACCTCAGAAATCTGATGAAGAAAAAGTGCTCAAAGTAGAGTCGTTCTTAATGGACCAGGTGTAACTTCAAAGCAGCTCGGCGTGAAACAGCCATTAGGGAAGCAGGCTCTAGTGAGGGACTTGGGCTCCTGTGCAGAAGAAGCCATCAGTCATCCATCTTCCAGCCTCTAAACCTGGTCAGTGTTGCAGGGATGAAGCCGTTAGAATCTGATCATTCTCATAAGACCATTCTCAGCTTATCCTGAAAGCAACTAAGTGCCAAGCTTCTGTTCTAAACAGACTATCCTAAATTATTCAAAATTTGAACTTAGGTTAGATTAGATTAGGATTTCACACTCAAAATGAATAATTATAATTTGGAATACAGATCTATGCTTATCTCAGGCTATCTTGTGATTTTTTTTTATCATAATGTTAACAGACATTCATTTGTATGAATGCAAAGTTCAAAAATTGTTTCCAATAGTAGGGGCAATCAAATGCTACCTGATTAGTACATTTTAATTTTTTCCTAGTTTAAATAATCATACCATGCCATACAAACCCAGCATTCCAGATAAGTTCAGTTTGTAGCATTGAAGTGTGTCTGTAAAGTAAAGCATACATGTTGATTTCATACAACCGTGTCTATTCAGTTTGGCTGCAGTACAGGTATTAGGGAAAAGTGATATTTAAATGATTTCTAAAATGTTTTCTGTTACTTCTTTGAAATGGGTGTTATGATCACAATGATTCAGGAGATTTGGAACATTGTCCATATGCCCTCAAACAAATTAGGTCCACTGCATCATCTGTGCTGTTAAAATTTTGCTTTGCAAAATGAAACAGAAATGGATGCAGTTTAATTGCTTTTGCCCAATCTTCCTACTTCCGATCTTTGTGCTCTTGATTTTTCATGTTGTAAATGGGAGATTATATTCAAAGTCGGCAAACCAGAAAGTCCGTTTCTATCACTTATTTCAATAGCTCCCCTGTCTTTGAACTGGTGGCAGATAATGAATGTCATCACTTTTCATCCCAATTAAGTGTTTATCATAACCTAGTTCACCTATAGTGGTTCTTTTGCTTATGAGAGCTGATGAATTTTCATGAAAGGCAAACTCTACCCCCATTAAAGGGGAAAATAAATAATACCCAGAGATGGGGAATTAGGCTCTGAATTCTCCAATTTGTTTAGCTTGTCAAAAATGTTGGTCACTTGAGTAAGCTGAGCGTCTGAGCAATTTTTAACCCACTGAGAGGAAGACATTCTCATACAAAAACAGACATTAACATAGTTTTGAAAAAGGTTTTTATTGAAATTCCATACATCCAACACTGAAATAGCTGTTTCTTGTACATTTATGAAAAATGGCTAAGAGTGAGGAGTTTAACAAATCAAATTTTTGTTTGTTTTTACAGCAGATTTTAGTCGGTTTTTATATCTTAGCATATTGTTTTTATATTATGTCAACTCCTATCATGCTTAGATTTATAATACATTTGCATGTGTTTTATAGAAGCTTAGTGTGTTTTTGTGTCCAAATGGAATCGATAAATCCTTTTTGAAATCCAGTGTATTTTAACAATGCAGCTTTGTGCTGCTTAGCAAACACAAAGCGCCCGACAGAAACTGTAGTAAGTCATGTGGGAAACAATTACCGTTCTGGGTTTTCATCTTAAATGAAACTCGCTGATTATAACTAACAGCAAAACAATGGAACAGAGGGACTTGCTGTGACCTTATTAATGGAATATTCTAGCTATTGTTTAGTTGTGGACATTAATTGTACGTTTCATTGCGATGTTAGCGCTTTAAAATCAGTCATTTAACCCTTTAAATTTCATACAGCATTTCTGCCGTAACAAATGGTTTCATTTCATATACGTTTGGTCTCCAACCTCTCAAAACAGAAATAACTATTAAACACACAAAATCAAATATACCTCACCAGTGTATCTTTTTACAATTGTTTAGAGCATTTTGCTTCCGCCTAAATAGTCTTTCTGGCAACTTACTAGCGAAAATCCCATATAAACATAAGTAAGTTGTTCAGTAATTGAAACACACATTACACATATGTGGCCCAGTGAGCCCAGTATTAAAGCTTGTATCTGCAAACCAGAAATGTTTTGAAACTATATAATTTGTTGCTTTATCTATCTATCTATCATCTGAATGAATTTCATAAGCATGTTGTTAAACTGGTTGAGACCCCATTCCGGTTGTGCCTCATAGGTTAACTACAACCCAGGATGATCTGAAAGGTTCAGCCCAGATAGCAAAATCAGATTGAATCAACATTGAAATGCCGTCAGCAAGAAACATTGAATCTACGTTGATATCCGAC
>JAABNX020000070.1:6404299-6405610 GCA_015163995.2 Mormyrus lacerda | reverse complement strand
AAGCCATAGTGAAACTAAAGGTGGTTTACTTGATTTCCAATCAAGCAGTATTCTTCTCCGAGCCAAAAGGCACGCAAGCGTCTTGGAGATTATTGGACATGACTGTGCCTTGCTCAAGTACTCCAAAATGGTGCTTTTCTTAAGCTGACCCTTTTCAGCATTGGGGCAGTTGAGGAGTAGAGCAGAATGGTCCAAGTAACTTTATCTTACAGCCGTGACCTGCGTCAGCATCGTGCCCCACCGGTTAATGTCTGTGCTCCTGGGGTTTTTATTCAGTTCAGTTCTTTATATGTATGCACATGTTCAAGTGGACAGGAGCCGAGGAAGGGAGGTGGAGGCTCAACTGACCCTTGTTCTCCGGTCGGAGGCGGAGACGGTGAGCAGCTGTAGCAGGGACCTGCTGCATTGCGCCATGACCTGCTCTGTACTCTGTGAATTTGGCCTTGTGCCCCACAAGGGGCACCAAAGTTTGTTCCTGGTGTCTTTTTCTTGCTGTAAGCTATTAAACTTTGCTAACTAAAGAGATATTGTACGTCTGCTTTCTGTTGCACGCGCATCTATGCACAGAGCTCATACGGTGCAATGGTAAGTGTCACGAGGATGTCCTGGGGTCGGCGCAGGGCATAAGGCAGGGCTACACCTTAGGCTGGATGCCAATACAGTGCCGGGAACGCACAGGCACACAGCTGTACACTATGGGCAATTCTCAAACAGCAGTTAGGCTAAGTGCTTGTCTTAAGTACTGGTGGATGCTGGAGGATAGACGCAAGGAGGACAGGCAGACTACAAATGCGCACAGGGAGGAGGTGGGGTTCATACCCCAGACTCTGCAGCTGTGAGGCAGCAGTCTAGTACCATTTAATTTAATACGGAGCTTCATTTTGTACCATGTATAGTCGTGGCCAAAAGTTTCGAGAAAGACACAAGTATTAGTTTTCACAAAGATTGTTGCTTCATTGTAGATATTTTTTGTCAGATGTTTCTATGGTATACTGAAGTATAATTACAAGCATTTCATAAGCGTCAGAGGCTACTATTGACAGTTACATTAAGTTTATGCAAAGAGTCAATATTGCCGTGTTGGCCTTCTTTTTCAAGACCCCTGCAATTCGCCCTGGCATGCTGTCAATCAACATCTGGGCCAAATCCTGACTGATGGCAGCCCATTCTTACATAATTAATGGCGTTTGTCAGAATTTGTGGCTTTGTGTTTTTCCACCCCCCTCTTGAGGATTGACCACGAGTTCTCAATGGGATTAAGGTCTGGGGGGACCCAAAATGTCGATGTTTTGTTCTTGAGCCGCTTAATCA
>JAABNX020000070.1:6386799-6399299 GCA_015163995.2 Mormyrus lacerda | reverse complement strand
GTTGTGTGCGCAATACATATGCATTTGTCAGGATGGAACTGCAGCGCTGTCAGGAATGTCTTAGTTTAAGCAACATTTGATGTGATTTACCTGCATACATGCGTCTCCAAGTCCTTGTGCAAGGTACGTGTGTGTTTTTCTGGATTTTTCTCTTTGGCATGGTGGCTGGCTGAGATGACTGTAAAGCTTGTATAATGAATTCAGTCTGTTGTTTCCAGGTCCTTGTTCTTCAGTCAAATTAATATGAGCGGCACGTGGGGCCATGTTTGGTTCATTACTGTTATGAATTGAACATAGAAGTAATTGCTTCTGAGGTCTGGTTTTGCTGTTGTCATTTATTAGCTAACCAGCTTATTGTTGGCTGCGAAGCCTCTTAATTGCTGTAAAGCATAGCATTGTTAGCAGACGCGATAAAACGGTTACATCCAGATGAATGTTGGTGATATCCTTGAGTGAGGAAATAGAACAACGGATAAAATCAAAAGGGAATCAAAGAAGGCTGTTAGTTTTGCAAAGAAGAAAGGCACAGGCTTGTGAGAACATTAAGGTGCACTCATGTGGATTCCAAAGGTTGATTACAATCGTCGGAAAAGTAAATGGATGTCAACCTTACTAGCCAGGCAGTAGTGGACACATATGGAAATGCTTCATTATACAGATGCTTGTGTCAAGATGGAAGAGAATAATAGAATGTAAAGTGTTTTTTAGGCCAGTTGGCATTACCTGTCTTTATCTGCGTTTAATTAAATGATTGAAAGGTAAATTGACCTTACTGAAATTTGCCAGTGTGAGGTGACTTGACGCAAAGTTCTAGCTGTACGTGTGTGTCCGAGTCATGTACTGTAGCAACTATCCCTTTAACCCAAGATTAAACGAGTTTTTAAAATGTTCCTGCCAGTGATTGATCTAAGTATTACAGAATTTTCTGTGGTCTCAATTCAACATCTCTCATCACAAATTCAGTCTGCTGATGAATGCTGTTCCATTTTTAATGAGTTATCTGCAGCTGTTGCCGTGGCTGAAGTATGGCACATCCCCGCAGACTGTCTTATCGGAGGTTTGGAACCCTTGCACTGTGTAAACTTAATGCAGGCCTGAGATGTGTGTTCAGTTGACCACAGGCTGGATTTCAAGTCTAGTTTAATGAGTATGTGCTGTAAGAAGGCTGTCGTGCACGCCGTTTGTACCATGGATGGTGGAAAGTGATTTCAACAAATGTGTTCATTTGAGTGGAGGCTGATTCATTGTGAAAACAAGCAAACTGTGTGCTTGTTAAGGGCCTGAGGGCTCCATTGCCTGTTACACAGACCCCAGCTAGCGTGTTCAGTGATGATGATCAAAAAGTGGCAGGAATATTGACAACACTTTAAGGATAAGAAAAAATATTACTGGTAAACTATGAATCGCCCTTGTGGGGATTGTTAATGTTAGTATACCAGCAATTCAGTGTGTTCAGTGGATCAAGAGGTTTGAGGAGGGGGGGGGGGGGTACTGAAAAAAATACAGAAATCGAACTCTCGTCATATATTTTTGCTTATTGTTCCCTCAGTTTATGGAGGTAAACAAACACTTAATACTTATGAATACATACATATTTTTCAGTTAAATTTTTTTAGCGGTAGCTAAATTGTCTTTAACAGTCTGGCCAGTTCTTCACTCAGTGTAAAAGCCTAACTGCACTGCATTGTATTGGGTTTGTTGTGGGAAGTAACAAATGTCCTGTTACTCCCAACTGATATTGATGTAGCGAGCAAAGTTGAGTAGCCCCCCCCTCCCCCTTTGTCACAAAGTTACCGCTAATGTTACTAGGTTACCAGGGGGTAGATTAACGGGTAGACTTTACTGTTTTGGTCCCATTCCCACATCACACCGTAACAGTAAAAGAGCGATAAATAAGCAGGTTTCAGTGTGTGTGTGTGTGTGTGTGTGTCTGTATAGCGTATAAGTGAGAGAGATGCATCATCTCCCCCCTCCACCCCATCCCCCAACCAAACTAAATGCCTACTCTGTTTACCTACCTCGTCTTGCTTTTTTTCCTTGAGAAAACCCAAGTAAGCTCATTCTATAAGAGCTTTATAAGAGTGTGTGCTAAATGACCAGTAATATAGGCTGTTAGTGCCCTTAACCAGCTGAAATCAGGCTTCCTGGGTGAGTCACCAAGGCCTTGGATTACATGGTTGATTGGATAGATGTTTTTAACCATGGCGGTAAAGATTTTAGTGTGGCAGGGCATCATAGAGAAATATTACCATTGGAAACACTGTACTTTTAATTAGTACTGTGCGGTATAAACGGTAAACGATATAAATTTGGCCAACGGGAGAAATTTTGATTCTACCGCCCTATCGCAGAAATTTCGGCTCTTCGCCCGCAAAAATGACATAATCAAGTCGCGTCAAATAATTAATTATTTATATGATTTATATGAAAATTATTTATATGGTTATTGCTGCACCTAGCAGCAGAGTCTTGCACGGGTCTGATTTTGACGAACCGCACCCGCCCGTACCCGAACCGTTATCCAACAGAAATAAAATAACTTTGCACCCGATCCGACCCGCTATAAATAAATATCGACACCTGACCCGCACCCGAATGAAAATCAGTCAGATAGTCAAAATTAAAGACAAAAGTTTGCCACAACAAACGAGTGACATGTGCAACGTAAGTTGAAAAGACATCACCAAATGAAAACGTTGCTTAATAACAACCCATTAATAAGCAAAAAAAAAAAAAACGATAGTAGCCTTGCTACCTCTAAACTCAAATAATGTTTGATATTGCCTTGCCCACACATACTGTAGCCTTACCGGCTTACAATCAAATGTGTTAATAAAACCAATATTTTATAAAATGTACATTGGGCTACCCTAGGTTTTATAGGCTTCCTACGTGCACTGTCCATTTCCTTTGAGTACCCGATTGGAATTCCTACGCGAAGGCATAGACTAGTGTTTGGTGCGGTATTTTATATTACTGTGTAAAAAAAGGATATCGTCCACATTTGCGGCGGAGATCGCGCGCGTTTTTTGAAAATGAAAGTGGGAGAGATTTCTGGAAATGCGCGTGCAGGCATAAACTGATATCGATTTTACGTTTTACCATTTTGAATGCAGGGATTTTTTTGTGTGATATTAAAATACAGCCCTGGGGTATTTTTTGATGCCACAAGGTGTTTTGAACACCGCAATTTAGACTCACGCTCTCCTGCGTTCCGACCATATACCCGAACCCGTATCCGACACAGTAGAATATTTTTCACCCGTTTCATTAAAATTTGCGGGTCACCTGTCGGATACCCGAACCAGTGCAGGACTCTGCCTGGCAGGACCTTTATGGGAGAGATGGACATTCTAATATAGATGCAGTTATGACACTTGTCGAATTGTATTAGTTTTGTAGCTTTTTGTTCTGTGTCTTGTTTTCTGCTTGCCTACAGTTCACAAAACCAGCCTGTGTTTTTAATATAAGATAAAATCAGGGAAGTTACTTGACATGTTTTCATATTTTTTTCTATAATTTTAGATTTGCACAATAAATATTCTACATTCAATATTCTACAAATATTCTACATTCACGACTTTGATCGACGATCTTTGAATTTAACACTCAGGAAAATATGCAACATAGGGTGCTATGGCGTCTTAGTGCTGTACTGGATGTCCTTGAAATGGCCTCCTGTGTACAATATTTGTCAGACAGGCATGTCTTTGTACATAACATCCATTGTCATGGAAATAAATATTATTTAAGTCTCAGGTGTGTTAGCTCTTGTAGAACAACACTGCGGTCGAAAAAGATTGTAGGCAAATCCTCTTGTTGAATTAAAGCCAAATTTCATATTGAGAGTGAAATGGTTCAGAATATAGTCTAAAGTTAATCAAAGAATAGGCAAGTTCCTCATTTGTTTTCTAGGCATGTAATTGCAAATATATTTGTGTAATTAGGCAAAACTTTTCTGGAAGGACTAAATCCGAATTTAATCAACTGACCTTTGTGAAGTTTCCTAATCAGCAGGTGGCAGGAGCTATAGAAATCTTATCTCTTTTGGTATTGGTTACTCATTGTCTGATATGAGGATCACTTTCATGTATGTCAGTTGCCAGTGCAAAACACATATTAATAGATTGATGTATATTTGGCCACTTACTAAATCCTTTATTGTAAATTGGAGAATTGGCTTTTTCCTTTCAATGTAACAGACAATTATTAATCAGAGAACTTACTCCGGTAGCTTTTTTTTTTTTTGCTTTTTTATAACAAGTTTAACCCAAAGGTTTTGTATACTATAAAGTTTTGTGTTAAGTATCTTTCTACTTTGAAATGTGCCCCAGTGACCTCTTGGAGACTTGCCAGTCGTAGTTTCAAACCAAAGGGAGAGAGTAACCACTCACATCTAAAATGAAGAGCTCAGACCAAATGGTGAGAAAAAAATTCGCATGTTTGAAATTTTAAGATGGTTGAAAAGCACTTATCTAAAATTTCTGAACGTTCAGGTCATGTACATTTCTAAATTCTTGACAAACAGAAAGCTTTTTAAATTTAACTCTTGAATGAGCTTTTGAATGTTAGGTAAAATATGTTATCTGAGTTTCTAACTTGATTCTGTACAACTAGTTTATCTGTATTATGCAGTGAGTAGGTAGTGTCCTATAACCTAATGATGTGTGATCTATGTTTCGTTAACACAATAAGGACAAAAAAGGGCTGCAGGGGTTAGGGTTGGACGTAGTGTTAGGTTTACATTTTAGCATTGAACAATTAGTACTTGTTTTCAAAGTATTATAGGTAATACTTCATTACTGTCTACTGTATACATATATCTACTGTATACATTATCTGAGCAAACTTTTATCTTAATATGAATGTGGTAAATCTAGTCCGTCACCAGTCACGGTATAACATCTTACTTCCTTGTAAATATAACACAAGGCTGTAGAGACTGTATTGCATACTGAGTTACATAATTGTTTTTATTTTCTAGCACACAAACCTGCATCAGTCCACATGTATGTTAAATGCATCCTCAGGCAGGCCCTGATAACAGGACTGCTTAGATCCCAACAAGCTGCTTGTGAGCTGCTTTCCTTGTCTTTCTTAAAGCAAGACTGGCCATGAATGACCATATCCTTTACTGCCCGCCTTTTAAAGCCAGAGCGCTTCTTTCAACAGGAATCTCTCTCCTTGTTAAATGCACTAGCCCAGCTGAAGTGTTGAACTTGACTCGATTGAATTAACTGCAGTAATTTAGCAAAAAAAAAGCACTCTGTCTGGAAAACAAGGCTCCCATTAGGGTGTATATAATGATCCAATATTCTGCATGTATGTTATTTATAAGACCATTACCCAAGGCATTTGTACGTCAAACTCTCTCTGTACCTCGTGATTTTTTTCAACAATGTTGCAAACTATGAAGCTGTATTTCTATCATGCAGTAATGGATGGAGAACAAAGAGTTCGAAAACCAGTACAGAAATGGTTTTAACAGCCACAGTGTGCTTTTGTTGAAATGAGTCACGTATGTAAAACACAAGCTGAAGGCAGAGAAATGGATTCCGCATACATTAGAGGATCCCTGTTTTTTCCATAATGAAAATTGTGCAGAATAGATGTTATTCAGGCATTGATTAAACGTTTATTTTTTGTCATTGTTTAGCAAAGCAAACATCAAAGTATGAAGGCATTTCATTGAGTAAAATATGACATGGCACAGATGAAAGGAACATATTGATTTCTGTTGGGGGAAAAAACTTACTTAGGGAATAAAAAAAAAACTTCCCATTGTGTTCCTTAAAAATTAGAAAGGAAAAGAAACACAGGCATCAGCCACCACATTATGTACTAACAAACACAACTTGTATGCAGAACAATGCACCACTAAATATTTGCATTTACACCTTCACTTTTTTCTGTATGGTCATGTGTTGATGCCAAATAAGGCAGATCCTTTAAATGCTAAAAGAGAAAGTCAGAGGACAAAGTGAGTTATGTTTTGGAAGTTTAAAGCAAAGCTGCCATGCACAGAAAATTGCCAAAATAATTGAATCTCCTCACACAGATAGGCAACTAAACTCAATCGTCTTTTCAAATTAATGAACTCTTTCTTTTAATAAGCCCCACTGAACACACCGCAGGTATGTGAATCAAAACTAATTGATGTGGTTAAGGGAGATGATGGTGAATTTTGATGCTTTGCCATTTGGTCGCTGGCTTTTCAAATGTGTTCTCAAGACGTTTGAGAAATGCTGAAGTCGCGAAGCACTGGATTTGTAGCAGTGTCGATGCATCAAAAGGAATTAGTGATGTTACTTTTATTTTCCTGGGCTTCTGTGACGTTTTCAAGCTCAGTCTCAAGTACAAAATGTAGGATTAACCTACAGAATAACCACATTTCTTGTGCCTTTAGAAAACAAAGCTGCACTGCCCTGTAGTGTTTCAGTTGCTGAGGGGGGGTGAGGTGTCTTGTAATAGCAGGTTTTCCATAAAACTTGATCGTAACGGAAACTGGAATGAGGATGGTTGGTGAGTTTCAGCTTTCGGACATTGCAGACCAAAGGACCATTAATGGTAGGCCTCAGTTACCAGCTCCCAGGTGGGAAGGGACGCTTTGCCCCCAGGGCGCCCCATCAGCTCAGGGCGGAACCTTACCTACCAGATATCACTGCCAATTCACACACTCGTCACCTTGAGAAATCTTTTGATATGTTTTCCCCGTTTCATTTTTGAATATATTTTATAATTTGCTTTTTAATATATATATATTATACATTTCTATATATTTCATATATAGTTCTATGAAAGAAAGCGATTAGTAAAAAATCAAAAGCGTAAAAGTTAATGAACTTTGTTCTACTCTTCCTAGAACATCTAGTTCTCCCAGTGGACAATGTCAGTGTGATGGTGCTTTTGCACAGTCTTGCTGTCTTCCCATGATGAGGCTGATTGTCTCTTCACTCCTCATGGGTCTGTGGGGGATAAAGAAGACAAAATGATTTGACCATGGAAGGAGTATCAGAAGTGCAAGTGACTCCCCTATGGAATTTAAATTTTGTCTATTTCTTCTACAGTGGATGGAAGAGGAGCCTCTGATTGGTTTTGAGTGGGAATGGGAGGAATTTGATAATCCAGTGTGTCAGCAACTTATGTACGCTTGTGAATGTTGTAATGCATTGTGTTATTACTGTGTACACAAAAAGGGAGGCCGATACACTGAAAGCACACTGGCCTTGTCTGAAGTTATGTTTCCACGAAAAGGCGTGCAGGGTTTACAAAACGCCATTGGAGCTTTAAGCCGCGATATAATGTCAAACGCTGGTCCCAGCACTCTATGGCTATGTGTACAAGGAGTGTGTTTGACAGTCAAGAGACACACCCAGGGTTTAAAGTGCATGAGTAGCCTTGACGAGATCCCCAGGGCCTGCCTTAGAGTAAGCAAACAGGAACCCACAACCATCAGCAGACAAATTTTAATTCGACAGCCACCAGAAAAGGCTACAGACCAACACGCTGTGTATTTTTGTGCTTTCTTGCACTCTCTCACCTTTGGACTGATTTCTGTCAGGCTGCATTACTTCAGATTCTTCAGATTCCTCACCCTGAGTACTCGGTTCAGCTGGAGGACCTGAGAATGAAGAAAAGGGCCTCAGAAGTCTAAGGACTACAGTGTCTTGTCTGGCGTTCTGCCAGGTAATGGACTTCATTTGGTCTCTGTGCCCTGAGTTATCATGAGTGTATTATGCAATACACATTTCTTTATATTTTATAGCTTGGTTAATGACATACAGTACTGGCAGAAGTCTTAGGTAGCCAGAAAACTCGATGTTTAAATGATCTTAATGTTGGTGTAAAACTATGATGTTTGTCAAAGTATGCCAGCCATGTTATATTGAATCGGCGAGAACCCCACCTTGTTTGGCTAATCAACATCTCATTGACTTTTTAAACTAATTTATTTAATCAATTAAGTGATCTGGTTGTGAAATGAAATGTAACGAACACATGGAATATCTGAGGTGCCCCTGAGGAGAGGTTTGGAAGCCAAGCGGTGTTCATCTAGCCAGTCAACGTATCAGTACCTTTTATGCAGAACATTACATATGTTAATTTGCATACGATCTCATGATAAATTGTGCATTTACTACCCAGATAAATAGCTTTAAACATTCCTTTTGACTGCCTAAGACTTTTGCACAGGACTGTATTTTGTTGAATGTAAACGGGCACTTCATGATGTAGTTGTTAGGTGGAGGCTTATTACATTCGTAAAGCTGACTGGGGTGGGTGGGGGACATGGACCACCCTACAAAAGCCAGGCCAGCAGGGAGGATGGGGTCTGGGGTAAAGGGGGCCACATCAAATCATTACCTGACATGCTTTATCTATAAATATGCTTAGTAACAAGTTACTAATGCAGTCACTCGGAAAATGGACTTCAGAGGTTTCACATGGAAGACTGCGTTCACCTTGTAAAAAAATGCAAAGCTGTTTAAGAGGTGAAGTGTTTTAACACTGCATTACTGCAGAGAAAGTACCCAGGCAGCGGTACATGTGCTACTCCCAGTTTGCAACTTGCATGGCGTTACTCGTAGCACAGGGGACACTTGTTATTACTTGACTGTAGTAGTTCCTGCAGACACTCAGTGGAAGTAGCAGCTTCGCTGCACAAGGACAAGTCATAGTGCATGAGTCTAACAAGACTATATGACTGAGGCTTCAGCCACTCTGCTACCTCCTGTCTCCTGCCCCACGCAGGAACCGCTGCTGACAGCACAATCCCTGCTCTTAGCGCAGTGAGCGCTTAATCCGTCACACAGGGCCTTGGAGTTACTGTTCTGTCAGAGAACATGCCTGTCTTGGCTATTCACCATGGCGACTCATCCATAAAGAACACAGGGCTGTGGAGGTATATTGTGCAGCTCCAGCTGCCCTCCTGTGCCTGTTTTCTGCCCGAAAAGCTGGCCCTTCGGCCACGTTTCACCCATCATCTGAAGCCCTGGTCATTATTGCACATGCATGGTATAATATCAATATATCACCCAGCCCTAGTCACCCAATGCACTTGTAGGTGGCACACTCTTACTACTGCTTGAATGTGTCATTCATCTGCACCACAACTCCCACCTATTGGGTAACTTCCTTGGCCTTGATAAGCAAAGAAAGCAGAAAACAACTCATTCTTGTATCACCAAGCAACTGCTGTATATCCCAGTTGCCACTGGCCCACCTGCATACAAACCCAATTGTGCATCTTCTCTCCTGTTTTCCTCCAACCATCTCATTATTTAACTCCTCCAGGCCAGCTCTACCCTACCCCACGTAACACGAGCAGCCAGGATGTGCAGATCCCTCCCCTGCACCACCTGGGCATGTGTGTTGTTCCTTCCAGCCATGCCTTCACCTAGCGTACTGATGTAATACCAAGGCTTCCAACAGCAGTAATGCCCTGCCATCTAAAGTAAAGACTTAAATCATCCATCCATCCATCATCCAGCTACTTATCCTGGTCAGGAGGTCCTCTCAGGCTTCTGAAATCATATTTTTCCTTTACTTTTAGATAATGGTAGGTTGGTTTGTCAATCGGAAAAAAATAAACGGTGTGAAAACGAACCTAAATCACCTTTGCGGGTTAATAGATGTATAACAGGCAGCCTCATCTTTATATTCACATATTTAGAATAGAAAATATATTTTATTATAGAGCTGCATTGTCTCCTCACCTTTAAAAGCACTGGTGTCTTCACCCTGAGCAGCTGCTTGACCATGGTGGGCCTCCCCCTCGTCTACTGGAGCTGCAACATGTCACAAATCGTCAATCTTGGCTTCCTGGCTGATGTAGGGTCTTCACTGATTGCGGATTAGGCTTCTCCTCTGCTACGATACGGACCCCTGCGGCCCATCACCCAGAGGCACTACTCCGTAATTTTACAGGAATCGAAAGTGAGGGAGCCTTAGAGGCTGTCAGTGTTGAAAACATTAAAAAAAAAAAAAAACTTTTACCTCTCATTTTTCCAGTTCTGAAATGCATTAAAAGCAGCCTGCAAGGTGTGTTTGCCAGATAAAATGATCAGTCCAGTTTCCTGCATGAGCATGTCAGCATTACATTTTTCATTTAGATTTGCTTGACATGTATTCTCATGGTAATATGACATTGATAAGTGGCACTATATTTCTAACCTTACATATGGTGACATGGCTCTTTCGAAGTATATCTAAACACAATTTAAGTTACCCCAGCAACCATACACCTCCTGGCATCTGAAACAATAACCCTTAGATAACAATTAATTAAAACTCCTCATTATGCCAACACTGTTGCCACGGCTCCAGATGTAATATCTTGGCCATGTGGTGTTTGGACCATATGGCCAGGGCTTTGAGAAGACTTCCTCAATGCCACCAGCACGGTCTGGAAACACAGCACTGTCTCCAACTCCAGTCAGTAACCTGAGACGACCAGAAACTAATGATGAAATTCCCACCACTTGTTGTTAGATATTCAGTTCCTGTCTGAAGACCCAAAATGAATACAAGGAGGAAAGGAAAAGAATTAAAAGAATTAAAATCAGTGCAAGGTCATCTTCAGTCCGCGACATGTTACTCATGTTACTCTGCATTGCGCTGAATGTTTCTTCAGCATTGTTTTCATACTCATACCTCTTTTCTTCATGCTCATCAGCATCCTAAATCAAACTAACTGATAAAGAATGCCTTGCTAGGCTTGCTGGTCTTAAAAATTAAACACAAATACAGCTTTTAAAAATTATTCTGATTAAGGTAGGAAAAATAATGCAAAATAAAATTCCCAGTTCTCAAAAGGTCTTTACATTCTACATGATTACTATGCAAAAACATGGAAATTTGGCATCGTTTGGACTTAATATGGAAATGCGCTTTATTAATCTCACATTAATTTTCAAATCTGAAGCTTCCTGCCAAAAATGACCCTGTAATTATTTTTCTTTTACCCTTCATTTGCAAGTTAATTTCTCCTCTTTGACTGGTATTTCCTACATTTGAATGATGTTTTTTCTTATTGCTGAGAGAGGACTTCACTAAATACTGAAGCATGTGATTCTCAACAGAAAACTGGGGCCTAAGTGGCTTCCTGCTGGACAGTTACCCTTTCAAACAGTGGCATCTCCATCATCAGAGATTGCATTCAGTCCCACTGACATTTGAGAAATGGGCAAATGTAATGCGCTTTCCTGGTTGAAACAAACAATATTGGAATTGTGACAATTGTGAAACAAGTTCGGCTAATGACAATCTTGGAGGGGAAGGGCGTCTCCCAGTGGACGATAGGTGAAGTCAAGCAGCTGTGACGGCTCCTGATTATGGCCGAAGAAACCCCGTTATCGCCGCTTGATATTGCGACAGTGAGGAAATGGAACCAGCCAAGTTAAAATTCTAAAAGTTATAAGATATTGTTCATAAGATATTGTTCCCGGGAGGGGAGGGGAGGCCGAGCAAACGGCTACAAGCAGAAAGCCGTGCCGGACCTCCCGAACACGCAGCAGGAGGCCGTGCCGGACCTCCCGAACACGCAGCAGGAGGCCGTGCCGGACCTCCCGAACACGCAGCAGGAGGCCGGCAGGCTGGCTGGAGATCCACCCCGCGGAGGTGAGCAGGGTTACTCCTCAGTCATTAACGCATAACAGTCATACATTAGCAGGTCTGAAAGTAAAACACCAAGTCTTCAATATGGAGGTGATGTAGACGGCAGTGTGTTCAGGGCAAAGCTTTTGTGCAATTACTCTGTTGTTTTTCCCCCTTTATGGGGTACTGGAGTAATGTGCATGTGTTACCTCTGCTTCTCTGACTAAAAGTGGCCCCGATATGTGACGGAATGAGGGTTTGTCGCAAGCCTTCCCTAGCCCTCCCCAGTCCCACCCCCAACCCCCTGCAGCAATCTCATCCAGGATCACGCTGAAGTTTTATAATGGCCTCGCAGCATGGGCGTCATTCTCTACTCATTTCAACCTTGCAGTGAGCGATAGCAGAAACCTGGGAAGCCGGCTCCTATCTCAGGCATGCCAGCAGGGAAGTGCAGCCAGCACAAGGCGTGTTTATATTCAGACAGGCAGAAAATTAGACACCCCCACCACCCTGACCCTCCTCACACGTGCAAGGAGATGCTTATGTACATTTACTAGACACAAAAAAACGCATTGGAGATGCATAATACTGGACAGAAGCTTCATCTGCCTAACAATGGTGGGCGGAAGAGGGAAAGATGCCTGCATATGGAGAACATTGTGAGAGTGAGCTACCAGCAGGGATTGGCTTGCACTACTGAGCTGGTTAAGTGTGAGATTTGTTAAATTATTTCTAGAACATTACATTTTCTATTTTTACTCTATTTCAAGTTTATTTAACATTATTTATCACTTCTTACCACGGAGCTTTTACAGTTTTACAATGTTGTACCACAGCTTTCCCACACAGTTTTCATACACGTGTTTTGCCTGTGTGCCCCCCCCCCCCCGAAAGCAAACTCTCCA
>JAABNX020000070.1:6370084-6386699 GCA_015163995.2 Mormyrus lacerda | reverse complement strand
TTTTCATAAACGTGTTTTGCCTGGGGGCCCCCCCCCCCCCCCGAAAGCAAACTCTCCACGCATTAGTCCCACAGACAGCAGGACAAGCAGGTCCTATGAAGAGCAGCGGTGTTGCAGTCCACTCATACTTTCCCATCTGTCTACACTCCCTCAAATAAATGTAATATTTGTGCCCGCTTTCTGCAGTGGATGGTTACCCATTTCAGTAGTAGAAGGATGTATCAACCACAAAGAGGTCATTTTGGATTCCCATTTTTCTGTAATCTGTAATAATAGCAAATATACTGTCCGCAAATATGATGATGATTATTGTGTGCGGGAAGTATCTTTCCACAAAGGAGAAAAGAAAATTCATACAAATGAGAAAGTCAGGCTGCGACTGCTGATTGACACTGTCTGTCCACAGTAATCAGATTTAGATCGGTCCACGTGTGTGTTGTAGGCAATCTAACTTAGCAAGTGCACAGTCAGTTTCAGAGATATTAAAACCACAGCTGGTTGCAAATCAATGGAACAAAGACAGACACTTCCTGAAGGCTTGTGATTCATTTGTACATATTTATTTCATCAGTAACGCCCTGGATAGTGTTACTGAATTACTGCTATAACCATTAAAGAAGTTCATTTAGGATATGGATTACTTTACTTTCCAGTTTCTTCTATTTTACTCGCTCCCTTTAGCATTGTATTTACGATAATGAATATAGGGTTAAATGGCTGCCAGGTAATAAGGCTGGCATCTAAAGCAGTCAGTGTCACATGTCTTCAGTCTCACACCTCATTAAAACATGTCCCTACTGAGATGATGACTGTTATCCTGCTATTGTTTGTCTGCTCAGTGCCAGTTTTCCATTTATAATGCAGTCCGTGATAAAGCACTACAAATATCTGTGGCAACTTAATAGTGTAATACACTGCGGTAACCCTTGCAGGCTTGAAGAAGGGTATTAAGGGGCAGGAAGGTCAAGAAAGGTAACTGGCAAGTGGCAGGATGTATTGATTTGGTAAGATAGCATATTGTCAATTACATTAGCATAAAAGCATAACACTGACTCTATCAAAACCTGTTAAAAACCTGTCCTGGAGGCTGCGATGGTGGGCTGTTAGCTTACATATTGGTCTGACACGGCAGTGTACATTTCAAGCATGGCAGGTCTCAAAAGAGGTATGGGAACTGTGAAGAGAGCCGTGTGAGATCCATCTCCGTTACCACTATGCCTCATTTAGGAACTCTGTGCTGCCCCTACACTGACTAGTCCCTACTGCCCGATGACATGATGCAGTATTAATTACCCACATGGCAGTTCCCTAACATAAACTTTTTCCTTCATGCTATGTAAACAAAACACCTGATGCTTGGAATAAATAGATTTGAAATAAAATATAAATTATGCTGTTAAAATAGCATTAGCTAATTTGACTAACTGCACACGCTATTTCTTTGCCAAACGGATGACAGAATCATTTGGCCCATTAAAACACAGCAACAGCTGTTCTACAGTTCAGCTGACAGCCGGAACCGGTTTCTGGAACCTTTTAAAAATGTGACCCAGTTTACTCTCCCCTCAGTTCCAAAATGACCAGTGAATTTCCTCCTTCCTTTTTAAAGTGTAAATAAACTAAATTCAGCCACACTTCTGACACAGACTCATCCCATCCCACTGGCATCAAAGACCCAACCTTCGTTTGGCATCACATTTCCACAGTGCAGGTGCATATGGAGGAAACCAAGAAACCTCTAACTGTCTGTATCCAATCATCAACCTAACAGGTGCGAGGGATAAGTAGTTTTCTATTAGCGCTCAGAATTCCTGTTGGCTCACTGCAAACAGTCCCTGGCTGTCACTTTCAGTTAAGAAAGACGTCAGCTTTGAGAGCTGTCTGTCTGCTCAACAGAAACACGGTTTTAAAATTGTTTCTTTTAAAACCTGGACAATAGAAGAGCCTTCCCCTTTCATGTGAAAATGGGACGGAACCGGGCCTGACCGAAAAGACTAATGACGTGTTAAATTTGGAAAGCAAACCATTTTCATATGTAAATGCTCCAAAGTTTGTAGCTCTGGAGAGCAAGAAGCTGTGCATAGTGGGCCTCAGTGCAAAACACTCGATTATGAATGGAGTTTTTATTGCAGCGAGATAATGTGGTGTCTTGTGACCTAAACCAATTAAAACATACCGAACTGTGACCTCTTCAGCATAAAGGAGTGCCGGTCTGGGTCCACCCCAACCAGTGCCAACATGCACTTGAAATGAAAGGCAGAAGTTCTCATAAATATTCTGCCTTTGGAAGATGGAGGGGGTCCTAGAGACTAAGTGGTATTGTACTCTCCCATTGATTTGCCTAACCTTACAAGCCTCGCTTTACAAATCATACATTGAAATGGCTCAGTCTCCTGTAGTGATCCCCAGCCTGGTCTGAATGGGCTTGAGGTAATTAAACGGGGGGTGGGAGATATGCTTGATGCGATGGGAAAAACAGGGGGACTCTTTGAAGGAGTGAAAAGAGAAACTCAAACCATCTGGTAATGGTGGGCTTAGTAAAGGCACAATGAGGCAGACAGGCTTTGGTGGGAGTGGGGGGAGCCAGACAAAGGTACAGAATGCATTTAATTGGCTGGTCAAAGCGAGTCATCCACATGTGGAGGGCAGAGCAGGAAAGTCGCCCCCCGCTGCCAAACAGCTGCACCTGAATAGCAGATTGTGACCCATTCGCAAAACGCCCTCCGAAAGTGTTTTCATTTCAGCACATACAACTCTAGCCAGACACTTCCCTGAACACCTGGTTTTCATCTTGCCGACTATTCACACCCGATTTTACATGCCCTGCCTTTTGTTGTGAACTTTCCTTAAAACTTGATTTATGCTAAAGCCACAGAGACCTCTCACCTATGATGTGATGTTCTTGACGTGTTAAACAGGAACCTGTTAAAACCGTATGGAACCTCCTTGCTTAAAAATGGCAGAACTATTAAAATTCACTAACGAATTCCCAATTAAGTTTGGTCTTGAAAATGTTACAAGCCTTGAGGAGAAAGAAAAAAAAAACACAAAATCCCCTAAATTTCCTTAAAGAGGAGATCTGGCAGACCCGCTCTCATGCCTCAGTGTCACATATGAAGAGGTTGGGTTTGCATTAAAAATCCCAGAAGACAACTAGACACCTAGGAGATTGTACAGATGAAAGGCCGCAAAGACCCAAGCTGATCAGCTAAATAAGTACGATACCATATGAAGCGGTGAGCAGAAACTCAGAAAGGAGGCACCAACTAACTTGACCTAAATACCTTCCGAACCCACTTGTCAGTGGAAACCCAGTCTCTTGCCTTCACTTACTGAAATACTCTGCAGAATTCTCAGCTTCTTTTGCAAGAAAAAACATCTAATAATTTACAGTACATTTTGGCTAACACATGCATCAAATCTGCAGCACTGCTTAGTCCTGGGTTATAGCCAGCATTCAGGTGACAGTATCGGTAAACAACACCCACCGTCGGAGGAAAAAATGGGAGCACAATGTTGGAAAACTAGGACAGGCGACTTCTAAAACAAGACGTCACATTGTCGGGTGGCAGTCACCATATCAGCCCTTCATATAACCCCATTCTCTGTGTTGTAAATTTGAAATGGTATTGTATGTGTTTTGTCCTATAAATACAAAGTGAACTATTTTAGTGGTCTGTTTCTGTAACAATACTTGCAGGCAATGCTTGCTTACAATGGAAAGAATTGGATTCAGTGGATAAGCTAAAACCCAAGCTAACTGGTTAACATCAGCTAACCCAGGCCAATTAAACCAAGCCATTCCATCCTACCATACTATAATACCTTTAATAAAAAGTGCGGTATAAGTGGTGGTGATACGACAAGGTTATACAAACTTTCTTCTAGATACCTCTAACCGCAGTAGTACTTTATCTTTAATTAATTAATTTTTGAATGAATTAATTTCAAATCAGCATGATAGTACTGATGCTGACTAATTTATTGCCCCTGGTCAAATGAGAGGACTGGAGTTTTTGATTAGGTACTTACTGTCACTGTCGCTGATAGGCTTTTGGGAGTCACCACTGCTATCTCCTTCTGCAGTAAGGTAGGGGACAAAATGTTACATTTTATATTATAAACATGTAAGCATATGTAGCCACCCTCGCCCATTCTCATTGGATGGGCTGGTGCTACAATGCATAATGAAGATGAGCACATTCTTGGCTGAACTCCTTGGCTGGTCTGTCCCATGCCAAATAACTGGTGAGAAGCACTTTAGTACTTCTGCAGCAAACCAAAAGAGCATGTCTTTGACAACCCTTTAAGACAAAGAGCCCCCTCTACAGTAAAGGTGTGCCCTGTCACTGCTGACTGGTCACCTCTTATCTTCTGCTATGCTGCCTTCTTGAAGCCTTCACACAATGTAAAAGGAGCAAAAGGCACAAAGATGCTGATCAAAAGAGAAACCTTCAAAGCCATGTTGAAAGTATCCCTTCCGGCTTGCTGCAGGCCCGTCCGCAAAATTTCTCTTTGATGCCAGAAAATGCCGGGCAAAGCATGACCCAATAACAGAAAGCAAGCCTTTTGGTTCCTGCAGTGGTGTAGAACTCAGCTGCTGTCCAGGTGCCGTCCAGTTTTTGACCCCCTGACTGACTATATGGGTACGATTATGGAATGTTCACTTTTCATCCAGGTAAATATTTACTCCACACTTGACAAAAACCCAAAACCACATGTGTTTTTGGTTGTGTGAATCCAGCCTACTGATAGCCACAAACAGTTTACTTCTACTGGGACCTAAAAGAGAATAAAAACAGCTCAATGCATTTTCAACTGGACAAACAGTGCATCAACGACACTTTGATGCGCCAAACCCAGGGTAACTGGTTAATTGTGTTCAGGCGGCACTACAGTAAACCACAGGCCATTTCTGCAGAGCTCTAAGAAATTACCTTCACATCAGAGGTGTCCTATTGTGCACAACAGACATGATGAAAGTAACACAAAATAGTCAGTTAGAGAAGTCCAGCAGCCCCAAGTCAGAGGGAGCAGGCAGTCTCTGGTTAATGGGGTGGAGTGGCATCAACACAAATGACAAATACTAGGACAGGGCTTGAAATGAGAGAGACCAGAACTTTCCTACAGTGATTTTATTCCTTTATACCTCCAACACTTCTGTGCAGCTACTGAACCAAATTTAAAATGCAGTGCGGGAGAGAAGGAGTTTAGCCACTGTTGGGTCCTGTAAGCTAATATAGCAAGCAAAGGAGTGCAGCAGTTTTGCAATTCTGACCATAAATAGTTGACCTACAGACCCACCCCCGAGCTCAATACAGACAAGTAGAAATGAAACATGGTTTGCCAATGAAATGAAAACATGGTTTGCCATTCTGAAAGTTCAACTGAAGTTAAGCATTTGCGAGGTGTGTCTACAAGGGTCCTGTGGCCCCCCAGGCCAGATCATCTCAAACTGACTATTTTGTTTTTTTTTCCTCTCCTCTAACAAATAATATTACAATGAAATGATTTTGTTGAGTAGCATATGCATTATAACCCCTATAGAAATGACTGTTCTCATGCATAGCCATTTATGGAATTAATTTTAAAGTGAAGTCAAATTTGCAATATACTCCAAGCAGATCTTCACAGCACAAAAGCCATGATTAATGATGAAATTAAATTCCCAAAAGTGGTATGCCAGTCTCATTCATTTAGCAAGATTTGTCATATATCCAAGTTCTGCTATGCTAATCCGTTGCAGTATCAACAACCTTCAAAAGAGCAGTAGGACTTTATGGAAGTTGCTCCCTGAGGGGGAACATGTTACATATAGAAAGTTGGTGTTAAAATCTCCTTGGCCAACTATGGCATGCAGCGGCCTCTTTCAAAGACAAATGGAATTCTATTAACCAACTGTGTGACAGGTTAACACAGTTACTATTTGTTCTTCAGCTTGTGATGTATAAATAAAGCACACCCAGAAAGTCAGAGTGAGCAAAGACGGAGATGAAAGCACAGAATACAAAGGACACCATATTGTACATCTGTTACTGTCTCTCTTTGTGAATGACTAAAGATCTGATCACATGCTGTTCTCAGTGCAGTCTTGCCTTTGGCTCTTCCCTTAGACTGGGCCGTCTCCACAGACCTAGGATGTTGGACTGCAGGCTGACAGGCAGAAACCCTTTCCAGATTCTTTAAATATACAATTTTCAGTAAATTAGTGATGAATTTTAGATCTGCAATATGACTACAATGCGGTTAAAGGCATTTCTATTTCTGCTTTGCATTCTTCAACAAATATGGAATATTGCACAGTTACTGCTCTGAGGAACCATATAAACGGTTTAAAGTTTCACAGAATAATTGCATTGTATGGAACTGCACAGTTTAGCCTTTGTTCCAATGGAATTATAGTGCATTGTAATGTCACATTTTGGCTCATATTCAAATCAATTATTTAGCATTATAAAAGACATCAACAGTTGCAAAATACTTTTAGATTATTCACTAAATGCAAGGATAATGTTTATTAAAGTAATGTTTCACATGAAGCAGATTTTTTGATCATGTTCTGAACTTCAGATCTGAGAAATAAGAAGTCAGTCTTCATTAATTCAGTTTAGGGTTTTTTTTTTTTTTTTTTTACCTGCAGAGGAAATTCAATATCGATTTCATGCAAGAAGAATTCTCATAGAATGAAGGGGAAAAACAATTTCCATTTGCAAACCTGGATTTATTTATGTGTTGCTTAAGGCGAGTCTTTGCTGTAATTTATTAAGGGCTCACAAGGATATTGACCCGATTGGTGAAAAGTGTCAGGTCCATGTCGATAAAATAAAGGTCACGGTGCAGTCATGACAGAGAAATTGAGCAGCAGAACACCTTTTCGGAAGAGGGGGGATGTTTTTAGTGGTTTGTTAATGAAAAGCAAGCATAGTGTGTCCATAAAAACTCATACTTCATCAACAGCATCTCTATTTCTGTTAATTCATTCATTTTTACTCTTAGGACGGCAGCATCAAGTAAGAACACTAATGACGTGCTAATGTGCATAATTAGGGCAGGGTTCAATGCTGCCTCCTACTGGTCAGTGTTTCTGCACTAGAACATGCGTTGCTAGGGGAAGTGTCTGTAGATGTGCATGTGGCCAGGGATCCTCCCATCCTCGTGTGTGTGTGTGTGTTTATTAAAGACCCTCCAGGCCCTAGCAGAATGACCTGTATCCCTCATACCTGTATCTGTGTCCAGACACCTCACCACCTGTGCTGCAGCCGTTTCTGCTGATGGGCATTTAGACCCATCTGCGCTTGGGCTGCTTTGGCTCTCTGTTGTCATGCCGGCTTGGACTAAAAGCACAGATAAATAAATAATGATTTAAATAAATAAACAGACACGTATCAATAGACCATTTCATGTAACAAACCATTTTATTCATTATTAATCCCTTTCTTGGCCTCTTGCTTTTGTTACACTTTGTTCCATTTCTTTAAGTGGGGTGAGAACTAGCAAGTCTGACATCAAGTATTACCTTTATAAATGGAAGCTTTAAGACCTTTCTTGCCGCCTTTTTTTTCTCACCGTGCAGCAGAGAGCTCCGTCTGCAGACGGTGTAATCTGTCTTGGAGTTACGCCAGCTGAGTCTCAGTTCTCAGCTCTAACACCCTGACTCTGCCAACATATGCTGCAGTCTTTGTTTAGTGCCATGCATTCTGCAAATCCATTCACTTTGGTGTCACACTGCCAATTACTGATAACAGGAAAAAGGGGGAGTTCGTTATCTTTTCTTCCTCTGCCTTGTACACTCTTGTGTCATTCCTTGCCCTTCTTTATTTTTAAAGGGGAATACACCACTTGTGGGGATAAAGGCATATACTTGTGTGACCTTTCCATTGTAAAAGGGACCTCGAAGGTCCGGGAGAAACCAAAGGTACTTACCGAAAAAATGTAATTGAGCTGAAATGTAATTAAATGCTATTCAGGCAACTGGACATATAAACATATGAAGTCTTGCGGTTCCAATTCTTCTAATGGCCCGTTTAATTAAAGCTGCATTTTTTAGGCCAGGGGGTGAGTTTAGTACAGCCTGACAATACCCCAGGGGGATTATTCCTCATTAAGGGCATGGTTGGTGAGTCTGAGCCCAGCTGGGGGGCGATGACTGCTGTAAACAGAGGACGATGCCAACGGGGCTGTCCAACCTGGAAGCCTTTCACTGGGTGGAAGCAGCGTTTGCTAAGTGGGTTTACCTGCAGCGTCTGCAGCACAGTCCATGCCCTCCTCTTTCAGTTGCCCCCCCATTGGGTACTTCTCCTCCAACTTGCCTGGAGGTAGAGAGAACATGTGCACCGATTGTTCTGAAGTGAAACAAGTGGATATTACAGTACAGCGGGATTACGCTGATGTCTTTCTAATGAAAAGCTGCCTGCAGACCCATTGTGTCTGAACCAGTCCAAACCAAACCAGTACATACCAAGGTACATATATGGACAGGTGTCTGTGCAAAATTGTTTCCAGGGTTGGTCTAAATGCTTATTATACAAGCTGTTTTTATTTGCATTCATAACTTCAAAGGGAGCTTTTTTGCTTTTTTTTTATTCCATTTTCATTAGTACAAAAAACAGACCTCAAAGACCATGGCTTCCACTCAAATATGCTTGAAATCAGGAAAAAACAGGCAGCTGTAAGCTAAAAATTCCCAGTTCCTGGCCATCATTACCCAGTCTCCTGCCAAAGCAGGGTATGCTGGGTACAAAGACCATATCAGTATGTGCTAAGGATTAGGCCTTTCACTGTGGGATGGATTGCTTTGGTAAACTGGAGGGACACGTCTTGCTGTCACGCCACTGGGCACTCTGCTAGCCTGTAACCCTACGCTTTGCAATCTCATTTCACATTCTCCCATTTTATGAGATCACAGCATTCTTTTGAGTGGTTTATCATTGTTCAGGGAGGCTCTTGGAAATGTACAATCTTCCCGCAAACCCCCATTCAGCACATAATCAGAGTACAAGGAATCCTGGCAGCACATTGCAGGCTCGTCATGGCTGCAGGTTTCTCTACCTGCTCTCGGGTCTTTTTGGGATCAAAGGTTCTTTCAACATAAAACACCTTCATTTTGAAGCCAGGAGAAATGCGGACAACTGGAGTAATAAGTAGAGAAAACATTCATAAAGAAAGATATTTGCCAATACTCTTGTAACTTAAATCTGGCAAGGCTTTGCTCCACAGCTGAACTTGGGAATGTAGAGAAAATCACATCAAGCTTTAATCTTTCTGTGTTTGTGGGCAAACTGTGTGGTGGGTTGGACCTGGCGCCGCATCCACAGTAGTTCTGTGATCTGCGCCATTTGACATGGACACATTCTATATCAAAATCAATGTCAAAGTCGGATGTAACTATTGATTTTGTGACAACAGGGGAGCTGATAAAATGCAGGACTGACTCCCTCACATCCATCATACATGTCAGGATCAATCATTAAATTAGTGGCACTGGTTATTCACTGATTGGGGTCCAGCGACTGGGTAGCCTTCAGGAATCATTAAGCAGAAATATAGTGCACAACAACATGTAGGAGATGTCAAGAGACTATACATAATGCAAGCTGTAGTTAATGCCATCGTAAACCTGACTCAATGCAGGGAAAAACAGTTACCTGAGGTCATGTCTTTGTCTTTCACATCCTTATTATCCATGGTATACTCTGGACTCTTCTCTTGTTCATCTGAAGGAAAAATGACAACAGGATATAATGTCTGTCACTATACATTATTATAGTCCTTTAGATGTTGATTGGCAAGATATACTGTTATGCCTAGCTATTAAACTGGTACCGCTTATTTAAAAAAAAAAAAAATGTACAGACGCTCCTCTACTTACGAACGCTCAACTTACGAATTTTCAGACATACGAACGAAACATACTGTTAGTCCAAATTGTGTTCATTGGGCTCCCGTTTCCTGTCCGCAACATCATTTTTTTTTTTCTGCACGCCAATTCCGCCTAGTACAAATTCTGGCCGCTACTCCCGCAGCACAGCCGCGTAGCGCGCGTATTCCCAGCATCATAGTTATCTGTACTTGCGTACAACGACCATTCGGAACGTAACTCATTTGCAAGTTGAGGAGCGTCTGTACAGTATATGTATGTTTGTGTGTGACTCAATAGAGCCAGCGATGATGAAATGTTGGTTTTAGAAAACATGCACTGAGACGCACAGAAGGCCAGCTTGTAACATTTTGGTCTCTTTTTACATATTAAAATCAGTCAGAGTGGGAGGGGCGGAGTTAAAAAAAAAAAACATTGAGAACAACTGAGAAGCATTTCAAAGTGGGTGAATGAGCTTGGTAGTAAGCATATGTAAATGAGCATGTATGCTCCCTAATTACTTTCGCGTTCCCAGGGAGAATCGCTTAACACGCCGCCCTGCCAGCTCTTCACCCTTTCTGTCTGCCTTTGGCTACCAGCGTGTCCTTGACATGCCACATCAATAGGTTATATTTGCGGAGGTCAAAGGACAGAGACTGTGTCATTACGGGATTGAAGGCTTTCTCTGTGCAGGCAGACAGCAGATATCGTTGACATGCCTGCATGACTGTTTGTGTTTCCTCATCACCAGAAGCCATGTTGAACATGCTTTAGCTAAACATAAGGCTGAAGACTTCCAGAACTGTTTTGGACAGACTGGCTGGCTGATTTGACAGGATTTTCTACAGTAGTTTCATTTGCCGTGCCACAGAGCTTTTTAACGAGACGTTTTCCTATATTGCTAATATGACAGACTACGACTCGCACCACGGATATGAAAAGTTCATTGTGCCTCTTTACTGCCAGCATGCACCGTGACACAAAGGAGAGGGACGTGCCCTGAATCATACCGTAAGCCTGACTCGACATCTCTACATCCCCATCAAAGGTGCTGTCAGCGCATTCTTCAAGCAAGAAAACAACATGATGCAGAAGGAAATATCACATTTTCATAAAACATAACACATCTCAATGCACAATAAACATAAAGCAATTTCAATATCAGTTCAGGAAACTATCTGCAATTATACGCATTCCATTATTATACATTTGTCTGCTTAAACAACACAGATACAACATATAAAATAATACAGATGTTATGGTACAGACAGCTTTTTGTCTAAAATATAGCAGTGTTTCTGTATAGGTCTCTTACACAGGATAGGGTTTTATAATCATGATACAAACATTTTGCTTTTAAACTACAAAGACAAGGGACGCGATCCTTTTTCAGATCATGGAAAATTACCCTCCTTCCAGGATAACATAGACAACAAATGTCTCATGGAGATGAGAATTTTTTCTGAATCCAAAATAAGAACAGCTGTACCTGTCTGGCTATCCATCTGAATATCTTCAATCTCTTTCTCCTGCTCCCTCTCTGAAAAAAAAACACACACACATTAAACAAAACTATCCGGGATATCAGACAGCTAGTGCCACCCTGAGGGCCTAATTCCGGCCGTCCGGGGCTCATGAACTGGTGCGAATCTGGGCCAGTCAGTGGAAAAACATAGAATTTAATATGTGCAACAGTGGATCAGTCTGTGAAGATTAGTCGTCCCATTTTGGCAGCTCCAAAAAGTGCCAATGCTTAACTCTGTGGGGTAATGACCCGACCATCTACCATACTATACACTGTTTACCTTTGAGTCACAATGGCTACCAGAAGCTTATTCCAATTAATTCAGTGCATTAACACAATAACTTGTATAACAATCATCACTGTGCAACATGACCTTTTTAAACCGTCAGGAAGGAATAATTCACTGCATAAATGTACTTTCACTTGCACTGCATGTCAAGAGAGAAGTTGTAAGGGGGCTACCTCAGTGCCTCCCATGCAAGGTTGTCATTTGGCATCTTGTATTCGAGGCAAGAGCTTTTTCCAAATCAGTTAGCCCAGATGGATATGAGCACATGGCTAAAGCTAATCGTTTACGTGCTCTTGGAGTGATTGATTTCCCTAATTTTGCTTAAAGGTTACGGTTTCAAGAGGCAACTTTTCTCCTTAATATAGTCTCTCAACTACGCATCCACCGCGGTCTTCGAGGTGAGCTGACACGCACAAAATCTGCCCGGCATCACAGGCATGGACCGCGGATTCAGTCCGAAACCGTTTATTTTCCACTCCACAGAACAGAACGTGCCTCTTTTGATCCTGCTCGTCTGTGAGATTATAATGGCCAATTGGATTACTGCATGCTCAAGGCCTCCCTGAGGCCTGGGCAGAGGGCAGAAAGAACAGCATTATTCATCTGTTTGTGTCATCAGAAAGAAGGGACATTACAACAGGATGTATAAGCCTATTCTTAGCAGTGAAAGGGGAAATTGAAAACACATTTGCCTAGTCACGAGTAGTAAAAACATTTCAATTTGAAGTTTAAAAGCTAGACTGAAACATTTGTCCACTTTCCGCACCAATGTCAGATCGATGTGAATTATAAGTGACCATGAGTACTTTGAGCAGCATTTTGTGGAAACACAACTATTCAGATGTCAGAAATAGATCTAAAGAATTGCATTTCAGTTTGTCCTCTTTTTGAAAAGAGCATCCAATTCATAAAAATGGGTCTGAGGAATTACCCTACACTAGAAGTCATACTGCGATATGCATTCCTTTATTCGTTGAGTGTCGAGCACTGCAGTTTCGGTGGTGTTTGAATGTCTCTGTAAAACGATAGGTTGAGAGGGTAAGTACCATTTTTAAAACAGATTATTGTTTTATCAGAGCACTGTCATAACTTTTTTCTCCACAATGGGCCAAAACTGTTATTGAATGTGAGTGTATGCGAGACAAAGAGAGAAGCCATCATTTTAAAACCACAGCAGCAAACAGACACCATTACACTCCACGTCCTTTGATATGAGTGAAGAGCTCATGAATTTATAGCCAGAAGGTGGCGCCAACGTAACAGGGTTTTCACAGCAAGCGCTCTAATTAACCGTACTTACGGACTGATGCACCCCAGGTTACACAGAAACTACAGCTGTTCCGGTCATCGCAGGTATTGGATTTGTTTAAGTCCTGCATAGCTCCTTCCCAAAAAGGCATCTAGCTATAACAAGCATCATTTTACCCGTTAAGTCAGAAACTACACAAAACAATTCCAGTCAGCTACCCCAGGCTTCCTAGCATGGTCACCCCCCGCACATGCCAATGAGCAAACCCCGCGTTGCCACCCATCACTCCCCACCCACGCTGATGAACTAACCCCTCCTCACACACACAGCCACCTCCTGCCAGTCTGTATTCACTCATCATTTCACGTCGGGCCAGCCGGCTGGAGCAGAACTTCTGAAAGATGTATGAGGCGTTTGTGGAATAAAAGCGGCTCCCCCGGCGAGGGGACCAACAGCTGTCGCTCAGGGCCGCTGTGCGCGTGACAGCGGGTGTGCGTCGCCCAGGACACTGCTGATCTGGGAGAGACAGCCCTTTGATTCCCAGCATAGCCCACAGCTGGGCGCGTTTGTGGATCCGCACGGTCCTTCCTCTCCTTCCATCCTCTCTCTCTCTCACACACACACACTTCCTCTCCTCTCTATCAGGGCCCCGTTTTGCCTTCAGTCTGTCTTGCTCAGTCACTTGATGCTAATAATAACAAAATCAGCATGAAACTCTCTTTGACTCGTTCGTTCCATGTTAAAACCAAGCTGAAATAAGGAAGGTGCACACTGCCGTCGCCTTCACCTGCTGTGCTATTTTAAGGATTCCCTGTCAGACCAAATTTCATTGGCTCATGCTCTCACTTCTGTTGTTTTGTTTCTGTTTTTCCTTCCTGATCCCCGGCTTCTCCGGGATTTCGCACAGGTTACATCACTGGGTGGCGCGTGGGCACACCGGCGGGAAACCCGGGGGCCGTCCTTGGAGTGGGACCCCCCTGCCCTGCTCCAGAGCCGCAGCCCACTGGTTCAGAGACATGCAGTGCTGGTTCACTGGTTCAAATGGGTTTCTCTGTTTTGCAGACACTGGGGGTTCGGCAGCTGGATAGATTGCTACAGGTAAGATAAATGCGTGTGCCTATAAGCCAGGCACTGCTCCGCAGCTCAGCACACTGCGGCACCCGACGCACTGTAGATCAGTCTCACACTGCACTGGCTACGATTCCGCCAGGGTTAAGTGAAGAGAGATAATGGGATTCTTTATCTGTATGAATTTTACCTTAGGGGAGGGGAAAAAACAAGGAAACTTCAACACACAAAAGCAATTTTCCCTTGATTAGTACCGTTCCTGCGCACGCTTTGATCATACTGCAAATCAGGACAGCACTGTAACCTTATACCACAAGCAGTACAGATACGACGAGGTGGGAGAGGGGCTAGTGACTGTAAGTGGACCCGTGTAGAGCGCACGGCACCCCTCCTTCCTTGCTGACATATGGACTGGTTTGCTAGACTTTCCATCAGACTTGGGGTCAGCATGCTCGACCTGGCCCACAGGGGCAGGGGCCAGATGGCGGCTCATTGAGTCCCACCTGCACACGGATGGTCGTGGCCCCTTTAAGGGGGCTCCGTCTGGCGCCTGCATGCCCCGCATTGGCAGCAGGGCTAACGGGCTGTCCAGGTCTGCTTTGAGAAGCAGGGTCCCCACCAGGCCTGCTGTGTGAGGCAGGGCCACCGTCAGTCCAGCTTTCTGAGGCAGGGCCCCCCACCAGGCCTGCTCTGTGAGGCAGGATCACCATCAGGCTAGCTTTCTGAGGCAGGACCCCCACCAGGCCTGCTGTGTGAGGCGGGGCCACCGTCAGGCCAGCTTTCTGAGGCAGAGCCCCCCACCAGGCCTGCTTTGTGAGGCGGGATCACCGTCAGGCCAGCTTTTTGAGGCAGGGCCCCCTACCAGGCCTGCTCTGTGAGGCAGGATCACCGTCAGGCCAGCTTTCTGAGGCAGGGCCCCCCACCAGGCCTGCTCTGTGAGGCACAGGTTTCCAGTCACTGGCAAATGATGGCTTTGCAATTGCTAGCGCCGCCTCTGTCAGACTAATTGGGACTGGGACGGGCAGCCGTGCATCGTGTTGGCACATAGATGGGCACTGGGCTTCATAGCGGTTTCCTCGCCTTTGAAACCGCCTCCCATTCCTTTTCTTATAAGCTCCACTTAATCTTGTGGTTGGAGGGTACGCTGTCAGTTCTGTGCACACGTATACAGAGCTGCGGCTGTATTCACCGGCGGAGGCTTGTGTGAGAGGCTGAGCATACCCATTTGGATTTTCTGAGCTAGCCAGCGTTCTTTTGTGTGCGGATTAACCATTGCCCTGGAAACCACCCCCCCCCACACACACACACACACACACACACACACACTCAATCGATTCACAAAGCATATTAAATCATATCTAGAAAACCGAATTACGTGCCTTGAAACCTCATTCAGAGATGCATTTCTGTTTAGTTCACTTGCAGCAAATGCATTTTCTCCGTCAGACTTCCTGCGCTATCTGTTCCCGTCTTTCCAGGCAACACTGTGATGGAGTGTATGTTAATATCTGAGGGCTATTTCCCAGACGGCCTGTGGAACTTAAAAATCTCCCCCCTGCAACCTTAAAGCCCAAAGACAAATGGCAGGTGTGCAATGTTAATCGGCGGGTTTCACCTCCTGCACTGGAATCTAATTATCTTTGGTCCATCTTATTGGAGCACAGCATAATTGTTCCAGCATTACACATCAGAAGGGACTGAAATTGCAGAATGGCTATTTAATGGGCTCTCAGACAAGTGGAGCTCAGGCAAATTGTAGGAATCCCTGCTCCGCTGGCCCCCGTCTCAAGCCACCCCCCACCAATGGAGGCCTGCATCGAGCTTTTGAGGGAGCAGATGGAACCCAGACACAAGCAACTGCTCACCTTCTGCATTCTCTTCATCACTTCCTTGTTTCTTGTTTTTGTACTTCTTAGATGGAGGTGTGTCCTTTTTACCTGCCACACAAAAAGCACTGAAGTTAAAGGTCTTTAATGAAAAAGGTTGGGAAGATTAGGAAAGCTGTTATTCCATACAGTGAATGTTCTGCAATAGAGACTAGGGGCATTTTTCCACCGCGCCAGGCTATTTGCATAACCAGTCGACAAAGCACCAAAGTACCCCAGCTGGTTTGCCACTTTCAACACTGGAACTTTTGGTACCGCTACTTGATTGGAAGTCAATGGAAAAGCGAAAGTTCCAAAAGTACTGCACTTGGTGCAGTGGAAAGGTACCCTGGGAGTGCAGGGGCAAAGTTCCTTTTGATCTACTGGTTTCTGAAGCACTATCATTCAAAGCAGGGCCATTTGCTGTGCTCGTACTGCTAGCTTGATAAATGGAAGCATTGTTGCTGTGGTCCATGCCAAGATAGCTGCTTGGGTTTGGAACACCTGACCAGATTCCAGGAGCATGAGGTAAGGACAGCGATTCATGTAGTTGCTGTACAGGGACAGGTCTATCATTTCCCATAAAACTGACAAGGGGTGTAATTTTATATAAAATCATATCTACATAAAACCTGGACAGTAGCCTGTATTTTGAAAGGATTCAAAAAATAAACTGACACACTATCTGGTGCTGTATACCTGTGGCCAAAAAGTAGGTGTTTTTAAAATGAACAATTATTCTTTTCATTGAATTTATGATAAA
>JAABNX020000070.1:6353352-6369984 GCA_015163995.2 Mormyrus lacerda | reverse complement strand
AATATTAATCTAATCAGATTGTTTCTGTATGGATGGCTCTTTTTATTATAAGCACTGTGAATGCAGAAAAAGATCAGAATGGTCCTTCTCTGAAATAACTAAAATGTCTCTGAATTTAATCTCTGATGAAATTCTATGACCTGTGACATTAGAATCCACTTTGATGAAGACAGTGAGCTGGTTTAAATTTATTTTAGTCTTTAAACACTTTAAGCAAGTTTTATTTTCCATAAAGCTTCACAGAGCTCTACTGAGTTCATCTGTATTCCTGGAAATAAAGAACAGAGGAGGTGTGTAATGTATCATTAACCATAAAAAAAATCATAAAAGCTTAATGGCATGCATCTGTGTTCTTGGAAAACAGGAGAAGAGTCACAGAAAGAATGAAAGATAAATACACCTCTGGTTATTTGCTGAAGCCAGCAGCTTTAACTGCAGATGGACCGGGCATTTTGGAAACAGTCCATCAATTGTCCCAGCATGACAATAAGGTGCACTATTGTCTTACTGCACCTGGGTCAGCTGTGATAGGGAGGATGAGCCATAGGCTGCTATAAGGAGATAAAGCCACTTAGATGGTCTAGGTGCAGTCAGAAATAGGATTTCCCTCTATGCTCTTCAAAATTACAGCTATTTTTGCTTCCAAACAAAAGCCCCTTGATTAAAGAAGCCTTTGAAGTGTGTCTTCATACTGTATGCCTGTTTGAAGTTCAGAATCAGGTATATATTAAAGTCTTTGTGTGCTTATTACATATATTACTAATACTGTTTATATATGCACACGCTCTTTAATGTTGGCAGACTGCTGGCATTTGCAGAAAGGTGAGGGCAGAACACCCTGACCATCACTCACCTTCATCCACTGCTCCCTCCTCATCTATGTCCTCGTGCTTGTCTGCCAGGAGATAAAAACAAGATGGCCTGTTACTGCTCGCCTACGATAAGACTTTGGCGTTTGTCAAGCTGACCTGTTGTCCATTGGCCATCAGATAGACAGTGGATTTGGGCGGAACAGCATAATGTCTGGGTTTAATGGGTCCTGAGTAGTGGCAGCTGATCGCTATGTTCCGTCTGGAATATTACAGTAACATAAGCTTCCAAGAAATTGAATGCAGAGGTGGAGAATGACAGCTCCGTGGCTTCCCTTACATCCTGCACCTGCGCAACAATGCGTCTGCGCAACTGAGTGAACAGAACCGTGTAACACGTGGATTTTTGAATCGGACAGGAGATATGAAAAGAACAACGCATCAAGAATCCTTCTGCAAAAATAAATGCGGAAGATGGATGGATGAATGGAGGTAAAACACTGCCAATACAAACGGCTCACTGCAGGGATGTTTGGGTCAAACATAAAGGGGGATTTAGAACCTGGATTAATGTCTAAACAAAACCAACAGTACAGAACAAGGCAACAGTGCAAACGTCTCTTGACTCTTCCTGCCCAGGCAGGTGCCCCCCCTCCACTGACATCATTTACATGTACAATTATTTTATTTAGCAGAAGCTTTTGTCTAAGTATGATGTAACCATACCTGCTGCAAAGGAGTCAAGTGCCACTCAAGTGAATGGCTAGCTACAAGTGTAAGTAGTACTGGAACAAGAGCTATGTTATCTTCGAAACAAGAAAGTCCAACATTTGGAGAGGTATTAGACTAGTAGAGGGACAGATGGGTCTCTCTGGAGGTGTTTCCTGAAGGCGGAGAGGGAATCTGATGACCAGATGTAATGAGGCAGCTCAATCCACCTCGCAAGAGCACCGCCTAGAGTGACAGTCCTCACTCATCACGTGGTGGCGGGAGCTCCGAGCGGTAACATGGGACATCGGTCTTAAGGAGCCGACGCATCTGCACTGCAGTCTGGGGCTTCTATCCATCCATTTTCAGTAACCGCTCGTCCTATTCGAGGTCACATAGGATCCTGAGCTTATCCCGGCGGCTGCGGGCAGAACCCAGGATGGGGCGCCAACCTATCGCAGGGCACACACACACCATTCACTCTCACATACACACCTCTGGGCAGTTTGCTAATTCCGATTAACCTCAGCATGTTTTTGGACTGGGGGGGAGGGGACCAGAGTACCCAGAGGAAACCTCACGACAACATGAGGAGAAAATACGAACTCCACACACATCTAACGCTGGTGGTGACTCGAATCGACCGTGCTGCCACTCTTAGGTTTGCAGTTAATGGGAAATGCCTATTTGTTTATAGCAAAATGGTTCAACAAACTCCACTTAATGGGGCCCAATGCCAATAAATCATAAACAAAACAATGCAGAGCATAAAAATTCTCAATGTTGATGGCGGATCAGCAATCTTAGAGATGCAAGTGACACGGGGGAGCCCGGTCCCAGCGGCTCCTGCCGGGGCCCCGAGCCTTACGGCAGCTTCATCACCCACGGGGAGTCTTCCTCCGCGCCAGTCCATTAGCTGCCCTCTGTTAGCCGTGCTTGACATTTTGAGGAATTACTGATGATTATGGAGGTCTGTAAGCATGAGACATTCTTCACCCATTAGACACGGTCTGGCAGTTCATATGAAATAAAATCTTGTGTTTTCACAAAGCATTTAAAATTTAAAAATTTCGACATAAGTTATTTCAGTTCCTTTAGGGGAAACTTTTTTTTTGTAAAATAACAACAGGAATTAATTATATTCGATTTTATTCGTGACTTTATTCTTGTTTGGGCACAGAAAGCGAGATACAGCGGTACAGAGTGAACCCACACTGAGCGTCGTGCAAAGAGGAGTTTGAAGAACGAGAATCGGAGGAGCAGACGGTGGGCTGAGGCATGCGCAGGCCCGGGGCCATTCGGCAGAAGGATGCGAGAAGTCACTGGCAGCCCCAAGCACCAGTTTGAGTGGAATGCATGTGGAAATGTGCTTGCCTCAGCACCCTTTAATGTCCATCCTGCCATTTGTGCCGCCGTGCAGGAGAGTTTACCTTTGATGAAGTGCTGTTGTCATCTATTCCGCAAAAGTCGCGCCACCAGAAACTCCCAGCGGGAAAGAGTAGGCAACGTGCTTTACACATTAAAATAAATCTATGCAGCAAGGTGATACGAGCCGCTGGATGGAACTTGAGTGAAACTAGGAAGTCTCTTCGTGTCTTGGACCATGTGAACATCACGCAAAGCACCATAAAAACAAAGCCATACTGCGCTGTTAACCCCTTGAGCCGGACGGACATTTCTGCACGTGTTTATGAATATGAAACATTAAAGAGGAATCGGTCTCAAGCTTTGGCGAGTCCATGTTCTTCACACAATAACCTCAGTTACTCTGCCCGTCAAGGTTCTCATCAGCCCTGCCAGCTCAGGAAGTTAGTGGCCCAACAATGAGTAACCAAGTAACAGGACGACCACCTGATATACCGCATATCAACCCTAAACGGACAGACCTACTCAATGTTTTGACTGAAGAATTGCGCTGATACAGAATATGTAATGAAATATATCATTTGTTCCTATTCAGCATTTATGTGTTTAAGCCAAGTCATACAGGTTATGAGCTAGTGGAATTAAGATGGAGAAAAGTAGACAAAAAATCATTAGGCTTAACACAGAACATGTCCGTCTCCCAAAAACCTTATAAAACTTTATTAATCCTCCTGTCCCGATAGACTGAATAACGTCTCGGCTAAATTAATTTCCCTTCCTACCGGGGCTCTTGGTTTCCTTGCAGGTTTCTGAATAGCCATGATGACTCATAATAAACACAGCTAAGCAAATTACTACCTTTAAACATCACAATGAGTAATGTCAGTAGAGACAAGGAAAGTCCCACAGCAGAGGCCCTTTTCATTCAAAGCGGAAGGCGGCATTCCAGCCACGCGTAATTTAGGAGACGTGCGTAACCCATTGAGCCTGAAACAAACGAGGGAAATACAACCCGCTAACATCCAGTTCTCTCTACCTGCACGTATCTCATCGCGCAGATGGGCTTCATCACAAGCCAGAGCGACACGTCGCTGTGTTCAGTGCCGACCGACGGCAGGGTGATCCTGCTTAACTGAAGCCATTCCTCCTGGACGGGAACCATAGCAGTGATGTTTCAGCAGCGCAAACTGTGATGTGCCAGTCAGAGGAATTTCACGAGGTATGTATCATTAAAAGCCGATCTCAAGAGTGCTGCAACGTCTAATGAATCTCCAGTGTTCTCTTTTTAAAGACATGTTGCTGGAGGAGGATTTTACGACTGCTACATGGCGGCAATGAAGGCTTCGCTACTGCTAAATGGAGTCGGCAGGTTCATAAATCTGGCAGCACGTTTAAAGGCTTCGCTTCTCTTGCTGAGCCCTTATCCATATTGACAAAGCAGACTGTGTATGAACCTTCCTGGAGTCCCATCATGTGTCCCCTGCATTCAGATCCACGCAGCCCCCACCCCCAAGGAGGGGGGGGGGGGAGCATGCACTCCTCTGTCTATAATTCTCACAGCTTGAGGGGTGGAACGAGTGGAGGGAAAACAGGAAATGCTACATGCAAATACCCTTTTTGACGTCGGCCTGATGGATTCTGTTCTGTGCATGCTCACATGAAGTACATATGCCCCCCGGCCCCCCACCACCTCAGCCTGAAATGTTACATTAACAGCAGGGACTGAGTAATTAAAACAGAGAAATTAAGCATAATTACATCTGTGTGACGTGTAGAAACATTTAGCATTGAGGCATTCGGTTTCCCTCTAAGGAACCAGCAAAAGGTACGCAAGCAACTGTCTCTGATTTCAGAATGTCTGCTATATGTACTGCAAGCATACAATAGGATGAAGGAAATAATGGAAATTCACCAATCCAAGAAATTTCAAGGGAACAAGAACAAATTATAATCATTACATATATTAATTAATGACAACAAATGTTTTTGTCATTCTTCAGTGTGATACCCATGAAATAATTCGAAGTCCGTAGTGACTAGCGTCAGAAGTTTGGGAAGGCAGCATGTGCCCAGACAGACTGGGTTCTCGTCGAAGAGTCATTGTGAGTCGTGCGCCCTGACCCCGTCCAGCCAGTACAACATTTGCTCCCTCATGAGATGTTTAACCATCGTTTGTAAAATACAGGAACTGCTGAACTTCTGTTCTCTCTGTCTTGTGAATCGTTTTGATCCCATTCTGAATTGGCGGGTGTCACCCTTTAATTGGAATAACGATACATGTTTGCTGCCGTAACATTCACAGACTTGGAAGTTTGTTAGATCAGAGTGGATTGTGCTGAGTAGTTGTAATGAATGTGATTTGGGTTTTTGCCCCTGATCTCAGCACAGTGCAGGTTTTGTTAGGCCATTAGGCATCCGTGTGGGTGATCCTTCGTAGGACAAAAGCTAGAGAAACATAGCATTTAGTAAAGAATTTAGTGGCAGTTATAGAAGTTATCACGTACATGGGCCTATAAGTTTAATCCCCAAATGCAGTCTTCTATATTTTACTTTGATATTTCAGCTTAGAGCCCAATTCATTGGTTTCTAATACTATATTTGAGGATATATGTGAAATGACAGCTAACTCCACCAAAAGATGTTTTTCCACCATACAGAATAATCTCAGGCTGAGACTTTCACACCACAGCTTGGGAGAGAAACACTGCTTCTATAGAAGGTTCCAAAATGCCAAGAATGAACAATGAAATAACTCAGAACCTTTTTGTAACCAGGAGATTTCTGGTGTACTTTCGAGGTCTGTGAAATGTATTGAAAATCCCACTTCAAACATAGAAGGCCGATGGACCAATGAAGTCTTGTTACTGGCCAGCATATATAGTGCAAGGCTTGGGTCATGACCAGAACACAGACATATTCTGAAGGTAACTAGACAGTTTCCCATAAGTCCAACAACTGGCCAATGGCAAAAAAAGAACGACTGCTATCAAACAGTACACGTAATTCCACAGTTCATTTGAGAGAGAAAAAAAAACTAATTTTGTTGAATGCACAAAATCAGGATCCTTATCTGAATAGTTTCAGGAAAATATTCAATGTGCCAAACCTGTACACGTTTTCTTTTATTTTATAGCTTTTTTATAGACAAAAACAAACAAAAACCTATAAAACCTGCAGCAGCCCATGAAATGATTTCTTATTTTTTATATATGCAATAAACTGCCTCATGGTCACAATGACTTCAGCGAAGGGCCAGGGGGCGTGCAGGACGCAAAGCATGAGCCAACGGCAAAGACAGAAGTTAAACCCTGTCACACAGCTTTAGAGCTGGGTGCAGTACAGCCAAGGGTGCAGAATCTCTACAAGCATGTCTTTGCACCTGGATGTGAGAATGCTATCTTCCCGGCAAGTGACCATCCAGGCCCTTTAGCATATTTACAGTTTTTAAAGCCTGGGAGAATCTGAGATGAATAGCCTTGACCTGATAGGTCAAAAAGCAAATTTAATTCCTGTAATAAAAACAAGGCCCAGCGCAGCAGCAACGTGAATGTCGCTAGCTCTTAGCCTTTTTAGCCTGTCACACCCTCGAGACTACACCTGCAACAACACTAGTACCACACACTGCCTGGGATGTTCTAGAACTTCTGATTAATGTTTTAATGCCACAATAGAAACTAACAACTGTAAAATATTCGCTCCTGTGCGACGGATGTAATGGTAAGCTGCGCATGTAGGTAAATATTAGAAATGACTGTGAAAACAGGACCAGCTGAAGCTCCTCTAACGGCACAGGCACGGAACGAAATAGCGGCACAAACAATTTGTTGGCAGAGCACAGAGGCCTGCGACATAATTAGAGGTCTTACAGTCAGGACCATCCTTTACTAAGACAGGGGGCCGACAGGGGCTGGGGGCGGGTGGAGAGATAAAATAGCCCCACATGGGAAAAGAAGGTTCAACAGTTTGTTATCCACTGCGGCGCGATGTTAAGTGAATGCAGTGCCCTACCAGCACTGGCAGTAATACCTCCTTTCCAGGTCTGGTCCCTATTACCACTTTGTCAGGAGATGCTGCCCCTACCAATGCATTACAATTAAGTTCAGTTCTTCCACACTTGAACTTGTTAGAGCAGGAAGATCACTGAGAAAGTGATTACCACTGCCATTTCCAAAGATAGTTACTTCAGAAGGCTGGTAGTTGACTTCAATATATTACAAGACAACATTATACATGCAAACTCTTCCATCTTCCACATCTACGGATACTACCATTCTCAAAGTACTGTAATCATCAATCATCAGCACTAATCCTCTGCACCTTTTGGTGACCTCATTACAGTGTTCTCCCAGTCTTCACAAACTCTTGTTTTCCAGGTGTTGGGTTCACTTAAACATTGCCAGACTCTATGTGGTATTTCGATACACTTGTGTTGGAGTCAGCGGTGTGATTTTTTTTTCTAGCCTTGAATGTATAGTTTTTCTCACCTCTTACTTAATGGAGGACCTTCACTTAACATCTTTCCTAGGTGGTAGCTCTGCCAACGTGGATACCTTTCTCGAGAGGAGTGAAATGAACCGCAGACAGCTGTTTAAGCCTCATCCAGGCTGGCATGACAGGTACAGACTCAGCAGTTAGCAGCTGAAACAAGCCTGCAACCTTCATTTTGGGGTCAGACTGCAGCAACTCTGAAACCGATGAGAGTGTCTTCTCACAGTGAACGGGCAGTCCGTCCTTAACCTTAAATCTATTACACCCTGGGAGATGAGCAGCCAATCAGCATTTCTCAAGCACCAGGCTGAGAAACAGCAGAAAGCAGGTACCTTTCGAGAAGAAACGAGGCATCTTCTCTTTGTAGATCTTGAAGTCGGTCTCCAGGAAGACACAGAAAATGATGCGATCGATCTGTGAACACACAAGAGACAGTTGCACTATCATCAGATAATAACAAATAATTTTGTGAACACATTGTTTGGATTGAGGTTACTCAATAATTCAGCTTATTTAATTTTCACAATAGACATTCAATGTTAATTTAATACAATCAGTAACTGAATGAGTGGTATTAAGGCAGATCATTCTGCTGTAAAGGAAACACGTGCCTCAGACATGATATCACTTAACATGCATATGAGAAGCTAAAGCTGAGCCTATGTAAGTACATTACAGGGTAAATGGTGCAGTCTGGGTCACTTGAACCTCACCATCCTCCTTAACAATTTTATGACTTGTGGTTTCTCTGGCCCAGTCTAATTTAATTGTCCTATTTCCTGCTTGTTAGGGGAAGATTCCTTTTAATTATACCAGGTCAGGTGCTGGATGAGGGCCATTACAAATGAGACTCAATGGTATCTTTGAAAACCTAGGAGCGGGCAAATTAAGAAGGTCATAGGGACAGCTCAAAATGGGTTATTGATACAACTGGAAAGTCTGTGCTTTAAGCTGCCATTAGGATGGAGCCCCGCTGATGACATCCAATATTGGTTTTCTCCTTCCAGGGAATGACAAACATACCAAAACTTGATCTAATAATTAGGCACAGTGATGATTTCCTCACATAGGACCACCCAAAACACGCTCACTTCTTTGGACACTGCAGTATCACAGCATTACACAACAGTCATTTTTATGCTGTAGGGTGTTAAAGTCAGCAATATTTTTTAGATCCTGTGTTGCCACCATAATACCCCAATAATATGATAACCAGTGAAATGGGTATTAAGTGAGACTGAGGCATCTGTGCTTCTGAAAGAATATCCAGCAGTTTGATCTGAATGTGAAGGGGCTGCTCTCTCTTTTCCTCGCTTGTGATTATGTTTACTCATGCGTTAGTACCCATCCCTCTCTATAGCCCCAGGCATGTGCGCACAAACCACACAGGGGATGATATTTTACTCAGCGGGACAAAAGAAAATTGCAATTTCATGAAACAGGCAAGTGATGCCCACCTCCGCAATCTGCAATAGAAGTTACGCACTTGCAGACAAAAGCACAACCTTTGAAAATGGCTACTGCACGGCTGATTAGCACATACACAACCTTTGAAAATGGCTACTGCACGGCTGATTAGCACATACACACACATTAAAATCTAACAGAATCTCTGGTGGAAAAACAGGCAAACATTGTCAGGGTTTCTGCAGTTTAGCCTGGCTGAGTTTGTCCCCTGTTTCCCAAGGATTTTATCCAAAACACGTGGCATCTCTCACTGCTGTAATAATACTACATATTCTATACAAGGGGCCACATGAAGGACGACCCCCCCCACCCCCCCCAATTGGGAGAATGCTTAGACTTTGGATCCACTGAGAGATGAGAGAAGTATGAAATTCAAGTCCTGCCTTTATAGTACGGTAGATTTTCATATGGGGGTTTGGGGGGGGTGGTTTCGTGTCCATCACAGAACGGCCACTTCCCTCCGACCCAGCAGAAAAGGGGGGCTGGGGGGGGGGGGTCCACTGTGGGGCTCAGCTTCTCAGGAGATGACTTTGTGACATGTGTCTGGGCCTAGCAGAAGCAGGACAGAAACTTGCGGTCTGCAGGAGAGTGGGGTTCATAACAGCGTGGATGTTTTAAAGAGGTCCATAAATATGACAGGCGGGAAACAGGCACACATCTGTGGCTCATTATGAATTCCATTGTGGACCTGTGCACCGATACGTCTGGCAAAAGCTCAACACTAGCAGTGCAGCAAAGCTGGAGAGAGAGACCGGCCATCTGTGTTACTACAGGCACCGTGAATCGTAACCCTTAATCAGTGCAGATCTTGCGGATGCCTTGCCATAAGAATAGTGCTTTTAGCAGAAATATCTAAAGAGTTTTGTTGACATTGATTCCACGCCTCATGCCTCCCACTAAACGGCCCCATACATTTGCTTTAGTGCTGTTAAGTAGAGCATGTTTATATTATCTACATGTAGAATATACATTCCCATATTTCTTCAAAATGTAATGTTGTCTATAGTGATAAATAAACAGTGAATTGAAGAGATTTGTGTGCTCCCCTCCTCCAGTGAGACAAATGGTCCCTCCGCCCACACTTATAAACAAATCGATGGGCCGGCGCTGCTCGGTGGTGGGTCCGAGCGCCAGTGTTACTCTCCTGTGATGAATGGATGTTGAGCTGATCCTGACCCTCCTCTTAAATCCATGATATAAGTGCAGCAGCCCACTCCAGAAACCTCAAACACTCCCAGGAGCACCAAAGGCTAAACCTGTCTTCTGACCCATACAAATGTCACTGGACAGAGACAACGGCAATTTCCTGCTCACGGAGCAGAGCTCGGATTCTCCTTGCAAGAACTCGTAGGGAAAGCAGACAGAAACTGTCAAGCCAGGAACTACTTAAGCGCAGTTACGCTCGGAGTGAGAAAGTGCAGACTGTGGAGTAGCCGATAAAGTTACACACAAGCTATGGACAGACACGTACTGGTGCGGCACACTTACGGCCCGCGGGCCTCACCGTGGACAGGATCTTCCGGAGCAGCTGCTCGTGTCCATTTGATGCTGCTGCCACTATAGCCATATCGTGTGTGGGCAATTCGGCAAGTGGCTCACGAAAAACGAGCAAAGAGGCTTCGTTCCTCATGTTAATTATCATGCTTATTTGCATATTAAATATTTACGCTCGGGGATGTAACTGTTCGGTGCTGTGTTTCACGTTCATTTTCTCTCTCATTAAACATCCCACCTCAGACATTAATTACTATAATGGCATGCAGCTGTCCTGTATTCCTGTGTTTATTCTCATCCGGAGATTTCAATGTGAGGCCATTCTGATATTTTTTCCTCAGAAATGGAATAATCCTACAGGCGCCTCATCCCTGTCAGCTTTGAAGATTTCTCTAACGTCACAGTGCTGTAAGCATCCTATAGTATGTCCAACTTGGGGCATGGGTACCAAGACCTCGAATAAAATTTTATAAAAATTTACTATGACTATAATTATTGCTGCACGTGTCATCTGGCTTTTATGTTTAAATAAGTGCAATGAATGGAGTTATTTTTCTTGGACATTACTACAGCATCACATAGTCTCCAAAGGCTCAGGAGAACGGCAGATGTTGGCTACCATGCCGATGGTGAGGAACCGTGTGTGATGACTGTGCGTTTTATGAGAGCCAAGGTTGGGGAAGTTAATGGAAGAATAATTAGAAAGCTGGAATTGCTGTGTGTTGGGCATCATGGTCATTACTCATCCCTGATTGGAGGGGATGTTGCCAAAGAGAAGGCGCTAGACTGCGGGGTCTTTCAGCACAGGCGGGTGGGGTCAAAGGGAGCCAGAGAAACAGGAGGCGGCAGAGGCTGCACAGCGATGAAAGCTAGGCATGCGATTTGAAAGTTCACTCTGTGGCTCGCTGGGGTTCATTTAAAACAGAGCTGACCGCCACGAGGCACAAAACACTGGTTTTTAGCAGCCCTGTAAGCCTGCAGCAAGATACATCGCTGTTAAAGCCGACAAACCTCCAGCTGAGTTTAACAAGTGAACCCAAAGTGCAGACTACGTTTTTATTATTTTTTTTGACTTGGTTGAGAAGACGGTGAAGCGGGACCCCAGAAAACGTGTCCTGCTAATCTGAGAGCGGTTTGGCACAGTAACCCACGGCCGCATATGCGACATGATTGCATCTTGAACCCAAATTATCGGCAGAGTGCTCACCAGCCGGAGAAGGGGAGCATCCACAATGAACAGAGAGGTCTGGTAACAGATGATCCATCATCACTGGGCACCCAAGCTTGTAATTACATTCAGGGCACTGCCAGAACTCTGACACAGTGGAGCCATGCACACACACACAGGTTTGTAATTGTATCTTTTTGGGGACTCTCCATTCATTTCTATGGGGAAAACTTTAATCCCAACATCACAACCTTAACCCCTACCCAGCCGTTACCTTAACCATAAGTAACCAGAAAAATGGTTCCCACAATGTCAAAAAAACAGGATATTATCACATTGTGGAGTACATTTGGTCCTCAATATGTAATATAAACATAATCCACTCATACATACAATCAAACAACGGCTGACACTCTACCATGAATCAGAAAAATATTACAATACGCTGCATTTGCACACGTCTGATTGCTTTTATGGGTCTGTCAACCATAGACAGTCCAATGACGAGACACTCCAGAAAGATGCCATTTCACTTACTGCCTAAATGAAAATGCAGGACAAAGGCAAAATTGTGCTTAAAAAAATCTGATCGGTGTTATGATGAACGGAACACTTGAAAATGTAAATGATCACACAATGGGAAGTAGGAATAAGCCAGCACAGAATGGATTTTTTAATGTATGTTATCCTAAGTGAGCTTTAAAAATACATAATACAGAGAATGCAGCATTATATGGGAAAATAAAACAGATGATGACCCAGAAAGATTAGCAGTTAATTTGATAAAAAGTATTCACTATACAGCTCATTTAAAATTCATGCCAAGCACTGCAGCTGTAATAAAGGGCACATGAACTCCAGTCTGATGTGCTTTCAGAAACCATCAGGCCTAAATAAAAGAGAAGGCCTGCATTCTCCCAGGCGCTAGGCAAAGTCGAGGCAGAGCAGCGGTGCCTGCAGGCCCCCGCCGAGAGTCAGGCGGCCCTTTTCCAGCTCTGATTATGGGCGTAATTACACACACCTGAGCCCGCACCACATGAGTGGAGAGTAATTAAAAGGCCCTGAACGTGGGGGGGCCCAGAACTCATGGGGAGCGGAGGAGATGGACGGCACGCCTAACAGAGGTGCGTGAGGCACTGCTGATGGCGAGGACATCGACTGAAGGAGGACGACATAAAATCGGGAGCCGATTATTCTGAGGGCAACGACGTGACGCCCCAAGTGCCGCAATAATGGATTGGTTTAAACGGAAGAGACAGCACTAAATATATCCTACATGCATCTCCATGTGTTCTTGTACTTTGTCTTTGTGGCCTGTCCACACTTTATGTTGCACAGTACATAGCATGCAAAGTATATCATCTAGTCAATATGCAAATGTTATTACGTCATAGTATATTGTTCGACAAATGTGTAAATGTAGCACCCTGAGGCTCAGGGAAATGATATTTCAGCCCGGATGTAAACATGCATACTGATGGGCTGAAAACAAAGATCTCTTGAATAGTGAATCACGCCAGCTCATTGCTAACAATTAGGGCCGATAAGATTCATCGATTCGCATCAATGCACTGGCATAAAAGTTCACGATGCGATTGATTAAAAACCAGATACAATTTGGGATGCATCTAGAATTTCTAGAATCTTTATATACATTGGAAAAATCAAGTTAGGTAAAAGATCATTTTTAATGGAGGCCATGTGCCTTTATTATTTAGAAATGTGACCAATTATTTTTGACCAATAATTTCATATTTATACAGAATCCCCGTCTCTAAGCTGTTTCTGAAGCACGCTCTTCAGCAGAGGAGAACCAATCTGTACTATCACACTGAATTGCACAGTGTCAAGCCCAGCTCCGTCCGATCCTCTTGTGTGCCACACCCAGCTCGTTACCTTGTGTTTATGCTGGATTGTTTCTACCTGTTGCTCGTTGAGTTCAGCTTGTCAAGTGTATATCAGTCCGTGTCTTTCCCCAGTCTAACAGACCTGTCATTAATGTTGTCCTGTGAAGTGCTTGATCCTGTCCAGTTTACCCGCCTGCGCGTATTAAAGCCTCGGACTCGGTTTTTTGGACTCCTTGACTCCACTCGCTTGCTTTCGTGCTCGCCTTCCGCACGCAGCGTGACAGAATGACAGGTCTCCTCAACACGCTCCATGCTACTGGGGAGATTCTCCCCGTAGAGAAGGAGGTCATCCAGTGGACCAACTGGCTCGACCCGAGAGAAGACCCAGTAGCTCGCGGGCTGGTGGACAACCACCAAAACCATTAACGGGAGACCGGGAACAGGACAGAGACACAGGGGCCAAGGGAACGGGACGAGGGAGAGACGGAGGGGACACGGAAGGAGCAGGAGGGAACAGCGGCGCAGGCGGGCAGAAGGGAGAAGCCACCACTGGCGATGGTGCCTGACTAGCCCGTCCAGCCCGTGCCTCCGCCTGCTGCAACCACGCCCGCTGCAGAGCCAGGGACAATGACTCCAGGCCAGAACCCTGTCCTCGGAGGTCCTGGCTCCTTACTCCTCCTCTGAGGAGGAGCTGGACTGGGACCCCTCGGGGATCTCCCTGTGGACTCCCACTCCCAGGCCCTTCCAGGACCAATGACCAGTGGGACCCCGCCTGTCGGTGTCCCGCAAAGAGAGGGGACACGGGCGTCGGGCCCGGGTCCCGCCTGCCCTGCCTCCTGGCTCATCCTCGCGCGCCTTAGCTGGGGCTCCGGGACAGCCTGCGGTTCCTGCGGCTCGGGATCGCCGGTCGCCTTCGACCTCCGGCACCATGTCGGCCGCCTCGGGGCCCCCCTGCTCCGCCTGGGCGTCGGATGGCGCCTTCCCGGGCACCGGCTGCGCCGTCGCCAGTGGTGGCTTCCCCCTTCTGCCCGCCTGCACCGCTGTTCCCTCCTGCTCCCTCCGTGTCCCCTCCGTCTCTCCCTCATCCCGTTCCCTTGGCCCCTGTGTCGTCCCCTACACCTCCCTTCTCCCTCTCGCCTCCGGCCCCTTCGGCCGCCGCCCATCGCCCGTCGGGGCTCTCTCGGGCTCCCTTTTGTCCCCCATCCGTTCCTGTCTGGTCTCCCCTGTCTGCTCCTCCTCCCTTCGTTCCGCCTGTGTCTGCTCCTCGTCCGTTCACTCCTGGCCCCTTCGTGGTCGTCTGTGGGTGTTCCCCCTCTGTGTCCCTTCCTGGTCTGTTTGTCCGCATTCCCTGTGATTTGTCAGCTCCTGTCCTGGCTTTTGCTCTTGTCTCTGCTCTGTGTCTCTGTCCTGTTCCCAGTCTCCCGTTGATGGTTTTGGTTTTTGTCTTCCAGGTCTTGCCCTCGTCTCGTCCGTCGCCTACACTTGGGCGCGCCCAGTGTGCGCGCCTTTGGGGGGGGGGGTTATGTCACGCCCAGCTCCGTCCGATCCTCCTGTGTGCCACGCCCACCTCGTTACCTTGTGTTTATGCCCGATTGTTTCCACCTGTTAGTCGTTGAGTTCAGCTTGTCATGTGTATATCAGTCCGTGTCTTTCCCCAGTCTAACAGACCTGTCATTAATGTTGTCCTGTGAAGTGCTTGATCCTGTCCAGTTTACCCGCTTGTGCGTATTAAAGCCTTGTTTCTTGGACTCGCCTTCCGCACGCAGCATGACACAGTGTCCCATTCCTTTGAATCGCACTGTATTGTGTTGAACCACTGGCTATGTATCGGGATGTGTAAAGCATCAGCATCAGCCTCAGTAACGGAGATGCACATTCCTACTAACAATACTCCAGTGGTATGGGAGTGTCACTGGCTGCCCTAAGTACTGGCCAATCATCTGGCCAAGACTGCAACAAGACCATTATGTTGGTTTTTGTGTTACAAGCATAAAAACAATATATTTTGCTGCATTTCATAAGCTTTGTACTGGACTGTACTGTATTTTCTATGAGTAATAAAAGTCCCACCTGTAACATTCTTGTAATGATGAGGACCCGGGGAATAAATTATGCAACAGTAAGTCTTGCACTTCTGTATACTGTAATGGTTCTGAAACATTTTTTTTCAGAGCTGCGGATAATGGTGTCTGGCCATTAAATAATTACAATAATTGCCTGTAAGTTTATAATAATCCCTTTAGGAGGATTAGCGTAAAGAACAGAAAATACACACCCCCCTCCCCGACCAGCACCCCCAGCAGAGCGAAGACACATTAATGGAAGAATATTACACGCCCATATAAAATTACACTCAATGCTAATAGTTTTAGAGATGAGATGCTGACTGTTGATTTTAGTCTGATGGGATTTTTAACAAAGCACTGGGAATCACAAATGCAGCTGGTGCATCTGACTGCTGGTCTAGCTTCTGTTACAGTCCAAACAGAAAATCCATCGATTTGAAAATTAAGGAGAGAATGTTTTAAAATGGCGTTCCTCGAGAGAATAATAATGTACTGTATAAGGAAGCATCATTCATACCAAGCAAAGTAAGCATTCAATAGATAAATATTTTATATTTATTGATATCGATTGGACTTTCCAATGGACCATTACTCCATTACTAATTATTAAAAATTTATATCATTACAACAATACAGAAGGATCACTCCTTAATTCCATTTCAAATGCTGATATCCTGAGTAAATGGATTCATTAATCTCCGCCATTAAATTAGCAAAGGCTTAAAACACTATTCTTGCCGGTAAGTATATTGTAAAACCGGTCAGGGCGTGGCCGTCTGCTGTCGCATATCACATAATTGCATTTCTGTCCAGGGTCCTCATCTGAGAAGGAAAAAATGCTGTATGACAGGGACTGGCTGGAGACACACGCCTGTAATCAGGAACATCGGGCCTCGTGAAAGTGAGGTGCCCAAGCGACAGCAAGCCCTTTATCACTTCAAAGTCCACCTAACAAAAGCTCACCACTTAGAACAAAAATACTTTAATCTAGAAATCAAAAGGTGGCCAGGAAACATTCTGGAAGCCATTCCTGTGCTCTGCAGTACTACAAAGCACAGAAGACTAAAAGCCTTCATTCTGTCATGGTTCGGCCATAAGAAGATCACTTAATGTTGAGGAGAAGTACGATTCTAGAGATGCTTGTATATATATATATATATATATTTCTACACTACAGATGCCCTTATTCTACACTGGGAGACATACAAACATCACTGAAG
>JAABNX020000070.1:6329919-6353252 GCA_015163995.2 Mormyrus lacerda | reverse complement strand
TATATATATATATATATATATTTCTACACTACAGATGCCCTTATTCTACACTGGGAGACATACAAACATCACTGAAGAGTTTAAAACTAATGACGTAAACTAATGACATATGTCTGAAGATGCCAACTTGTATGCTGAATGTTACCAGGTCAGGTCCCTAAATGGACCTTCAGATACTAAGGTATAGAATGGAACTTCTCTGAAATAAATTGGTAAAACTGTAAGCTGCTTTGAAAAGGGTTAGCATTGCTTTAGCAAAGTCTGCCAGCATGTGGGTTATTTTTTGAAACGATTGTAAACAAAGTAAATAGCCATTCAATCATATATTATATATATACAAACTTGTCAATACAAGTGATTTTGACAAGGTACTGTATGTGTTTTGATATTAAGAAGTAATGTATCTGCTTGACGTTTTACCCTGAAAGAAATTAAAGTCAAACTCGTGAGCGGACTTGGCAGAAAAGGCCAAATCTACCGGGAGCAATTGCACTCTTAAAAGCGATGTAAAAAGTTGTGTTTACAGACTGCAAACCATTCAGCTGTTCTCTGCAGATTAAATGGTTCAATCCTGCAGTTGGGCAAATTAAATGCTACCCAATTATCCATGACAACGCTAAAACGAGTAGATAAGGACTAACTCTTCTGTCACAAGCGTACAATACAGCCATGAGTCGTCAAAGATGTTTGTTTTGTAGCCTATATGACTTTAACTACTCGGTTCAGCTCATGACTACCCTTCCATTATTCTAGCCAATTAATATAGAAAATGTGTTTGTCTGTCAAGGCTTACAGCTGTCCAAGTTTACTCCTGGCACAAGCTTTATTTATACTGTAAGCTTTTATCTTCAGTTTCAAGGCCATTAGCATTTTTTACGGCTCTGTCGTAAAAATGTGATTCAGCTTAATAAAATCTCACATCTTAAACTCCTCATATGTATATTTTTAAAACCCCTGTCGATCGACTCAAATAAAGTGCACTGCACCTTTAAGAAGACCGGTCAAACTTTTACAAGGTATGCAAAGTTGCTCGAATAATTGGGTGAGTAGAGGAGGGAAAAAAAAAAAAAGAAATCCGGAACATTTAGTATGTGTCCAAATGCCACAACACAACAGTGGGCCTCTCAGGATTCCTTGAAAGCTCCATTTGCAGTGCAATCAGTATGTAAATGTCAACCACAACAGAACGTCTTTCTGAAAAGCCACGGAGGAGCGCGGGCCACTGTCGGAGTGAGCACTCAACAACTTATTTTAATTGACAATAATGGAAGGACAGCCTTCTCAGACTAACCCCCAGCTGCGGGGAGCTTTGATGAGGTGCAGGATCTGAAAAAGAATGAAATAAATGAAAAGGAAAACCCTTTCAGATGCATGTTAGGGACACAATGCTGTTTATGAATCACGGAGCTGAGTAAATTGTCAGCTAATGCTGCCGGCCAGGTAATTACAGTGATGAAAGGTTTTCCAATGAATTGAGTCTATGGGGAGAAGAGAGAGGATGGAGAAAAGGAGTTCATTACCCCCAAAAAAACAAGAAAATAAATAAATTAAAAAGGGGCAACTGCGGCCGGGATAAAATGCTGACGCCAGGCTGATGTGCTTAATGGCATTTTTCAGAAATGCGTTCATTTCAAGGCGTGAGGCTTTGCTAGGAGCTGATTTAATTCTGCCATCCCCCTATATTGCAGGGGGCTGACAAACACAAAGAAACTCCAGAAGGAAGTTAGATGTCACACCAGAATCTACTGCTTCACGTTTAAGGTTTTTTCCCATAATACCGTGCAGATATCTGGACCACTCCATTTCAGTCCTGCGGGACATGCGTCCATATGCGTGGGAAGGCACTGCAGAAACCCCTGTTTTAAGCCCCCTACTGCATAGACTGTGAGACATAGAGCAGCAGGGGTGGGCGGGGATGTCTGTTTGCACTGGGTTTTAGTTCTAATTTTAAGGTGCCTTATGATGCGACATGCATTTTATGAACAATGAGTTATACATGACAGCGTGGTAAGTACTGTGGAGCAGAGGCTTATTCACTGTCGCTTTAACAGCAATCAGACTTTCTGGAACTGGAGAAGTCATACTTTTGGTATGCAGTCACACCAATATGAGGCACACGGGTTAACCACAAACACAAAGAGGCTTCCCATTCTCTTTCAGGACTTCTATCAGTAGGAATCAGAATGGCAGAAAGGGAAAAATCTTTTTCTTTTTTTTTTTTTTTACAGCATTTTCAAAACATACATTTTCGACTGTTTGAAAGGCAGTCATTATAGTATTAATAATAATTGTATACTGAGCCAGAATTTCCCCCAGGGAACTATGAAGTTAATCTTAATCTTAAATATGTAAAATTTCAGAGTTGCTTATCGCAGGGTGGAAATGAGCGATGTGAGATGATAGACAATCCAACAGCAACAAATGAGTGCGATGGCATCAAGTTTCAGCTTCTCTGCCCCTCAGAATTCCTCTGCAAATCACTGCGCGAGCAACATGGGAGGCAGAGTCGGTGACAGCTGAGAAACATATTGACTGACGTGGGCTCCCTTACGCCCAATTTCCCACGACTCTGACAGAAAAGCCCGTCAGGTAGCCGTCGCGATTGCCGCTCTCCCTCACTGATCTCCCTCGCGGATCACACACGGTAATTACCCCTCCCCTCGATGCCCAGCCGGATGCCCCGGAGAGGCGACTTTAAGCTACGGTCATCATTTGGGAGCGCTAAGGCACTGCATTCTGGGCACAGGGCTGTCTCGTCTGCTGCCAGCTCTGCCCGCACAGGAGGTAAAGCCGCTGCTCCACAGCGTCCAGCCCCCCTCTCCGTGTCGCAGCCAGGAAGGACGAACACAACCCTGTGTCTTTGGGATGGGGAAGCACAGTATTTGTATAATTCCACTGGCTGTAACAGACCAGATTGGGTGGATGTGTATTACAGCACAACGGAGAGCAGGAATGCTGGTGGAGCAGCCAAACGAGCCTGCTGCTCATTTGAGGGTCACTGCAACTCACTGCCTCACGTGCGGCTGCAGTGAACCAGTGAATTACAGGATGTCAGGAACTAATGGGCCTGGGGGGTCCTGAGGCCAAAAAACAGATGTCATCACCACATGAAGCAGCTTCTCTAACCTAAGCATAAAGCTAAATTGTTTTGTTTTTTTTTTTCTTTTCAAATCCTACTCCATTTTCCTTTTACATAGATCAGCGACCCTTTTTACCTTAATCTATTTTAACTGTCAGCTTTTGCAAAACCGTAAATCTGTTTTAACAAATGGAGAGAACCAATGATTAATATCAGCGTTTTTGGGTAAGCTAAAACACCACAACACACAAAACCAGAGGAGTGAGGGTCACATGGGAATAATCAGCACGTTATACCCTGATCATGTGACCTTCCCACCCACTACACACCCCAGGCCACTCCCTTCAACCCCAAGTTGCACATTCTAATGCAGATACTGAAAAAAAGCATCTCTGCAGCATACTTCATATTCCTCTGCCTGCTGTAAGAGCCTATAGCCCCCTGCTGGCTTACCTTCCCCTTGGACTCCTCCCTTGAGCAGTTCAGGGCACTGCAGTGAGAGGAGTTTGAGGGTCAGCTGAGTTGTAACACATTCCTCTTGTCCCAAATCCCTTCATTGACTGCCCACTGAGTAGCATTAAATGTCAAGTTGAATAACTGGTGTGCCTGTGCTCACACACTCCAGACTGCGCTTATCTCTGCAGCGCTGTGGGTCTGAGTCATTCCGCTTTGTCTGTGCATTCTCAAAGATTTCTCTGCGACGGACCCAAGGATTCGGCCAAGATTCCCTCCAAACCCAATGACTCCTGGCAGGAATCGCTCACATAATCACAGTGCAAATATCCCTCCTCTTGCTACCTCCTCGCATTTCCGTCTGTCTCCACATGTGGGTCAGAGCATAAACTGAAGAGAAATCAGTTCGATATCAGCACTTCGGATGGACGGCCAGTTATATGTAGATCCTGCTACACGTCAAACAACTCAATCATGGAGATACAGATTATACATTTAGACATAGTTATCAAGAAAATGTTCTATTCTTCCCTCACCTAAAAATGTTTAGATCCAGCTGTAGGGGGACACTGCTAGAGTGGCCCCAAGATCTGGTGGTTGGATCATAAGATTTATATTTTCATACAACAGGCACAACAACCTGGGCTGAAAAATAACAGAAAAGAAATGGAAGTAGTAACACTTTAAACATGAATTATGCTTATCTGTTTTGACTTCTTCTGTCCATTAAAACTAGGCAGGATGTACACATGATAAAATTGTAAAATGTTGAGTAACGAGACACAGAAAATGGGCTTTGGTGCTTCTCTGATGCCTCTCAAACTGGGCTGGGGGCATTTAAAGATCACAGGCCAGGCCTTCAGGACAGCGTTTCCTCCTTCATATCTGAATCGTCCTCAGAAGGCATCTTCCTTCCCACAGCTAGAGCCGAGATCTGAAAGCAAGGGGCAGGATAGCCTCGGGCGATTTGTGTTAAGTTTCCGGTAAGGCGTGGATTTGTCTATTAAAAATAGAATAATCCAGGTCAAAGGAATACATATTCTACAGAAAGGAAAAGCATCCCGGAAGAGGATCCCCCACACCCCTGACATATCACACAGCGCTGCGGAGAAATCAAACTTACAGCAACCCAGCGATTTATGCCGAATATTTCACCTTAAAAATGCAAGAACAACTACAACAACCACCAAGTTTCTTGCACATAAAAGCAATATCTCAGAGCCTCCTCATGCTGTTTCTGCTCAATGTAAAGCTCGGTCACGAGTCATTTCCCTAAGCTGAGGGTAAAGCTGAAATATGTGTTATGCCACGGAACGGCTCCTACAGTTCTTGGATATTAAAGCATGACTTTGCCCAGAGTAGAACCAGCTGAAATGAAGGAGGGACACCATCTCTCTAGCGGAGCCCATCTCAAGGCCAAGCCTGAATGGGAGGCTGCGTGTGCCTAGTGACGGATGCGAGCAGATCAGTTGAGGGGACCCCTGAAAGCGGGCCAAGCCTCAAGAACACAAGAAGGAGCTGGCTCTTCTGAGCGCATGGCTTTTTAATGCGAGTCTCTTGTTCTTACTTCCAGATTACTGCGGCAGAGATCTGCATATGCTCTATAATATCTCAACTTAGCTCCTGGCTTCTGCCAGACAGCTAATAATACACTGGAATCACGGGGCCACGTTGTGCCACCGGGGTCGTGACCCGGCCCCACAATGTGGATTATTTCCCTGAATCTTACGAGATTTACTCAAACATGCAATTTCTTCCATGCAGTTTAATTTGGGGGGAAGGGGAGGGGAGGGGGCAACAGAAAACTCATTAAACTGCATTCAACTCGCACGCATCCTTTGGTAAATCTATTACGCGCTTGTTTTTATGAGGGTGCATAAGCGCCAACTGGAGGCAAACACGACGCCGTCTGAAATAATAACTGTTATTACATCTGCAGTCTCGTCAGTCCAATGGCGGAAATAATTGGGACTTAAAGTCTTAAAATGTAAGCGATTTGCAAAAAGTTGCCCATGTTCCCTGAGGAATCTGCAGACAGATTTAGTGGGAAGAGCAGCTGTGCACAGGTATTCAGACCCGCTTCCACTGGCTCATCTAATGCCGTATTCAGGCTGAGCCTCAGCATTTAAAGTCTGATGAGAGATACGCATCACATTTCATTTTCTGGCTTGCAGAAAGGTCACCTAATTTCCAAAAGATTTGACTCTTTCATACGAAAAGGGCCGTTGTAGCTCCACCTAGCCGGCAGCATCCTTGCCAGGAGATTTTAAACTTTGCCAGACCCTTTTTATCCACGGTGCACATGCCAAGTAAAAAAGAACATTTTATGTGCCATATAGGAGATTTTAGTATTAACCATATTAAAGGTCTCTCTTGACAATTGGGTTCCTAGAATAAAGACCAAATGTAACCGTTATGAAGTTCATCTTGCAGAGTAACATAGCAGCAGCACCCAGTGGGGCAGTTGTAGATGGAGAGCAGGAAAGTAGTGATTTGATCTTCTGAAAAGTAGATCTTTATTACTGTCAGCGCCATCACCCTGTGTCCTTTCTGCAGACGCTGTTTGCCTTGTAGAGCCCCCAAGGCGAAGGCACAAAGACAGATGAAGAACACGATATTCAGTCCAATTACCATGGAAATTCACTCGCAGTGCTTGTAAGCCATTTAACAGAGGGTAACAAATCAACGAAATTCTGGAGGCTACACCAGAGCCGCCCATGTTTTTGCAGCTCACATGACCATCCAGTACATCCAATCAATGCAGGAATATATAAACTGTTTGTAAAGAATTTGCCAGCTTGATTCAATTGTCTTGTTGGTATAAAATGAGGGTTTTTGGCCATAACATATGAGTACATGCTGAGTCCTCTACCAGGACAGAGGACATTTCTACAATAACATGTCCCTGAACTTGCTGTTCACTTCGTCACTGATAGCTAAGCTGCTAGAATTGCTGAAAGAGCTTCCAGAAGTTTCTACAGTGCACTTTCTGTTATTGGGGCATGCTACAGTTTTGCACACACTCAGTGTCTTTAATTCCCTGGAGCAAAGCATCCAGAAACACCCAGCTACCTAATAGTGAAAAATGGAGGCCCTCCCCCTCAGTCACACAGCATATCCCCAGGCGAGACCGCTTTGGGCAGGCCCGTCATTTCCCACCCCATGGGTTCTGAGGGGCGGGCTGAAAGTGCTGGTGGTTCAGGGGCCTTTTTGAGAGCAGAGCCATTTTCCTTCTGAATCCCTTCACACCAATCGATGCACTAATCTGCAAACTTCAGCTGCTAACCAATATTCCTGCTGGAGCGATTTGTGTGGCCCGGAAATGGCAGCGAGAAGAGCGATGCTGATAAGTGAGGCAGGCAAACAGGGAGCGCCATAAAGAATGAGGCATGTTAAAATAGGAAGATAAGACGGGAGGGGGGCACACAAAGCACAAGCCATGCAGCACACAACAGACACCCGCAGTTCAGCTCCTTTTAAGAAGTAAAACTCATGAGCATATTTTTACTTCCACAGGCACACCTGAGAACAAACACGCCGCCTCAACTTACTGCAATAAGGCCTGTGCAGCCTTGCATGCAAGAAGAGGCTATTGCTGTAACGAAACCTCTCTGTCAGATTCAGATTCTCCCAGATCGTCGCATTACTGGTTGCAGCGTTGAGGACACAGTTTGTCGGCAGTAAGCCTGATTTGGCCCCCGGTTTTCTTCAGACATCACAGCTTCCTGTTCATTCGAAGAAGTCACCCTTGCGTGGATGACTGTATTCACCTTTGACACATTCTGGCCCAAAACGCCATGGCTGCAATGACTGGTGGAAAATGGAAAAACAGAGAATTTCCATTTTCAACTTGGCTGAATAGTGTTGTGTTGTATCTAAGCAAGGGATCCCGCAGAGTGTAGCCTACACACACCTACACGTTTTGCATTACCTTGCCGCTTTGCATGCTGGGACTGTCCCAAGGTCCAGCCTTTCCCCGGCTCAAAACAAAACATGAGCTGCATAAGTAACTTCTTCCCTGCACTTTGCTTCCCAGCATGCACCTTGTGTTACAAACGCCCCCTCAAAAATCCATCATATCTGGGCATTGAAAGCTCATCATTGCACATCTGGTGCCCCTAATGATCCGGCCAATCAGAAGTAATTCCCTGGGTCACACTACCAAGAGCAGGGGCTATAAACAGAGGTGCTACTAGAGATTCTGGGCCCCATTAAAGCTTAGTACATTGGACCGTCACTCTAGACCAATCCAATTATGAGTCAGATCTTTTTGGGCATCTGTCACTCTTGGAACCATCCCTATCCCGCCCCCCCCACCCTTCACGGCACCCTTGCCTGTATGATTAATTGATGATGGAAAATAGAGCTTTATGCAGCTGTTTAAGCACACCATCACAGGACAGCTTAATAAAGTTTATCTGAGTTTTGGTATGCCACAAAGCTGATGAAATGCTAGCTTTTTTTGTACTGCAGTTGTTAAAACTACGGTAAACAGGGTCATACGCTATTTTCAAAGTGATTCATGTACTCAGGGCGTTAATTAACGTTCCTAATAAATACACAGTCTTAAAGGAGTGTCGTGAGACTAATTACAGCAGCTTCGGAGAGCGGGCCCGGCAAGGCGTCCCTACACGGGGGGACAGGAAGAGAAACGCTAGAGCACACATGCAGCAGAGCGTGGACGAATGGAAATATGTGGAAACCCACAAAGGGAAAACCACAGACTTACTCAATACCTTGAATATCTGTAAGTGGGACCCCTGTTCATATATCAGTGGTGATATAATTTAGTGTAATTTATCTTTACCTGGCAATTTGCCAGTGAAAATAGTGTCTGGATGTCTGAGGAGAGTGAAAAAACACATACACAGACACACACACACAGACACATACGCACACACAGATAGATACATACACACAGACACACAAGTACATATACACAGACACACACATACTTACAGACACAGATACATACACACACACACACACACACTTACACAACAAAAAGCACACACAACAGCACTCAACATGGAAGAGAAAAATGCTATTTGATCCCATTCACTTCTGGAAACGTATTCTTCCATTACACTTCCGAGATGTGGTGATTTGACCTTTCAGAATCACTTTAAAGGCTGGATATTTAGACCTTCGTGGCTTGTTGGAGCACTCCAAGAAAAAGGTCCAAGAATTAGCTTACTTTTCCCTGCAGAAAAATAAACCACACAGCTATGGTTGAAAGGGCCAGAATAATGTGTATTTACATCTGCAGTTCATGCCTATTTCAGCCTTTAGTCTAACATCTCCCCACCTCCTTTAAAGGTCTAAATATTTCTCTTTTACCTTGGGGCCTCCTAGCATTATGTACTTCCCACTGGATCAAAACATTTAGCTTAATCAGTCATTTGAAAAAAGGAGACAAAATAGCCGTTAATCACAGAGCAGCAAAGCTCTGAATACATGGCTAATAACATTAAATTAAAGTACGGATGTCCTGAGGTAAGGTGCAGGCAGGTGACCAGCCCATTCATTCACTTCACCAGTAGCACCAAATACCTGAGAGCTGGCTCTATTTGAAGGCCCAAACCCTGAACCCAGGCCGCCATTTCAGGACCAACACCCATTTTCCTTCCTCGTGTTGCTGTTGTGCTGAAGCCAAAAGGGGCTGTCATTTATCATCACTCTTCTCCACTGTCTGGTCAAAATATCTGTCTTTCCAGTCGCTCCTTCCTCCCGTCCGGACTGTTCCTTACATCATCCCACCTGGCATCTGTAGTTTGTCATGTGTCCTTGGGATGTTAAAGAAAATATATCTATACCCACAGGAATCACCAAGACAGCAAGAATTCAACCTGAGAACATTCCCAGAAAGTAACCCATAAAGGATGCATATCCCAAAATCACTGGTATGCATGAGGACTTACTTAGGATGGGGTCACCAAAGCCTCAGAGCCTCTCCCCAGAAACAGAGGGTGTATTGAAGGGGAAGACCTTAGACAGGATGAGAGTCTGCAGGGCACACACTTACACTCAGACACGATTCAAACACCAATCCTGATTGTGTGAAGCTCCAGCGCTCACTACAGAACCACCATGTTGTGCATTAATTGCGCTGCAAAAACTATTATACCCAAAATTTCTATTCTCCCTCAGGACAAATATTTGCCCTTCCTGTCTGATATTTAGCTTCTGCAGCACCCTCAGGATTTCAAGAAAAAAAACTCCATCTTTTCACTAGTGCTAATAAAATCCCTCCTTCTGTGTAATGCCGACAAGTGCCGAAAATTAAAAAAAAACACTAATTACAGGGTAATTTTGTCTCACAATTAACTTGGGTGCAGCAGCCAGGTCTAGGCAGATGTGCATTCAGGGCCCAGTGTTTCATTCTCGGGGGCCATGGGTCATGCCAGGACTGATGTAACCAGGGCCCCAGGCACAACAATCTCAAGGCTTCTACCGACAGCCTATGCAGTCCTGCGGCTCTCAGAGCCCCATAGACCCTGCTCTTAGATGACTTCTGGGTCCTTCTTGTAACGGTTTGGTTTTTTGGGAGAAGAGGATCAGGGCTGTAAGTCATCATCTTGTGGTGTGTGCCCGAAGGTGAAGATAGCCCGGCGCAAACAAATGCGAGTGTACCACGCCGTAAATGCAAGCTGCTTGGATGCGAAAGGTCTCCACTGCGACGCGGCAAGCTGTCTGCTACACTTACGCCCCCTTCCACCATGTGTCATTTATCAGACGCAGACGACGGCGAGACGTGGGCTTGTCTGCGTTCCCTTGCTCTCCACCTCGCTTTTATCTCAGCATGCAGCAAACCTGCAACTGTTTACACGAATGAATGATCGCTCAGTTGGCAATACAGACATATTTTGCTCTCATTCATCTATCTCCTCTGGCAATCTTGCGCAAATATATTTTTGATGGGATAACAATGCCAATTCCATACAAAAATAAGGCTTCTGGAAATATTAAGACACGGCAGCTGGATATCACAGAACGACGATCTCCAACTCAGACGTCGCTAACTTCAACCTAACTTCCGAGTTTCCACCGGATTAGACAGAGCCGAACTGAGAACAAACCAAAAATGGCTCTGCTTCTCTTTTCCCCTCCTTCGTGGCCCGATTTCTGGCCCACGGTCAGACTCCACGGCCGGCAACATCCGCCTCGTCTACCTGAAGACCTTCAAAGCACGACGCGCACTTCCTCGGGGTGCTCTCTGCCAAACCATCTGCTTCCTTTACACATGGCAGGTCACGCGCTGTCGTGCAGTAGGGCCGGGGCAGATTAAAAACGCAGCATGGGGCCCGTTGTTGGCAAACAGGAATCGGCATGCTTCGATCTTTCCCTGCAATGTTCAGTCGTCGTGCTCAGTCACAGTTGATGGATGACACGCCTCAAACTATCGCGGTTTAAACTGCTGTACTGAGGGAAGACAGCGTCTAACAGCTGACCCAATTGGGAGCCCATCTGTTCATCTTTTGACCCAAATTGCACCCCCTGGACCGCGCTCTGCTGCGGAGTCCTAACGGCATTTCATGCTGCCGAATGGGCCGCCTCCGGATGGCTCGCGAACCTGTGCCCAGCACCCTGCCACCCGGATGCTTCTCCTCCATTCAGGCGCCCCCACCACCCCCTACTCTGCCCACAGTATCATTCTCAATGAGCGATGCCAGACCACGACAGCAGAATCGCAAGGCGTGTGGTGGGGTCACAGGCAGGTGGTGGGAGATGCCCCTGGACCGGCTTTCCTCCCACCCCTTTTTACCCCAGTTTCTTCCACCTGTCAGACTAAACACGTCCCTCCTTGATCTTTCAGAGCTGCACAGGACTTCAGCCTATCACGCTCCATCCAGATATTTTCCAGCCACTCATCCTGCTGTTTATAGTAAGCTAGATTACACAGCGCCGTTTCAGGGATCCTGCAGAGAATACATTAAGCTACTCGTAAGTGACATCAGAAAAAAAATTAAAACAAACGGAATGCAGAAAAGTCTGAATTAGTCGAAACATATGCACATGCGTTGGTCTCTGCTTTAAAGTAAGCCAAATATTTGGGAATCCCGTTCGGGTTCCCAGCAGACCCCATCATGCCGATGGTGTATCTTCCCACACCCACTGGTAGGTGCACACACTTCCGAGAGCCTATGATCCCTTCAGGATTTTAATTAGACACTGGATAAACATTGATACAGCGCCTTTATGGGAAAGAAGCATAACCACTCTCATTTTAATTACATGGTTTATGATCAAATTAAGCACAGACCCACTTGAATGGCAAATGAGGAAAATGTGTGGTGACCACGCCCCCACAGACGGCGAGGTGTGAGCTCGCGTTGCTCTTTCTCTGCGGAAACGGTAAAGTGTTTCAGGTGTGTCGAGCCCGCGGCAAGCCCTCATCGCCGGCCGCGCTCCGAGTCGGATCGCTGGGCTACATCTGAAAAGAATTTGCCAGCCGCTCTGCTTATGTCATGGACGCAGTCGCTGAAACATCCAGGGTTACAGCGCGCGCGAAAAATCAGTGGCTTGCCAGCTGTCAGGAGACATTTACTGTGGTCCCCGGGGCACCGTGGAGGAAAAAACAAGGGTTGGGAAACCTTATGAAAATGATGACGAAACCGCATCGTGTGAAGGACTCAGAAACAAGGGTTAAGGTTCAAGCTCCACATGTGTGCAAGACTTCAGGCAGGGCAACTTAGCAGGCAATTAAAATCCCTTAAAAACCTCATAAAAATGCCATCACATCACAGCTTTTGCTTAGCCTCCTCCAGAACGAGCAGACGGGATCGCCCCCAGTCTGCATAAAAGCCGAAATCGACGAAATCTTCCTCAGTCAAGGCTGACGGCCAAAGTCCCCCCAGTTGATTCTGATTTACTTCTTTATGACCCACAGTTCTTAGTTTGACCCTAGTCTGATCGGTTTTGGCAGGTAACCATACAGCAGGGCTTACGTCTATGATCTTTTCTTTATTTTGCTCAGACTGATGAAATAAACAGGTACATTTTTTAATTCCTGAGACATATTGCTTTAAAACTTAGCCCTAGCATATTTTGGCTCTTTAATATTTTCCTTAAGGCTGAAACAGGTATTAATAATTTAAATATCTTTAAATTCATCAGAGTACAGTAGGACAGGATGGCCTCCGATCTGCGACTCTTACCAGACCCGCAACATGACACCAGGGACCTTATTAAAAGATGTTCTTGTGTTTTACTGGAACTGGAAGTTGCTGCACTGCGCTAAGAGGTGTCTTGCCGTCCGGTGACCCTGGACGTGCTGAGTACCTGGAGACAGTCCTGTTTTGGAGATCAGAGACCAAGAGATGGCGCTCCTCCAGGACATACCGGTGACTGTCAGTTTATCAGAAAGAACTATTACTTATTTTCATATTTATCACAAGGTGGATGTAGTGTTCACCTCCCTTCTGGGCATCCAAAGAAGACAAAGGTGACACGTGTGAATTTAAATCCGTCGCGATCAGCAGGGTTGACACTGCTGAGGATGAGAGAGAGGCAAAGTTTATCAGAAAAGCATCATTTATGCTTTAGATCCGCCGAAGGACACGGGGACAAGGCAGCAGGCAGTCAAAGGGACACCCAACCGGATGGAGACCATGGGCTACGGCTCACTGACTAAAAAAAATGACAGGCCCCTGCCCTCCACCACCGGGGCAGCTGTCTTTAAGGGAGAATCACTGTCAAAAGGCACCTGTAAAAAGAAAAGGGAACAAATGAAACAGAACGAACGCAGCTGGCCTGTCATGTGTTTCCACTCACGCAGCGGCGCCCTGGAGGGGCTCTCCGAGTGGCGCTGTTAGTTAGCGCTCCAGTGCAAATAAATCCCGCCTGTTTCACGTGGCTCATTCGGTGGGCGGTGAGAACGAGGGGGTTCAATCAGGCTCCCATCAACTGGCATGAATTAGAGTGAACATGAGGGGATAGGAGAGAAGGAGAGAACTTTGTCTCTATTCTTTTCGCCGACGTTCACAGCCAGAGTTTAGCAGGGAAACCATAACAGACAAGCACCCATGTGGCGAAGAAAATCCCAACATGCCCCCCTCCACATTTAACCACCCGCTATTTTACACTTTAAAGCCATATTTCCACCTGTCATAATTATTATGATTCCCCTTTTAGCTGTAAACCGCAAATGAATATATGCATTACTAAAACTATCCTGGAAATGACTTTTTTCTTATAAATCTGATACAAAGTACAGAAATTAGCACCCATGCAATATTGCAATGCGATGCGAATGTCAAAAATGGCTAGATGACAAAGTCACAAAAACCAGTGTGACTGGCCTGCATGTATTTACAGATTTAGAATCAACAGGTGGACTTAATCACCAAAAGCTATTTAGTTATCTGCAACAGAAAAATAAAGTGCTTAGCTTCACAGATTAAGTCAGAGTGCCAACTTTGGCAATATTTCTCCTTTGCTGTTTAGGGACATACTTTTACTTTGCAATAGACTTTAATGCTTTAAACATGCTCTTTAATATATTTCATAATTCCAGCACTTATAATTACCTTAAAAACCTACAAATCATACAGATGATGTGCAGCTTGTGGAGAAAAACAATTTTACAAGGGAAATTCTGCAGAAAAGAGTAAGACAGAAGGATATAACTGGAGATATGAGACACCATTAAAGTATGTTCTCATTAAACTACAGTAGGTGCTTAAGAACCTGTCACAAAAAAAGCCCACTCAGATTTCTGACTACCCAGAAAAATAAGTGTAAGTTTAATTATGAATATTCCCATTTTCTGAGCCAATACAGGCATCAGTCTCACCGCATGCTTATACGCAGAAGACAATTACAAATTCATTCGCTTCCTCTAACCAACTGCCTTCAATATTTCATTAACATCAAAGGCCACAATTTCTGACAGACGTCTGAAGGTAGATAAGCATGACGTCCCTAATTGCCTGCAGCTTAGTGGAGTAAATGCAGTGGAAAATAACAAGACCATTTGATCTCGAAGGTCAGAGGCGACTGCAAAAACAACCAAAAAAGGAAAACAGCCCCACTCCAAATAAATAAATAAATAGAAACCATGCATGGCATCTAAATCATGCCACACAAAGACCTTTAGAATAAAACAGCTCAACAAGTTGACAAACACCTGAACACGCTGTTTGGTAACACGTTACCCCTATTTATTATTCTGTATGTCACATATTTACAGCAAACTTATTTATCATTGTCTGTGTGCCTTGAACGGGTGACTGTCTATGTGCCCACGCACATAACTTCAAAGGCTGATTGCAGACTTTGAATAATTGCTGACATGAATTGTCCTCGACCCAGAATCTGAAGCCAAATACAATGATTATGCTTCTTTTACCCTAAACATGTTAAATTCAATAAATCCCTTATACTGTTTAAATAACAGGAAAGGCCGGAGGCTTAAATAACTTTGTTTCCCTTTTGCAGAGCCCCTAATATCATATTTCCAAATTTCAGACTTTCTTTTAAAATAACCTCTCATCCCCTCCTAGAGCAAATCTACGTTTCAGATTTGTGCTCCTTGGGCTGAGTGCGCTAACACGCACCACATGTGCCTTGGCTGCACAGAAAGACACATCAGGCCACTTGGGGCAAAAAAAGAAAAAATGCATTTGCATTAGTTATGTTGCAGATCAATTTCACACTGTTATTTACCAAAAGAACACATTAAAAATCAATTCACGGATAAGATTGTTATCCTCAAGATAAATATACACTATTCATGAAATTACCGAATAACTTCTGATGGCTGAAGATACTGGCGTATTTAGTAAATCGATATCCCTGTACACGGCCACACAGTTTACAATTCTACGGTCTACCAGATAGATAGAAAAATAATAATAATGAAAAAAAAATCCCTGTCACGCCACACACACCGACGTCCCAATTACACAGTGTTTCAAAATCCATCCGGAATATAACCTTTTTGCATGGTTATATCCACACAACTATCAGTATACTGTAAGAATTAGCTGCTGAGCAGCTTTATAAAAGGATTTCAGTAAAACACTGCAAATTATTATCTTTGCTGGGGAGGGCATTAACAGCCAGCGCAAATCAAAAACGCAAACGCATTCGGCATTGCTCACTGCACGCCATAGGAAGAAGCGGCACGCGAGCAGGCAGGCTCGGAAATGATTCCGTCACGCTGCGATGGCTGCTAAATCGCAGGGCACGTTAAACGGGGCTCGCCGCGGGTCGCCCTCTCCGTGTCTGCCGGCTCGCTCTCCTCTCTGACGACACGCGAAGGGAGCGCAGCGAGAAAGCGCTAATTAGCAGCAAAACGCGGGGGACGCGCTCCGCCAAGAGTGCCGGCTGATGCGGGCAGCGGCTGCACCCCTCCCAGGCAGGCAGGCAGCAAGCTGCTCGGGTAAACCGAACCCCCTTCCCGGCGATGGTGACGATCAGGGGCGCCGGATGCGATTCGGTCGATAAAATGCCAAAACGTCCAGATAAATGAGGGAAAATGAAACGGCAACCGCATCTGCTGCACTCCTCCTTACTAACTCTGCCCCTGTCATGAAAATTTGTGCCTTGGACAACTGTAACAACTTTCTCCCCTACATTTTTACTGTCAGCTCGGCTGTTTTGCATTCAGCTTGACGGCAGGTTCCTTGCTTAACCCACGTTAACCTCTGACTCGGCGGTGACCGCATCCTTCCAGAAGCAGAACATCGTCGGCGCCCGGGCAATTCTAATTTCGCTTGCTATCTGCCAGCCCTTTATGTCTGATGGGTCATTATCATTGTTTAACATCCTACTTTGCATATCGTCCCTCATTAATTCATCCCAAATCCCACAGTAATGCTATAAATACTATTCCCAGAGCTGTTTTCACTGTCGCAGAATTCTAAGGTGGGGTTGTAGCAGTCCAATCACAGGTCAGAGGCATGATCAAAGACAAACTAGTCAGCGGGGCGGTTTATTTCAGCAGTATAGCGGCCAAGTTTAACCACTGTTTTACAACACAAAGCTACAAATGTCACTAATAAGATCTGCCAGGATGCTGCCATGCCAGACAATGACTGAAACAGCGTATAGTTCAGGCCCCATTCCCCCTTGGCGTCTCGGTGCTGGCATTTCCAGCCTTTTCCATCAGTGTTTTGGTACCGGGCAGCACCAGCACGCAGCAGTGGGTCCGTTTTAAAGTGGGCCCGTCCTCCGGCTCTGCAGAGATCAGAGCCCTGACACGGCACTTCCTTTAACACATTGTCGTATATGAAGCTCAAAACCACACTGCATTTCATGAAGGTTAACTTACATTATTGATAGCACTTTATTACTTAAAGATGTATTTCCTGGGGGAAGGTTAATTTGTTCCGTGTACCCCCCCCCCCCTCCCTTCGCCCAACTCTGTTTCCAGGACAACAATGAGAGCGGCTACATGGCACGGGTACACTCCTACTCTGCCGTGGGGGAGGGGCGGGCCGCTTCTCTTGCCAGTTCTCATGCGTTTGCCGCGCTGGTCCTAAATCACACGGCTGTTAGAAACAGCAGATTGGTGAAACAGGGTTTGGTTAAGGTGCAATTCGGGGATGAAATGTCTGTCTAATGCTCTCCCAATTGCTAACATCTGCAGCTGTTCTACAGATATAGGGTTTGTTATTACAGAACAGTAGGTGGGAGGACCTGACAGTAAATGGCTACTCTGATACTCGATCTCGGAGGCAGACACGAAACTCAGAGAAAGTAGTTGAGGCTCAGTTTGAATCTTATTCCCCTTCGAATTGACATCTATTTGCAAAGAAATAAATACGACAGGTATTAAGGTGTTTGCACTGTGATAATCCATCCAAGGAACTCCACAGTACACTGAAGACATATGGCGCCTTGAGCTTGTAGAATTCATAGTGTGTTCTGTTTATTTGTCATCGACGATACTTTCTATTCCTTCTGTTTTCGACCTGCGTCACATTTTCCACGTCCGTTTGGTCTCAGCGTGTGATTCCATATGAGAAGAACGCCTGTCACTGTCTGTGTCTGCCGTTTAGAAGCAGATACAGCTCATCAACTGAAAGTTAGGAGTTAGAGCCAGGAATTACACCTCTCCATGCCAACCTTCATCAGAAGCAGCCGCAGATCTACAGATGAGGTCCGGATGTCAAGCTGTACACGAGTGGATGCAGAGACCTTCTATGAAAACCACACCGAATGGCTGGGTCCTGAAGATTAGACATTCCCAGGGCAGATAGCACTGATCTATCCACGAACGTATTTAAAGGGCCGAGAGCTTCGATCTTCCACATGGAGAGGTGAAGATGGGAACCTTAAAAGACAGAGCAGCTGGTTTGCGCGAGGGCACTCAGCATGGCGCATCTGTGTGTGATTACACGGACACCACGCATGCATCACCACACACCGCACAAATCATAACCTCCCTTTGTAGAATCAACGGTTCTGCATGCCATTTTACAGCAATTTGAACTCAGCTGAAGGGGAGGCTTTCATTTGCCTGGCTCAGGTGGAAAGGCCGCGCTGAGAATGCCCACACGGAGTCGGCTGCCAGAGTCTCATGTGGGGGGGTGGGGGGCGGCTCCAGCAGATGGGGCATGTGATGGAAAAGCAGAAAGCAGCTTCAGTTACATCCTGCTAAAGAAATACAGAGATCTGCCAAAGCACTCCACGACCTCCTGCTCTCCATGCAAGTAATCAGCACCCGATCGGCTTTCATTTTCCACGTCTTAAACTCATTTTGCTCACCATTTATTCATTTGCAAATTTTTCTGTAATTCTTGATTTTGGAATATTAGTGATGTACCAATATAATTAATTCCTCTGACATTTAAATTATCAAGCTTAACATCATGTCCTTCAACAAAAGAAAAACTGATCCATAAACATGATGTTCATTCATATTTAGTTAGCCGCCCAGTGGACGGTTACAGTGGACCAATCGCCAGCAGTACAGGACACGAGGGAGGGGACAACCCTGAACAGGGCGCCAGTCCATCACAAATCACTTAGAGACACAAATTTATCTAATTGGGTGCATTTTTTTCTAGGAGGAAATTTGCCTGAACTGCACACACAAAGAGGCAGGAAATAAAAGCCGGCCGGCATCTCTGAAGCTGTGAGTCAGCAGCCATACTCAGTGAGCCACATAAAGTAACACCCCGCTTACCCATAACTGCTATTTATGTACCGTCTTTACCCAGCTGAAAACATAACCCTTACGTTTGAACTGCATCACTTGTTACGAACCTGTGGCAGGTGGGCATGGCGGGGCACTGTGCAAGCAAGCTGCTCCAGTAATTGGTGAGGCTGATTAATGACCCCCCCCCCCCCCAAAACTCCATTCTACTCCACCCCCAGGGTTAAGGGCAGCACATTTACAGCAGGACTGCGCATCAATCCTCAGCTAGGAGCCACTGTGGGCGCTCGCCACGATGTGGGTGGCGTTGCTATGCCAAGAACAGAAATGCCATGTGTACCCTGTTCACACCTCAGTGTGCTCTCCCCCTCCGTACACACGCACACAAACACACACGAGAACAAGCTGTGACTAAAGAAATGAAGTAACAAAGTCTATGGCAGCTAGTTTTCTTTTTTAAAATCTTTTTAAAATGCATCTTGAACTAATAATCATACTGACTGGGCAAAATGTCTGGATTTTTTGCTCTGCGTATGTCCTGGAAACATGCTGAGAAGCCTACATGTTGTTTTTAATATGTATATAACCACATGCTCCAAAAGTTGCTGAATTAGTGCACGCAGCCATCTGTGCCAACTGTCTGACCTTCATAGCAATTAAGCTAGAATCGTGTGTATTCAGAATTCAAAGCCGTTTATCGGCTGCTATTGACAAGATTCACACTAATATAATCAACGCTTTTAGAACCTAAAAGAGCAGTGTTAAGAATTTTTTTCCATCTGTCTACAGTAACAAACAAACCTGAAATCACCCTGACATTGAAACCCAAAACACTAATCAATCCAAAAACTTTAAGAAGCTTTTGTAGACCTAATATAAATGACCCAATTTAAAAAACAATCCTATAGGAACCAGATAATCACACATTTACAAACTGAGTATATGTCACTCTTTTAAAGTACCAGCATAATTAGCTAGATTAGCAGGACTACCTTTTTCGCCTTAAATATACCAGGTGATATATTCTATTAATAAATTATATTAAAAAAGGTTCTCCAAATGGTTTCTGATATACACAGTACTGTACACGTTGGTCTAGTTTTGTAGCCATAGTCACAAGACAGAAATGAGTCACAATCATTACTCGAAACAGAGTCACCAGATTGTGACAGATGATCCTGGGTGACATTGTAACGGTCACCAAAAGTACATTACGATCTCATTGGGTATAACTATTAATATTTGAGAGGAGGGTTAATACATTTCTGGGAAGTGGTTAGCATCTAAGCCATGTGGATGATACTTTGATTAATGATTTTACGGAAGGGACCAGAGAGGGAAATGTACGGCTATTACTCTGGTATTACATGAACACTGATATGAACATTAATTTCTGTTTCAGTAGGTTCTGGAACAGATGGATAAAAGCACTGTGCTTATTTTTCTATTCAGCCATTTTCTCTGAGGGAATACGACACAGATGATAAGGCCTGTCTATGGTGATGCCTGGCTTGGAGAACATTCTGTGCAGATGAATGAAAACAGGGGGCCCAGTATGCGACCGCTAAGCTGAAACCAGTTTGACCTCCCAATTTGGACTTTGGCTCTACATAGGCAAAGCTGCCCATCGACAGATACAGACACAATTCACAAAGCACATTAAGATCCAAGGGCAATGAGAAAGACGCCTCCCCCCAAAGCCTGAAACAAAGACCTTCTCTGTTGCCCACTGATGAATAACCTTCAGCCAGGAACTGCATTGTATTGACCATTTGTAGAAATACATCCTGTTTAGGCTCATTTTCCCCAGTACGCCTGTCTTCAGCATTGAAAATCCCTTTAAAAGCTGTCATGCCTTTAAAAATGCATACATTATAGACAATGGATTGTTATTATTTAATTTTCTTCTTTAAAATGGCCGTATGTCAGGTGGCCTGACTTTCCCATTGTCTCTGCCCCGTTTCCAGTTGAGCAAGGCAGGTGCCGTAGAGCCGGCAGCTCGGCACGGTACCTGGAGCGTGGTGACACCAGGATCCGCTCTCCCGCGAGGCAGGCCCAGGCCCTCACAAAGGGCCATCCTGCTGGGACTCACGCCTGAGTGCTGATGGTGAATTAGGCCACTATGCTCCGCGTGGCACAGACTGTACACTGGGGACGACAGGCCTCAGACCACTAAGAGCACAAGATCCAGAGCCCTGCTACACGCTTCCATTGTATTATGGTCTGTCTAAGGCTGTCCAATGCCAACCATAATGACACGCTTCATTAAATACAACCCTGTAAGAGATCTCCTTGTCTAAACCTGCGGTAGCCAATATGACTGAGGTTTTATGAGATGTGTGATCTGTAAAAGTATGTCCCCATCATAACAATGTCATACTATACAGCAATGCCCACTATAAATTCATACCATATATGATTGGGAATGCAGAAGAGAGGTTTAGCGTATTATAGACTAGCACACAATTCATGCACGTCAGGGATATTCAAAGAGGTAAAAAGAATATCTCCGTATGTAGTATTTGTCACGGGCCTCCTTGTCTAAAACATTAATGCTACAGTATAATTGTGCAAACTGAGGTGTGCAATGTGTGACTTCCGAAAAAGTACACAGATCATTTCTGAAGTCCTTCCAAAACTTTGTAGAAGGAGAACCGATTCCCCTTTACAGCACCAGGTGCCTTAATGCGCTACTGTGTTGAAAATGAGGAAATTTTGAGTGGAAATATCCCTTTGCCGCAAAGCAGACACTGGAACGGACACTGTCAGAGTGGCCAAATCACATTTTTGCATGCTCAACATTTATTTACCACCACAAATAAAAGGAAATGGAGCAGTCTGCTCTGACCTTGGTCAGGCTGCCTGGCATCACGTACTCCTTGGTCTCCGTCAATAATGGGCCGATGGATGCCCTCCGGAACCGGCTGCAGATCCAGCCACGGCCTCGCCATGGACTGCTGAGACCCATCAATCACATCAGCATCTAATTCATCCCACCGCACACTGATCGACTCTCATTTGTTACTGCCGTCCTTGACGCTGTGAAATGTTCTTACCGTCCATCTCTTTCTGTTCCCATTTGTATAGCAGGTTAATTTTTTGCCCACAAGCCCAGCAGCTGTACAGTAACTCTTCCTCGCCACCATTTCATTACCCAAGCACAACTTTTTGGGGCAAAGGCGACATACAGATACGCATCTCGTGCATCAATCATTAATTACGCCTTGCCACCGTTGATGCCACCATGGTGTGAGGTGCTTGGGGGGAGATTCAGAAAGCTAAGATTTCTTTAAGGTGGTTTGTCGCTGCACCTCTGCAGAGGCAACAGGCTCCTGGAAGGAAGGTAACGGCTGCTTTCTGGTACATCTGAAGCCACTGAGCCGAGGCTCCATGTCAGGAATGCAAGTGCTGAACGAGATCATACCACTGTGAGCAGGCCCAGGGGGGCACAGGCAACACAAGCAACAACAAATCATTGACTGCTACTAGGAATACAACTTCACTTCAGAAACACAGCAGTACCTGCGGACCTTGCTTTGTATTATTTATTAAGTTATTAGTGGGAAGCTGTCTAAGGGCTCATCCTCGACTGCCGCTTCTTGCCAAGATAACAGTCTTTATGTTCCTGTTCTGGTGAAAGTTGCCGCCTTTCACCTAAAGGCATGCTATCTACATTAACAGGGTGCTCGAGATGGTGCGGCTTTCATCGCTCTGTTATACTAATGGCATGATGATGAAGCTTACCTTGCAAAGCAATCGACCCCGTATTGAGCAGCGCAGTGTCTCTACACTGCTACACATTAAGCACTCCAGCAATGAACAGGACCGACCGCCCAGAAAAGTGGCAAACAGGTTCTCTGTAATCGATTAAAGTTCTTCCATGAAGTCACCTCCAGAATTGATAAAATGATTAGGTGTCCGAAAAGCATGCTTAAATGAAATCTTTAAATATCTTTACACACTCAGAAAACTATGGTTATAGCACCAGAATGTCTCATCTGCAATTCTCAATCAGCATCTGTCATTTAAAAGCAAGGTTTCATATTCTTCCGAGTTATGTGCTGAGTAATAAACTTACGGAGCAGTTCACCAAGCTTGCATATGTATGACATTTTAATTAAAAGTGTGTGAAATGGGTTGTACTGTTCTGAGACTTTATCATCAGTTCTAGCCTGTTAAGCGTCTCCAAAGCTCTTGGAAGGGAGTTAAGAAGAAAGCTATGGGTACAAGCTTAGAGTAAAGCATAACAACACTAGCTGCTGCTTTCCTACCCCACCTGCTGAAATGAGACCGAAGCTGGTCAGGGAAACACTACCAGCAGTGTCGGGAAGAATATCAAACATACTATTAATCACAATTACAGTGCAGTCAAGCAGAAGGTAAGGACTCCACCATGCTTCCTGCAGCTCTAGTTCTGATAGAACTAAACTGTGGGGAGCTGAAGAATCTAATGTGCGTGTGGCCATTTGCAAATCGGCCGACTCGCTCAGGCTTACGCCTGTGACTGCCAACACTCAACCAGTTAATCCGTCCGATTTCAACAGCTGGTCCAAGCCTGGGATCTAATTAGTGATTCAATTATGTATTTCGCACCTGTCAGCTGTTACCACCCATTGCACCCCCATTTTAGAGGGAAAGAGATAAAACAGAGAAAATACAAGAGCAGATTCAATACTCGTCTTATTAAGTAGGGTC
>JAABNX020000070.1:6304456-6326650 GCA_015163995.2 Mormyrus lacerda | reverse complement strand
TGTCCTCCCCAAGCCCTGGGTGGGGTACGGGCTTCGAAACACTAGTGTGAACTCAGCTCTCACACAGCTACCAAGAGGCTGGAGAACAACAGAACTGACTGATCACTCCATACGGGTGCTGCCTACCTGCACTAAGGCATCAACAAACACCTCTGCATGTGCATTAATAAACCTCTGACGGGCTTATTCAACTGCACATTCAACATTAAATGGAGAAAAAGTAATTTATTCCCAGTGTAACTTCTGTTTTACTACCTTAATAGTAATTGACATAAGGGGGATGTCATTCAGCCTATCAAAGCCTAATCCAATCCCATTAGGAAGGGAAAGCCAGCCGTCATCTTCAAGGGACTACAGTCATTATTTGTGTATTAATCTCAAGCACAATTTTTTCCCCCAAAATGTTATTTTAAAAAGCACACCCTTGTCTCAAAAATCCCAAACAATAATTTCTTCTTTACAGCAACAGGACAGAATAAAAATAATTAAAGGATTTCCAGAGAGACATATTCAATTTGTTATAATATTTTTGAATAGATTTATATACATAAACAATAATACATTACATGCAGTTCATATTATTAATTTGAAACAATTTCCTTTCTAAGCGTGTGTTTTAAAGCACCTTCTTTCAAAAAAGGGTTCTGTGTAGTTGTTCCCGGCAGCAGAAGAGCTTCCATTTATCCTCCTTTATTTGCCTTTTATTTCTAAGTACTGATATATTCAGGCTCTCTGGCCGATGCAGAGCTCCAAACAAACAGATTAGGAAACCCTCTCTGCAGAGAAACAGATAAGACAGGGGAGGAGAACATGGAGGTTTGGACTTAACTGTGGGCCGACTGCAGCACCGATTACGCGCTCCTCCTCCACCTCCTCCTCTTCCCCAAGTGAGCCACTAGACCGTGGCACCTCACAGGGGAGCAGCACAGCTAATCAAAATCAGCAGCAGCTAGAATCAGCCAGCACAAACAGTGATGCGAAGAAGCGGAGCGGACAGAGTGCGCTGGGGAGGAAGCGGGCCGAACAGCGGGTGGCGCTGTGGTGAGCGGGATTCACACATCCTGTTGTCCTGCTGAAGGCCTGAAGGCTGCTCCAACGCAAAGCATACAGGCAAATGCTGAAGGTGAGTAGATAAAATAGGAACACAAACCAAAACTAAATGTTCCATGTTCGAGACTTCCTGATGTTACCAGTACACGCCTGTTTATGGGGAATAATTTGGTATATTGGAATTCTCAGCAAGCCAACTGTCACCTCTGTCCTTTACAAATGTGTAAGGAAAGAGAGGAAAGCTTGTATATAAGACCTTCTGTAGAAACTCACTATGACAGTATAATAAGGAAAATGGTATTTCCCCCCCTACCTTGCACTTAATTACAGCCTCACTGTGGGAGTTAAACTCACACGTGTCATCTTCAACTTGCCACCACCCAGAACATGCCCCCCCCCCAATCTCCTCCAACCCTGAAATTCATACAGACCTGACGAGGGGAAATGAATGAGATACACACCTTTGACCCATCTCCTTATCTTAAGACTTAAGCGGCTTGCAGCTTGCTCAGTCAGCCATAATGAAACGACAGATTAAATGGCGAAAGCATTAAATATAGGAGCATGAACATCAACACTGAAAGTGATACAGTCTGAAAACCTGAAACATGTCAGCGTGAGACACATTCATACACTTAGTCTAACACATTTTCGAAAGAGAAAAAAATCTCTTGTAATCAAAATTCATTCTGAGCTTTGATTACTGATCTGTATCACTGAAAAAAATAGACATTACAATATCCAATTAAAAAAAAACACATTACCATATACTGTTACTGCCAGTGCTCTCTCCTAATCATAATTATTGCAGGACACAGTAATGAATGTTTTAGAAATATGAGCTATACCCTTAAGCAATTCACGATTTTGTGATTGCAGTGCTTGGCTCTTTTATACAATGTTGTCCTAAAAATCTTAAATTTAAAGCCATTAGAAAAACCAAACACTATTTAGATACTACATCAAGACAGCAGGGGACCCCAAGTGGAGCATACAAAGGCTAAATTCATCTGAAACCTACCAGCAGGCTATTACAGGGCAACACACGCAAGAATAATGAATTGCCGATCTAATGATGCCTTCTGATAGACGCTAGAAGTATGTGATGAGTCATAGGACTTTGTTCCCGCGAGCCGCTGCATTATTGAGCTCCGCTAAGAGGCTTGCTTTTTTAAATCACATAAGGACAATCTAACTGTGAGGCCAGTTTCTGAAGTTCAGCATGGGCTTCTGCTTGAATCGGAACAAATCTTATGGTGACTCTGCACAACGGCGTCCATCCCGCATATGAAATACCCCACGTGTGACGCGTGGTATGAGAGGAGGCCCTCAGTCACCTACGAGAGGACCGGCTTACTGAGGTCAGGCTTACTGATGTTCGGCTGCTTCCGCACGGCATACTGACAGGGAAATGGTCAAATGGTCCCAAAACAGCCCTCTAGCCCGTTTAACAAAACGCCAGCCGTTGGTATTACTGTCCGTACAACTCGATTGAACACATGCACTGGCTCCTTAAAGAACTTCAATAAATAAATAAATAAATAAACGTACAATTCCCCACCCAACCCCCCCACATGCACACTGCCAGTTCCACCCAGCGCCGTGTGACCCCCATTGACCCCACATCACTTCAGCCCCAGCCCGGCACCTGAGAGGCTATTAGCCAGAGATATGGTGTCTGACAGTGCTAAGTGGATCTGCCAGCCCACTGCCACCGGGCAGCCGGACTCTCCGCGTGCTGCCAGATCCCCGGCCGCTGCCCCCTGCTCAGACAACCGTGGCCTTTGAACTTTCCCTCAGTCAGTCTCCCCCTAGGCAGGAGGGGGGGGGGGGAGTGGCTACCAGAAAGCCACACAGGTCCAGCACAGCCTGTGCTGTTCACAGTCTGCTCACCTCCTAAGGTGAAGTGCTGGGGTCACAGACTCAGTTTTGCTTAATTAAATAACCAGAGTTCATCCACGTGGCATTTCATGTCCAAACCCAGCTATACAAAAATCAGTTAAATCCTCAAGACTAGGTTTCTGATGCGAAAGAAAACAATGGTTAAGAGCACATTACCCTTCAGATTGGGACTTGTTCATCATATTCAAAAAAACAAAACAAAAAAAAAAGCAGACAGACAATTTTTGGGCAATTTTTAGATACGATTCAAACCCAAAATGATATGCATGCTCCCACATGGTAAACTACACGAATGTCCTGCCAGTAGGGACGCTGATATAGGCGGGGCACAGACCCGGAAGCATCAGCAGGGGATCATAACGTGACAGTCCTGACAACATAATGGCTCTATTGTCACCCATTGATACAAAGACTCAGAGACACCTCACCTAAATTACTGATGCAGACTAGTATGGTCCCCCTTACATTTTGGATGATGAACACAGTATTCTGTTTGCAAATGCTTTGAATGAGCAACATCACAGGGCCTTTGTGGTTATACTGCACCTAATGCGGCTGTAATGAAAGCCCACGTCTGAGACCTCCGCAGGATCCGTGGCACAATATTCCATCTGCATTTCTCCTGATTTGCATGTAGATTGCTTTAATTATTAGTGAGAGACTACTTTTTGATGACAATTTGTCAATAGTGAAAGAGAAAATGACGATAAAAGGCTGAGGCGCCTGGTTATCGCAGCATCCTAACAACATCATGAGCTCATCACACACATTTGAAAGAACATGTCCATGTTTCCAGACACAGAACTTAAACCATACCTGAACTTATTTTGAAAAACATTAATGATAATGATACCAATCAAATGCTTATTTGTTTCAGCATATTGACGGGGCTTGGAACCTAAACCACACTGCCAAGGGTACAAGGCTAAGGTACACCCTTAATGTGATTTCTGTCTATTGCAGGACACACACACACCCCTATGGGCAGTTCAGAGATACCAGTTAGCCCAACTGCGGGGGGCGGGGGGATACCAGAGCAAGTATAAAAAACCAGCGACTTACGGGGAACACATACAATCTGTACACACGCAGAGCAGAGGTGTCATTCGAACCCCTGTCCGTGGAGGTACCCGTCGGGTCAACATGCTGCCCTAGCCAGCATGAGCTAATTCCGAATACGCTTCAAAAACAAATATCCTCGTTCTTGCCTTTACCAGCCATGAGCTGAGAGTGAGGGTTACAGTCCTGCCTAGCTAGTCTCAAAACACGCAGCATGTGGAAACTGAATGATACTGCTGCGAAATATGACACAGGATGCTTAATGCAATCTTGTGAAGTTTCTGTCTGACCCTGTCTAGGCAAGGTCAGGTGGAAATAATGGCCAGCGAACATCCATGCTCACGCTCGCGCGCCATCTCCTCGCTCCTCAGCTTCTCTTTGCTTTGTTTAAGGTCACGGCTGTCACAAAATGCTGTCATTTTCCCCCTAGAAACCCGGGAAATTTTATACTGCCAGTAATCACAGCTACACCTTCACAAATAATAACAAACACACTGACAGGTGAGCTATTTTCCCCCTAACAGACTTTGACTGCCTGAGCTGTAATGGAGATGGTGGTAATGATGATGATGATGTTGACGATGATGAAGAAAGACACCTTGTCTGCCAGGGGCACTGGGGGTAAATGAAAAATACACTGCACTTCCCAAGTCTGCAACCATGTCAAGATTTTTTACTCAGACTCAGCGGACTGGCAGAGGAACATACCTGACTAGAGCTTGTCTACACACAACCACTGAGTCATATAAGGCTTATGTGTTAAACCGAGGCACTTTGTAAAGCTCACAAGCAAATGTGGGCTCAAACAAGACAGATACTCCATGACATCAGTGAGAAACACAAAGCCCCTAAATGCTAATGCCACACATGCAAGGAGCCCCGCTTTTCTTTCTTAGCGTGTCGTTTGCTTCTTGTGCGGGGGGGGGGTTCACATAAACACTGCATCGTATGTCTTGCATCAGAGGAGGAAAGCTACAACAAAGCCAAAGCGAGCGTCACAGGAGAGGCCGAGGAGCGGAGTGCACAGGATAGCTTTTCAAATCGGGCAGCTGCACTGGAGACCAGCCCAGCAGCCGGAGGACGTCTCACAAGCACACGGACAGAAGTGCTAAGGTACAAACTTACGCAGCTGCCATGAAGTGATCAACTTAAGCTTGTATTGCAAAGAACAAACCAACACAAAGTCTGTTTTTTGACAGATCTGCCACACAATGCTGCCAATCATCCAGGTAGAAGAAAAAAAAAAAAAACGGCTTAATGGTTTAATTAGACACCATTCCCCACTGTGTCAATGAGCCGTGCTTCCAGCTCTACCACTGCCCATTTTTACAAGCTCTGCATCTTGTTTATACAATGAATTAAATGTGTCTGTGATTTCAAAGTGCTGTAAGTCATATTTCAAACAAGAATCATTTCAATGACCTTACAATGAGACTTTGACCATTTAAATTAGCATTTTCCAATCCAGTCCTAGGGGACCTGCAATCTACGTTTTTTGCTCCCTAGCTTAACCAGGAGGGAGCAAAAATGTGGACTGTCTGCAGGCCCCCAGGACCAGCTTGGGAAACACTGATTTAACGGAGTTGCTCCTTTGGCTTTCAGGGCACCTGAAGTAAAATATACCACCTGCCAAATTACACTGCACATGCAATGTTGAAGGTTTGCATCCCAAGATAAGCATTTGATCTCATAAAAACTTTAATATTTATATGAAGTTCCAATGAGGTTATTAGATTAAAAGATTAGAAAGCCTTTATTGTCATAGTAAAAATTACACCAAAATTATGAAAGCAAAGAGCTGCTGCACCAATACACCCTACCATCAAATATTTGAGTAAGGCAACACATTTTGACATCTACAGGGAAAGATGTCAGTGAAATCAGCTCAAATTTTCTCTAAAATTTTGCATACAACAGAGCCAAATGTCACATGAGACAACTACATCATCTGACACCTGAACAAATATACTTTCACAGGATTTTTTTTGTTCATCTCATCACATTATGATTTTACTAGATCACTACACTTTATCCAAATATGAATTTAAGCTCCAAGATACAATGGTCTACATGAACAATGATAAAAAGGAAATTCTGTGTAATTATGAGAGAAATGTACTGGCACGTTACACTAAATCCAGCAAGAATCACACTGATCTGCATTATACTTCCAACTCTCTAAAGATATACTGGATGCTCATAATCTATCATAGAATAATTTGATCTGAGCAAATTCAATTTAAACATTTAAATGTGACAGATAAACAACAGCTATGCTGTCTATCTGTCAGGGGTGCCCAAATATTCCAATAAATTTTAAAATGATAAAGGTCATAATTTTTTCGCCGGGGGCACTGGTTATACACAACTATCCCACTTAACATAATCAATATTTGACATAGACAATCCAACAAGAATCAGAATATACTGTAGACGCTCCTCTACTTGCGAACTTTCAACTTACGAACTTTCAGACATATGTACGAAGAGGACTGTTCGTTGGGCTCCGGTTTCCCCTCTGTATCATCAATTTTTTTCCTGCGCACCATTTCCGCCTAGTATGATTTCTGGCCGCTACTCCCGCCGTGCAGCAGCGTAGCGTTTGTACTCCCAGCATCCTAGTTCTCTGTACAGTACTTGTGTATACCCTTAAAAAATACCCTTAAAAAATAACGACTTATGGACATTTCATATACTGTTTATCACAAGATCTCACACATCCAGCCTCCTCATGATCTTCCCGCACCACCACATGATCTCCCCTCGACTCCGCATGATCTCCCTGCTCCACCCACTGGCTTCTTTAAACTATCCTTTGTGTGCGTGTGTATGTGTGTATAAAATATTACAAGTAAACAAATGAAAGAATGGCCTTCATCACATCGTGTAAAAAAATAACTTAGACGTAAAATGTATTAATTGAATAAACCATTCGAAGGTTATAAGGAAGTTAAAACGAATAGGAAGATGGCATAACTTGCAATCAATGTCTACCAATAGAAGACATGAGAAGAATAAAGCCGTACTTTAGACTGCATGAATTGTTTTGACCAAAAAAAATTCTGCTGGAGAGGAGAGGAGGCCTTGTTCACACAGAAACACACAGGGATAGCAGTCTGTTCACACCAGGTCAACCAAAGCCACTGACCATTTTCTATTAAGGAAAGTGAACAGTAAACAAAGGAGTATCATTTTATTGGAGTTTACAGGCCTTTCCTGATTATATATATATATATATATATATATATATACTGTATATATATATACACACACATATAACAACAGAGCCAAATGTCATATGAGACAACTACATATAACTACATATACATGATTAAAATTAGTTGAAAAAATTACTCAACTAATTTTTTTCAGGTGACAAAATCTCTAGATGGGATTTGACTTCTAAGGAAGTTGGGGGATTTTTTTTTACAAATACCTTACTGGAAAAATGCCTTTAATAACCTCAGGAGGCAACGGTCCTGCAGAAATGACAAATGGCACATACAGCAGGCCATCGGCACCTGCTGCAAGGACCCGAGCCTTTAAGCAGCATACAGGATACGATATGGGGGGGGGGGAGCAGAAGAGCGGCCGCTAGGAAATGCCAAATAAGGACAGATAATAAGCACGAGAGCCGGGTACCATTCGGGTTCTTCACACATCAACCCTCTGCGAGAAGCAGGAGTATGACAGGGCATTAACAAGTACACACATCCCAGAAAAGCTGTGAAAACCAAGCAAACTACAATTGAAAATGAGGGACTGTATGTGAAAGGTAAGCTTAGAATGACAGCTTATCTGACAGGGTCACGGTTACAGCCCAAGGGTTACAAGGTTTGGCTAAACGGATAAACCCCGGGTAAGACGTCAGTTTCCCACCGGGTTGTACTGCATTACAAAGTGACATTTGATAGACTTTCTCTATGTCGACATCACACCTTCTGGTGCGAAGGCGGGCACTTGTTTCAATGCCTTGATTTTTGGAAAACATTTTTTTTTTTTAAGCCATAATCCTCCTCAGGCCTCTGAACTCTCTGGAAAGATGACGTAAATGCCAGGGGCAAAAATGTTGAAGCTGATGGGCTCTCAGCTGGATGGTCTGGCTTTCTTTGTGTGCTTTCATATCTCTCCTCAGCTTTGGTCCGCTGAGCCAGACCTTGCCACTGGACGCCGTAGATGAAAATGAATCCCCCACGTGAGGACGGGCAGAGACGGCAGCCGTCCCAGGGGGCTTAAATGTCATCTTAAACGCTTCTGCCACAAGCCCAACCTCTGGCCTCTTAGGGCTTTTGAATTTCTTTCTTCTCCACCACACAAAGGAATATGATACATCCCTGGCAACACAGCACTGCATGAGGTGTTACAGTCGGGATGGGTTGTATTTGATCCTACAGGGAGGACTCCAGTCCTAAATGCATGTGTCAGCAAAAGCCACAAGTCGGATAAACTTCAATCTAACCTCCTGTATCCATGCAATTAGGACTAAATTCACGCCAGGTGAGATGAAAACAGCTTTGAATTGATTTTATTCCCCCATAATCAAAATCGATACTTGCCTGAGGAACGTGATAATGTACAGTCCGCCCATATCTTACACGCATGTATATCGAACTGCCGGGCTGTGATGCAGAAACACATATATTGCTTTTGATATTACACGATATCCTCCTCCAGCAACATCCATCTACACATGCAATTCTTATCCTTCTATATTTCCCAGATAACATCTCATCACAAGCACCATGCAGTATGACAGGCTACATTTGTCAAGTCGCACCTTCCTGCATATCGAAGTCTTTTCGGGTCTCAATAAAGGGTCGTGGGAGAACCTTATCTGGTGCCTCAACGTGCATGAGTCAAAGCAAGCGACACCGCAGATTTAGAGGGCATAATCAGTATCTCATATTGCAGCTAAATGTACCGGGCCAAAAACAAGCGGGGTGACGCGATCGAGCGGCAACCCTGCGTCGATATCAGCCGAGCGCAGCCTTGATAAAGCAGACCAATCCCATCACCAGATGCACTTAGGCTACAGGAGCACGTCTGACGTTTTTTTTTATAGGCTGAGTGCCTTCTGTATGTGCGAGCAAAGCCACTGACAGCATGTACCAAATTACATAAGTGTGCAGGTGAATAGCTGGCTTCTCTGAAGATCTTTGGATTCTCTCAGTCCAAACAAGGCAAGGGTTCTTTGTTTAACTATTGCATTTGGAACCAAATTTTACCAAAAATTTCCATAAGGAATCATGAAAGCAGAAGAAAATAAACCTCTTCTGCCTTTGCAGACGAGCATCACTCATTCTCAGAACTTCATAAGCCTGAGGAAACGCGGTACCTGCAGGACACAAGGCTCAGATTGATACGCCTGCCACTGTTCCCTCGCTTAAGTCCCACTTGGATGTATCACTTCCCACAACACATTAAGTGAAGGTGATCCTTTTTAAGGGACATATCTAAACCACAAGCCTTATTTATTTTAAAATGACAGAGAAACTAAGGAAACACACTTTGTGGACACAGTTTCCTTTTCCATTAGTGGACACAGCGTTGTAAGTTGTAAGTAACAGGCCAATGCCCAGCTGTCTGGGATATAAGCCTTAAATCACGCATCAGTTGTCAGAGTTTCGTTCTCTGACAACATGAAGCCATCTGACATCACATATCAGTGAGAATAACTAACTGTAACATGACATATTTTTAAGCATATCATTCAAACGCTGCATGTATAGACAACAGGAAATACAGAAAACAACATGACACATTGCACTCAAGTCTTGTTTGACACACAAACAACACTGAATAATTTCAGGTTTTCCCTCCTTGTGATATGTTATGCTAAGAAAGATGCTGCAATGCGGAGACTGGACCTTCTACTTCCTAAGTAAATCTCAACAGACTAGGGCGTCCCTGCGGCCTAATTCCTTTTATGTTCTTATTGGAAGAAAACGTCCAGCAACAGTATCACTAATGGCCTAAATAACGCCACGATGTATATGAAAAGTGTCCTTCTTGTAAATTATGTTTTACTAAAACATCATTGTAAAGACTTTTAATGGGCGTGTTACATTAAACTGGCTATTTTCCGGAGCTTATACATGAAAGTAACTGGATTTAAAAAAATTTAAAAATATGCAAAACCATCATATTTTTAGTGCCTCATATTTTGTTCACTGTAGAAAAATCCTATAAATAAAGCATGAAGCACTTAAAAATAGGGAAATTTTATATATATATATATATATATATATATAAAAAAAGATATTCACGGTATAGTGTTTATGCTGTGGGAACAACGCCATACTGAACATACAATATTAATCGGCAGGAGACTGCTGGGCGATATGAGGGGCTCTGCTATCGATCGGCTTGGTAGAAGGTCTTTATCTCAAGCAAATTACCCAGCTCGCACTTTCACTCCTCCTTACAGCTGAATATTTCACTAAAGCAAATCAGCTTTGTTTCCCATCCAAGCTGTACACATTCCATAAGCCTGAATCCCGAGTTCTGCTGACATTTTGCATCTGAATTTCTGCTGCACGCTAGTTTGTTTCACATCTTCAACTGGGGGAGCAATGGTAAAACTGTTTATATATGCAAATATAATCCCAGGTGTGACCGAGGTGAGGCAGAAAGCCTCCATCTCGCAAAGCAGAAGAGAATTAAAACAAAAAAAAAAACACATGTACACTTCAGCCGATGTACTCTTGTGTTATTCCAGACTTCCCAAGGTGAAACATAGGAGGCGACTAAGATTTCAAAGCGCTTCCTTCCAACAACCCCACAGTGCAATAGCTGGCCTCGTATCGCCAGCCTTCCTCCTAGCATGCCGTGTGAGAACAACCTCCGTCTAATCCCAGGAAAGGACTGAGAGAGGCTGCAGATGTCTTCCTGGCACCTGTGCATGGAGATGTTAGATGAGAGGATGAGATTTTGGAGAGGAAGGGGGAGGGGGGGGCAACAGTGAAGGCTGCTAAGCAGAGACAGTGTGGGGTGTCAAAATGTCACCATGTAACCACACGCCCTTAGAAAAACAAAAGTAAAATGCCCTTAGACCTACTGAGTAATAGATGGAGTGTGTCAGATGCTTATAACCCATTCAAATAACTCATGTTTCCAAGTTATTTTTAAGTGCTGTTAACATCCAGGTCACTTAAAAGATCTCTGGCCTCTTTAAACACATGATTGTCTCAGTAAGCTGTACAAAACAGCTATGATTTTCATTGCTGTTCCTTTAAACGGGTGAAAAATGCAGTTATCTGTCAAAGCGCACTCCCAACAAGGAGACAACGCTAATATACATACTGGAAAAAAAGGCAGTCACGAACAAGGAAAACACTGTCTGCGGAGGCATCCCGTGGCAATCACAAAGGGAGTCTGTTCAGTTGCTAATGTGCAAAGCCTATTCCTGTCACAGTCTCCCCTTTGCATGACAAAATGGCAGAAACGCAGTGCTGACAGTGAGAGATCAGCCCTACGTGGGTCTGATAAATGCTATGGGCAACCGGGTCAGAGAGGGTCCGGTGCCAGCAAAGTCCCACATGCCCCCACAAATTGATGGCACCGTGTACAGGGGGTTCCAGAGGTGGGGGGAGGTCTGCTGGCCCGCTGTTGCCATTCGGACGAAAACCGCTAGAAAAGTACAAATAACCCCTGACAGGTTAATTCCCCAAATCCGCCGTTTCTCATTGGCTTGCACATAGGCCGGATGAAAACGTGTGCCGCCGATCCTGGATTCACCAGGGAAAGCTGTGTGATGCCTCATGGTTGAGTTGAAAACAAGGTCAAGGAGAAAGGGGCACCTCGACGGAAGAGGAACACCCGCCGCTCCAGCGGCACCCCCTCCGCCAGCTGCCTGCTGTCTCCTGTCCAGCCCAACCCCTGGAAAAGGCTGTGTTATCGCCCCTGCCCTCCAATTCCAATCCTCCACATCCCCTGTGAAAAAAGGCCGTTGGGTGAATGTTTCCGGACACGGTTCGGTGTAAAACGAGATGATAAATTACAAACCTCAAGCAGGGGCCAGTCGTACGTCATGCCGCAAAGTTACGATCAACATTCAGAAATGCAAACAGTCTCGGGCGAAATGAGGACAGCAACACCCCCCTCCCGAAATCCACAGGGTGCACTTTCACAATATAAATACGCTTTTCACCTCAAGCTGCAACAAGAAGGATAAAGGAAGCTGCAGCTGGGGCGGGGGGGGGACTACTCTTTCAAACTACCCCACAAATGCCTCATAAATTATTTTAGTGTGTAACCTCTGATCAATTTTGCATCTGTGTCCTTCAGTTTTCCTTATTTCTATCTAATTAATAATAACATGGCAATTTCTCCAGGACAGATTTTCCACAGTCCCATAATTCACAGCCTCATCATCTTAATTCATCCAGATTATCTGTATTGTCACGGATGATCTCAGAATCATTTGTGCCTGTACTGTGGAAACCGATCACACCCAGTTAATCTTTGGATCAGTTTTGGTCCGGCTGACATTCAGTTAAGACTCCAATGTCAAAGAAAAACCAGCGAAAATGCAATGTACATGTCTTTTCAGTAAAGTGTGTATATGTGTTTCTGAATGGTTGTACAAAACAAGAAAGATACAGAGCCAGGCTGGGGTATGAAATGGTTTTCTTTAAACAATAGCTGTCAAAACAGCTAGGACGTTCCTTTCTATGAAAATCTACTCTGAAGTGTCAAGACTGGCTGATGGATGCCACCTCAGAAGATGGGACAGCAAAGCCTTATGCGGAGACAACAGCATTGTAGAGGAAGCCAGGGCTGAATTAGATTAACAATCGGCTCCAGAGCAGTGAAACACATCCAGACCAAACACAGGAAGTTGGGGGAAAAAATGCTGCAGAACTACTTCAAGAACTCTGGCTGACTAGAGCCTATTGATAAGAGGACACGCCGGACGCCTTCCCATCCTTAGCCTGCTGTTCTGCGGCTCTTAACATCCTCTTTAATCACGTTTGCTTTTCTCGGATACAATGACTTCCGCGAATGCATCAATCTCAATGAGGAGAAGCTCGCCTGCAACTCGCCGGGCAGGAAGCCGCGTGGGATATATGGGTATCGCCTTAGCATCCTCGCTGTGTGGCAAAGCCCTACCCCCTCATGGGAATAGCCTACCTGTCAATCACTGCCACAGAGCTTGAAGGGTCTGCCATGGCTACGGTATAGATTGTGGGGCCGGGGGCAGGTAGGGCAGGTGCAAGACAAGCCCGTGTTGTGCCTCTCCTGACTCCACAAAAAGGAAGCCCAGATACTACAACCCAAAGCAGCTGACTGGCATGAGAGGGGAATCTAAACTACGAACCAAGTCTTGAGTGAGGCAGACTGTACAAACTATCAGACCATAAAACTGGAAAAACAAGCTCCAGGACGACATCTGCAGCTGCACCCTTGATTAAGAAATTGCGCTTGTTTCAGCAAATATCACAGCTGTGTAAACGGGTGAAATTTTGAGGCAAAGAGTGATATTAGCAAAAGACGCCGGTGCATAAAGTGAGCCATTTAATACATCCCATAACCAGGCTTCCTCTGAAAATGATTTTACTGCTGCTCACATGCCATTCAGATGCCAGATTTTGAGAAATCAGGCTCTCGGGGTCTCTGCACCTCATCGGTCTCACTGAAGCTCTCTCCCCGCCTACGGTGACGCCCCACTTTTCACAGACGCGGCGGAAGAGATGCGAATACGCTACTTAAAACCCCCAGATCCAGTGTGCTTTGTTAGACGGCGCCAGTGGCGACCCGTCCCCTCGGCGAAATTTGAAAGCAGAGCTGGGGCCGGCCAAGCCTCGCAGAAAAGTGGTAGAGACCGCAGTGCCGCCGTGCCGGTTTAACACTCGAGCTGCTCCCATTTTTACCGTGCGCACACCAAGCAGCTAAGAGGGGGCCTCCGCCAAGGGCGGGCCGACTGGGACGACCACAGAGACGGAGTTACACGGTCTCTTCCGCCCGCAATGACTGGAAAGGCCGCGGCAGATTAAATAAGCACAGCGAGGAAGGCAGGCCTCTCTCTCTTACACCCCGCTGCATCAAAGGCAAGCTAATGATCCCCCCACTCACTCAGGCACAGTGGGAGTCCTCCTGACCCGGAGCTCGAGAGCAGTGTTAGTCAGGCTGAATTAGGTCCGTGGTGACTGCTGGGCTTGGAGCAGGAGGGGTACACTTTTTAACAAAGCTTTGTTAGTCCACACATCATTGACCTTTGGAGCTCACGCTGAATGCTAATGACAGAAGAGCAGCGGTAAACAGGCGGTGACTCTCCCCACACTCTCCAAACTCTGGGAGTCAGGGAGAGGCCCACAGCATCTAGGCCCTGCTAGCATCTCACACGAGGAGCTGGCATGTGTAGGAATGAAAGTCTTAGCAGAGCCTCTGCACTGCCACTGCAGATCAATGGGGGGCCGTGGGAGAAAACCGACGGGAGGTTCACACCGGGAGAGGGTAGGACTCCTGGTACAGACTGGGTGCTGAGGCCAAGCAATGAATCCCAGTAAGCTGCCTTCAGGGCATTTGGGATTTCAGATGCCCAGATGCACACTATCCATCTGCCAAGCACCTTCATAACTGCCAAATTAGTAGTGCAAAATCTTGGTTAGTTAATAGTGAGTAATGTTTATTAGTTATCAGTATGTAAGGTCATTCAAATGTTTCACTTTCTTGGAATGATAAGGTAATTAACAGGAGGACCAAAATGTCTGGCCAGACATAACTCATTATGTACAGCATACATAAGACAACCCAGCTACATACCTGTTACCAGCCACATCCAACATGCATGGCTTTTCACAGAGGATTTCGTTCTCACCTACCAAGGTCAACGTTGCGGTGAAAATTATTTTTCTTTGCATGGAGAAGAGACTATAATCCAGCGAGGTCAACAAGTTGATCGGCGCTGATCCAACCTCATTTTCAAAAGGTTAATAACATGGGTTACAATAACGTAAAAATCCAAACTATTTAAGATAATATGGATGTCTTCTAGTCAAATTCAAATAAGATCTATTTTTATATCATCCCAGTCACTGAGATACACAACAGTGCCTGAATAATGATGGTCCAGTTTTACTGGTAAGAACTGCTGACGAAGTCTGCTTTGAGGCACAGGGTTTATGGCTTAATCCATATTAATATGAGAATCTCAAGAAAAAAAAAAAAGGCAAAGTGGTTATTACATTTTTCATAATCTCCATGTTCCTGCAAGCCATAGATAGTGCACATAATTAATACCCCTGATAAATGGCCAAATGACGGACGGCCCTCTACTCTGAGTTTTTATTTCTTTCTTTTTTTTTTTATTTCCTTTCAGTTTCGTCCTTTTGTTTTAAATGAGCTTATGCGAGAGCCGTAGCACAACGCCCATCTCCCTGATAACGGGACTGAGCATCTCAGAGTAGGGAAGGCCAGAGGCATTTTGTTTGAGAGTTGTGGCAATATGACATAGTGGGCCCCACGTCTACCCGTCTCACTTCCTGTCTAAACTTGGACCCTCTTTCGCGCTGGCTTTATCACAGAATACCAGCCAGCCCACCGATTAGACACTGCCTAATTAATTAGCAGGCAGCTACAGATAGTTTGGTGCCACATAATTCCCCCAAATCCCCACGAATGAAAATATTTGGTAGACAGAAGGCAGTTGGAACGACATTCAGATTTTTATTTATTTTTTTTATCTAAAGACCCGTCTACACATCTTTTCATATCTTGTGAAGGCATATGGAAATACAAAACAGCTAACAAAAAAAAACACCAAAAACAGACCAAAAAAAATTTAAAAATCTAGCAATGCAAAAAGAGCTTGGATCGATTCGAATGCCAAACCGTTTTCTCCAAACTTTGCTTGCTTTAACTAAAGAAGAGGACTTTAATCGAGGAATCATGAGGCCTGTCTTTGTGGTTGAAGCTACTTCGGGCAATAGGAAGGTTGACAAGGTAAACTTAATTGTGTGTTTCTCCTCAGACTTAAAAGCTGCTAGTCAGAAACCCTTAGAAGTTTGTTTGTTTAAAGTTAGCTCAGCATTCTTCGCTGGAGTATTTCCTGGTGAGATTTATTTAATTCAAACCTATTGTGGACAAAACTCTTGTAAGATGTACATCTTTGACTTATTAATAGAGGGGGGAGGACAGTACTGTCAACACTTTCACTTCAAGAAACAGTATTAGAAGAAATGTTTTCATGTGGAGGTGAGGATCAATCTGTTTTTTCTTTGGAGGAGACAGACTATCATCTCATTGAGGTTTTTTTTTAGAAGCGATTCCACTGCAGTTACACTACTTACATAACTGCTATGTTGTAACATGGTTACAAACCCTGACTGAGACACTGACCTGCCGCTTCAGTCTTTATGATTCCTTGGTGGTCTCAGCTTTTTATTATTGATACTTGTAATAAATATTTAATTTCTTTTATTCACAGTCAGCCTGTCAGGCATGCGCAACATATTTAGCTCCAGTTCAGGGCTACAGGTATTTTATGAATGAGGTATTTAAATTATTTATGGATGATTTAGCTGTTGTGTCATTGTTACACTTAAACAAATGAATGTTGCTATTGTGTAATGGTGGATGAACATTCAGTGGCCAGTTTGGTAGGCAAAACTGCTTCACAATACAAACAGCCTGCTTCTCCAAACAATAAATTGTGGGGCTGCAGCCAAATATACTATTCCGCATGCAGACAGGATCAAAAGGTTTACTTGCTGTGCGGCTAAGCACTGAACGGCTAAGCGTGTGATCTAAGTGATTTGAAGCATGGTGTGGATTGCCGGTGCTTGACGTGGCAGCTCCTGCATCACGGAAACGTACGTTACAGTGAGCTGCCACTGTAAGTTTACAAGGATGTAGCGGTAAACAAGAAATATACAGGTATAGTCCGCAGCAGTTCTTTTGCTGAAAAACCTTTGCTAATGAGAGAGTTCAGAGGATGATGCCGCAGGTGCAAAAATAACACACGTGTGCAAAAAAAAAATCACCGCTGAGTGTAGAACTCGTCAACCTGTGATGTAGCTCTGGAGAAAGAAGGGGTCTTACACGCTACTACATAGGTGTATATGTAGTAATATGGTGGCAACTGAGTGTACTACCTAAAATTTAAGATTGATAAAACTGCATTTTTGTGCCATTTGTTTTTGTGCTTTGCGTTCTTATATTTCAAGACCAACAAACGCACAACACGAATAATAAGTAGACGTTTACTGATATCAAGAACAGGATGCTTGATTTCCAGTGTCTGATGGTACCACGCTCTCTCCAGTGCCCTTGATCATGCTGGCAAGCGCACTGTGAGCCACGCTCTGGTGCGTTTAGTCATGCCTAGAGCTCCAGGTCAACTTTGTCTGTCTAATGATCATCCTCAGTTCATTTCATTCATAGGATGAATACTATTGGAAGAAAAATATCACACTTTTCTGTTGCCTGTAAAACCACACGATGAGGAGTTTTTGACTGAGATACGGTGGGTCTCCAGCTGCTCCCAGAGGAATCTGTTCTTCAAGCAGCCAGTTTCACTTTCTCCGTTTTTCAGGATGATGAACATTAGTTATTTTGGCCACGTAGGCGTTTTCTGCGCTCCTGGGAGCTGTCAGCATGTGCTTATGATCTACTTGCTCACTTATTGCATGTTGCGTGGCCGAAGCTACAAACCCTACTGCCATTTTTAATCTATCATAAATCAGAGGAAAGCGGTGCAAGCGTTAGCAATTTATAAGCATAATAATGCGGAGGCTGCAAAGCGTGGAATTCAGCATTCAAATAAACAAATATTACTGCCCATTGCCAAAATCATTACTCACTCTCATTATAACAAAAAATAACGTGTTTCAGTATGGAGCTGTTTCAAGAACTGATGGAAAAAATGCACTGAAATGAAAGGAAAGCATGCATGGATCCTAGTGAAAAAAAAAACAGCCAGCTTCCATAGTTCCGGACACCTTTAAATATCACTGTCCCTTCCCCTGTCTGAACAGGGCACTGCTTATTACACACCTCCAATTTGTCTGATGTATTCAAACTCAGCACCGAATCGGGCCTGTCGGAGTTGGTTCGAAACACTTTATTAAAACGTCCCCGAACCACAAACAGATCCTGTGGCCGTTAAATAAACTGTCACGCTGAGTTTTTCATCAATAGATTAAACCTGCACAAGCCCAAATTAAACAAAATTAGATGTGAAGTGGAAAAAACACACAGGTGAAGGAAAGGTTTCCAAGGGAGGAGCGATATGTCAATAACATACTGGAGGTGGAATGACTTCTTAATCTAATTCTTTCCATAAAGGAAATTCCTATGTCTGAGGTTATTTATACCAAGTCATAACAGTAGCTGCAATTCCTTTATCCCACAGCTACATGCAGATAAAAAAGAAACAATTTGTGCACTTCGATGGCATTGGATCACAAAGATGGCGAATGAACAGAAGATAAATTTCACCGAGTCCTTTAGACGCCTTTTTTTTTTATTTAAACGACGGCCACACTGCGTGCTGGGAGTTTTCTGGCCAGCTTAAACCATACCAGGTTATAAGCACGCTGGCTCAAGAGACAGGGGATCCATAAATCAATCACAGCCACCTCGGCATACTGGGCTCGGATGTTCCTTGTTATTTTAATTTTAATCTAACAATAGCGACTGGATCTCTGCTACCTTAGACTGCCTTTGTCTGCGCTCAGTGCAATGGCACATATCACAGAAGCGCAGGTTACGAAAAAGGGGCGGAGGCATGGGAGGGGCTTGGCAGGTGCTGACACCTGTCACAGGAATGCTCGCGACGCCCCCCCCCCCCCCAGTAAAACAGCCCTATGTCAGATCCTCCGCCAGGCCATTGTGTGCTATGATTTATCACGCTCGCACCTGAATAGCACAATGGAACAATATCACCTCGGCAGCGGCTCGCTTATCGAGCCCATGAAATGACTTGTCTGCTGGGGACGCCGGCTTCGCAGGGCCTTTGGGGCACTTTGTCAGCGCGCCGCGAGGCTGCCATGGAGGGAGAACTCGCAGCAATTTATTCACACTGAATTGCATTACATGGGTCGCATAAATAGCCTTTACGCTCCCCAGAACGCAGAGCGATAAGGGAGTTAATACAAAGTCGTGTGACGTATAAAAACTCGGTATCATTCGGCCTAATCTATCCATTCATTCTTCGGAGCGCTCGCCTCACTCAAAACTTTTTCCTGAGAAAGGGGGTAATAAGACAGAATCCGTTGGACTAGATGTACCTTTGACTGTATGTTCCACTAGAAATATAATGATGTATTACTTTTATCCATCAAATTAGTTCTTTTTGAGCTTTCGTCACGAGACGTGGACTTCACAATAAAATGAGGCAAGCGATGCTAAGCTTTTCAGGCAATAAACCATGACTTCTGACACTCCAGTGGAGTTCCGGAAGTCCATTTCTGGCCTTTGGGCAGTGAGTGGACTCCTATGAAAATCACACATGGTAGGCATGACCTCCACAGTCCTCGTGACAGCCGAACATTAACTCTCCTTTGGGGATTCATTCTCTTGACATCTGCCACTCTTCTGCTTTCAAACACATGCTACAGGGCTTAGGGCTTGACCCTTTCCTCTCAGCACACTGCTTAAGTGGAAACCTCAACATGAGAAGCTTCCTACCTCATTACATTATATACTCAGCTCAGCCGTGGGACGGTAAACATCAGTCATCCGTCGCAGATGTGGCTGTGAACACCGCAGGCCGCTGTGACGCGCATGAAAGGGCAAAGTGCAGAAGGGTCGCAAGCTTTACCTGCTGTAGCGTGCCAGCTTTAGTGTCTGTCACATTTTCCAGAACCTGCCCCCAGACTTTTTAAAATTATATACTTTTACAATTCTTTTCAAATTATTTAATTATATATATATATATATATATATATATATATGTGTGTGTGTGTGTGTGTGTGCGTGTATATAATTCTTTCTATTGTCTCTAGCCTCTGCTTCAGTGATTTCTGTATTGTTTTACCGCTTGCGTAATCTTATGGCTGTTCCACTTTTACTGTCATTTATTTTTTACTATGTAGCACATTGGGAGTAAGAAATGCATGTTATAAATACAATTTTTACTATTATCATTATTATTATTTGTGGCATCTCACAATTCTGCCGGCTAACACTCATGATGAGAGAAATGAATCCTCAAACCTCAAATTGGGATTAGTCTGACATTCTCGTGGTTGGTTTAGTGTTTTTGCATTTTTAGTGTTTTCATTCAGTCACAGATTTTTATTAAATTGACAGGTATTCATAACGTTGTGGGGACATTGTTTCCCCATAAGGTAAGGTATACCTGCTCACACACACACACAATCTCTCATTGGTAAACATAGCCCTGGGCCTCCATCAGCTTCAGCGACCTATAGTGCTGGGCAGTCATCACACTGCTCAGTGTCAGCCTTTCTAAAGTACACCGTCGGTCAGTTCTCACAGAGTAAATTACCTCCCAGTCTCATGTGGCCACCCGGCTGCTTTCTGCCATGACAAGGAAACCATCTGCATCCAGCAAGATCAGGGAGTTACGACGTTAAACCTTGACAAGAATTATGTCGCCTAATTCTGTTTAAGAAAAAAAGTTATATTAAAACAACTATTAAAACAAATGCGAAGCGGACAGCTGATAACGAATCCTGAAGCTCAATATTACTTCTGATACAATAAATCCAAGGCTGAAGCTGAAGCTGACACGGCCTGTCAGATAAGTGGCACTTTAATTAAGGCTAAAGTAACAATGTAACTAATTAATGATGCAGTGCATGTCACAGGCCACCCCAGTCATGTCAGGTCTTTCGGATATAAACACCCTAATCCCTCCAAATCCTTCTCTATAACTTTTAAACACTCAGTTACACCATTAATTGCGTGGAGCTTCTTTTCTGAATGATGACAGCCAGCGTGGAGGTGGGGTGATGTGTGCGATTCCCAAAACTCCGAAAGAATTTTGAACACCCCGATTCACTTCGCTTTAACGAGCTAAAAAGCAGATCGCCATCCTCTTTAACAAGCACCCTGGGAGCAGCTGTCTTCTCAGCCTTGATCATGTCCAGAAATGACTTTCATTTGATGGGGGTTTCGAAAACAAACATTCCAAATGCCATCTATTTATTTTTCTAATCTCTCCTTCATGAATAGGTTGTCACAGTAGAGTCCCCAAGGTTGCTACATAATATCCTGGCCTATCAGGTAAACAGATAAGAGAGCGTGTCTAATTAAATCATGCATTGCGCTGCACCTTTTGCACAGTCAAAGGTGCAAAATGAAAAATGAAAAGCAAGCAAAGATAACTATTATGATTCAAGCAATTCAGCTAATGACATTTTAAACCTCAGAGAGGGTCTTGCCCAGACCCTGTTAGGACACTGCATAGCCAATGGAAGGCTAACACTGGTGTCACACGTGCTCTCTGGCTTTCAGCATGCAGGGTTACCATTAGGGTTCAGGTCAAAGTGATGGCCCCCCCAGCGATGGCTCCCCCTCCCACACTGACACTGGCTTCCTACCTCGATCGCTCTCAGTTCATTCCGCTCATCTCCGTCGTCTGACTGACCTTGTGACAGCATCGCGAGCCTCCGGCATCAGAAGAGGCGTTTCGTTTGTTTAGCGGGTTGAAAGGGTGAATCTATCAAATGTCCAACAAGCTGGGTCAGCTTCTGGGGGCTGACAGATGACGACCTTCACATTACCCAGAAGAGCCAACACTCCAGGTTAATATCACTCTTGATATTACTGCCTGCTAGCTTTCGACAAATAGTGCCACTCAGTGAAAAACAACATGAAAGTGCCTTGATAAAAATGTGCTGTAAGTGGCCACAACTCAAGCCTTCATTTCAGCATCGTTAAACTATACGTAACAAACGCAAGACAAACAGTCCTCAACAAATGGTGGGTTCTCCCCAGAACATTAAATATAAAGGATGATGGAATATGATTTTGGAGCTCATGCTGTAGCAGATTATCAAAGTAACAATGTTACAAAATGCTGGCTGGTCACATGTAGGTTAATGCTAACAGAGTCCAGACCCACAATGACCCAACTCTGTGTCTATGGAGTCTCATGTTCTGTACTAGAAGGCAAATAGAAGCAGGAACCACAATGCAAGAGCCTGAGCAAGGGTGTCCACCCACACCAGGAGACCCCACGCTTTAGGAGACACACCTTATCGCAGCTCAATT
>JAABNX020000070.1:6276004-6302465 GCA_015163995.2 Mormyrus lacerda | reverse complement strand
GAGCCTTTGATTCTTCCCCGCCCCCCCCCCCCCATTTGTCTTAAAGTACGCCCGCCCTCAGTCAGCTTTCCATTCCCCATGTGTGTCAGACCCTCAAGCATCAGGTAGTTGCTGCTCGGATTTGGAAAAACTTGGGGCTCTGGGATGGAACAGAACTCTGGAGAGGCCTGGATCAGGGGAGGTTGTTCTCCACCAGTAAGCCAAGACCTCCAAGGCCATGTCAATGACCCAGTATCACTGCACGACACTTACTGGGAATACTTGCCTGTCCACTTTGGAATCTTCTAATCAAATTTCAAGAACCTTTGAGAATATGAAATGAGGAAATACACTGTCTCCATCAAAGTATTTTTGAAAATCAGGGACACAAGAATTTTTCTATTATACTGAAAATAAATCTAAACTTTGCACTACGGCCGACGAAATTCAGCCACAGAAGAACGGAAGATTAATTCCGCAAAATTCAAGACACATTTCCATGCCCTCTGCTTGTCAGCCTCCCGTGGTCCCTGTTCTGCAGTCCTACTCCGTTTTGTTCTGTAGAGGCAGTCAACAACTACAATGTGCAGCTTATACGTGAGCAGCAGGAGAGTGGGACGTCCCTGGGGGGCGAGGGCTGCTATCTGCCCGCTGTCACTGATAAAATGTGCCAATGACTGCACCTCCCGCTTCTATCATGGTGGAATTCAAAGACACAACTGGGCAGAGGCGGCAGACAGAAAGCCGTGGTCATGCATCACGGCACCGACAGAAAGTCAAAGCCGACAGAAAACCTGGCTGACGGCAAGTGGCCAGAATAAATACATAAGTAACAAATAATTCCGTTACCAAAAGCTGGGCAGTTCCATCTGCCTTGGGGGGGAGCTTCGCCCGTGGTAAAAAGCAGCAAATCTCCCATGTTGAACTGGCCTTAATCATAAAGGATAGGGCAATTCTGGCCTAAAGTAGTGAGCGGACTGCTCTGCGTACAATTAATCTGTTTAGTGTACAATTTGTACAAATGCAGTATTGATTTACCTTCACCCGCATTATTCATGCCAGGCTGAACTACTGTATAAGGGTCCGGACCGGAGCATGTGACGCTCTGCACTGCTGCGGACACTGGAGTGCAAAGCTTCGCCCGGTCTTTCCTCAATGACACGCAGTGGGTACGCAGCTTGCCAAGTGGCCCCAAAGCGTCTGGCTGGCTGCGGCAACCATGATTTTAAGACAGTATCACTAGAATGTTTTTTCGCCATGTCACAGGTGCTTAGTGCAGTGTCCAAGCTTAAAGCCAGGCCTTCACTTTGCACCAGGAAAATTAATTCTGACATGTAATTTACAGAGGAAGGCAAATCATAACGTACCAATTAAAAAAAAAACCAAAAACAATAAAATTGGTGGTTATTTAAAAATCTACTGCAAAATATTAAATGAAACCCTTAGGATATTTTAATGGCTCCTATATTGTGGAAATGGATTATTCTTTGAAAACCAGGCATGGTAAGACACCGAGCTGTAACTCGCATGGTTCCATATCTTCTTTTCTCCCTATTAACAGCTTCCAAGTTCTGCCTTAGCCCCATGAGAGGGAATGTCTTTACACAGGCAGAGGAAATTAAGTTCAGGCTTCAAACTTTCAAAGAATCTTCAAAGAAAAGTGGAGAAATCCACCATTGCTTTCACTCCATATGCAGCCTGGGTTCACCGAAACCCAATCTGTCAAGCGGCACGGTTCTGGAGTTGGCCGCCGGGTCTAACGCAGCGATCGGGCCGCCTCACGGGCCCCTTCCCATTTTATCCTATGCTGGGAATACCACGGGCCCAGGAAGATTTGTCTTAGCGCGGTGCGGTGATGGGATTTCGGCACGGCGGAGCCACTGATGAGCACCCAGGTGACGGTGTGTTATTTCTGCTGCCAGTCCGGCACTCCATCACGGGACGGGTTCGCAGCAGAGAGCGCAGCAGTGAGCGCAGCACACCGCGTCACCCTGACCCCCTCCCTGCTGCGCCGGCTGCTGCACCCAGGGGGCAGCACTTTGTGGGAGTCAAGGGCAAAACTGCCTTTGGCTGCGGGGCCTGGCAGACATGGAAACTGGGCCAGCAGCGTTTGCAATTAAATAAAAAAAAAAAGAATTAAGAGAGGTGGATTTTATATGTCTAATTATTATTTTTAATTAATTTTTTTAACTCATTTTTTATCATTGTAATGGCTCACCAGGAAAATGTGACCCATAAGCCCAGAAATTAATTGTGTAATAAACTTCAATCGTCCTCAGTGATGCATTCTGGGAAAAATGACGTATTCTCTCAAACCAGGGGTGAGGCAACTGAGGTTTCAGATGGTCAGTCCTGCTTTCCATTCCCCCACCACCCTGGAACTTTGAGACTTATGCCAGAGGATGCTCTGAGTGTCCGGGAGGCCATGTTGGGGGCAGGGGGGGAGTGAGCGTGTGTGCGTGTGTGTGGCCGCGTCTTCGGGAGCAAGTGGTTGGTTGAAGGGGAGTTTCTTGCCGTACCATTCAACCCGGCCTTCTTTCCAGCCAGAGAGGAGTGCCGTGTGGGCTGGTGGGTGGGTGGCCAGGTCGGGCCACGCCACGCTCCGTTTCTCTCTTCCGGCCGTTAGACAGCCTCAGGCGGTCCATTGGTTCCCATGACCTTGGCAGCCTTCCAGAAAAGGCGGCACACACCTGTCCTACATGGTAGATTCGCTGCTCAATTTTTTCCCCTTTAGATGCAGTGCTCGCTTGAGCAAAAAAATATATATATATTTATATAATATATTCTATGACCTTGTTTTAAATAGCCTATTCCATGTATTTTAAAAACACAGATACAAAAGAGCTTTTCTCATGTATATCCAGCACAAAAATATACTCAGGCAAAAGCTAAAAGAATATTTTCTGCCATTTTCACTGGTGTGAATAATGAACATTATTTAGCACTCTGGGGGTCTGTGGTACATCCTGAAAATACAGTCTGAAAAAAAAATTACATCAGAGACTTACAAGTGATTCAAGCCAAACTCTTGTTTATTTTAAACCGATGTGGGCAAAAGAAAGGAAAAAAAATGTAAATCCAGATATATGTAGACAGGCGTTTGTAATGTGTTATGATACTGTATTACACTGAAAATACGCTTGTCATGCAGAGCCGAGACTGCACGGAAAAATTCAGCCTGCCTTACTTCACATAGCAGCATTTCTAGAACATCTCCCAACACTGGTTCTGAGCCGAATGCCTCGGAAGAGCTGCGTGTTGTTTACTGCTCCTGCTCAGTGGAAGGGCGACCTCTGACCTGCGAGCAGGACCTGCAGTCATTACCTGCTGACGAGGCCCCCAGCGCACGACGCCTCGCTTTAGCAGAAAACACTTCAGGACTCAGAAGACTCCGCGCCATGCGGCAGGGACACAGCGACAATATGCTTGCTCATTATCTCCACCGCGGCTGACAGCCCTGATTAGAAAGGGACCTCTGAGCGTAATGAAGGTTTATTAAATGAATCTGCTGGCTACCAGTAAATTATGTCCCTGACGAGAGGCAGGGATCGCCGGCTGCGCTGTACAGACAAAAGTGATGCAGTCACAGACAGTGAATTTAACAAGCACAATACACAAGGGTTGTGGTAAGAGGTTTTTTTTGTGTTGTTGTCATTGTCATTATGTGAGGTGAAGCACAGAGCTTTTTTTCATTGCTACATTTTGTTTATCTGTTGCTCACCTGCATAATAATCCACCTTTTGTTACATTCTCAATAAAGCAAACTCAAAGTGCGCTATTCAAAAAGGAGAAAAAAAAGTAAGTGAAAACACGGATTCATGAGCTGAGAGATGCGAATTATTAAACGGGACAGAACTCAGATTCTTTATTTCAGAATTGCAAATCGAATTTTCTCTGTCATTTTAGGCGGCGAAAAGAAGAGACGCATATGAAAGAGAGGAGTGAGAAGCAGAGCTCATCTTGTACGACAGCAAAAGGTGTCTCCTACTTGGAAGGAATAATCCGCTTGAACCCGGGTCGCGTGGCGTTGATTGATGGGCTACAAGCGGGGCACTTAATAACCTTTATCATGTCGTCCGACCTCGCGGCCCACAGTGGACGGCAGTTTGTTTATGGGCGGTAGTGCCAACACGCTAACCGTGCAGAAATTCCACGGCGCCTAATGGACTAGTCTGAGGGATTGGACTGTCAGCCGGCTCCGAGGCCTCATTTTTCTCCATGGCAGCCCCAGGTTACCCTTTCCGCGCCCTGCCCCCAACTCTCCAATAATTTGTCAGTGATGACTGAGCCCTTGTGAAATTGAGGAGAAAGAGCGACTTTCAATTAATGTTATTTATTCTGAGATACTTATGTCATTTTCATTTTCTATTCATCAGATGCCATTAGCTGCTTAATTTTCGATAAGCATGTTTTTGCGTGTTATGTCTTACCAGTGATGGAAAGGCAGCCGTGTAAGGTGACTTTAGTGTCAGTAAGATGGTTGATTATACTCTAAGAGCAATTTTTGTAAATAATAATAAAAAAAAATATTTCATGACTCAGTAATAATGATGACATACTAAAGATGCTATCTCCTGTGACATGTGGCATACCAATTTCCGAAAAATACTCAAATAGATCTTTATCATTACTGCTCTGTAATGTTCAGTTCATTGTTTAGAAGCTAATAAACAAATAAATAAATGAAGTCCCTGGCACGTGGACCAGTCGCATGAGACACCAGAATGCCTATGCTGTTACTGACCAACCGCTTCACAGACTTAAAGACTTAATGACTCTAAAGTCTTACAAACAGGGTGCAGCTGGGCACCCCAGTCATTTTTCTCTTGTCACTATAGTGAAAAGATGGTATTAAAAGTGTGGTTCATTCATAAGCAGCTGTAAATAGTCCTCTGAGTTGACACTGAATAGATAAGGAAAAGACTAAGAATTTAGCGCATAAATTCCACTTTGCAAAAAGTAAAGAAATGGTTTGAATATGTAAGCAACTTAAACGTTTTGGGGAAAATTCTTTCTTTGCTCATATACAATTTTACCTGCATGCAAATCTGGATCTATGACAATCTTGATCAACTTAAAAGGTATAAAGTACAGACTGAAGAAAGCAGTCTGGATGTACAGTATTCAATTCAATGGCATTTGTTATGGGAAAGAACAATAATATTAATAATAAAGGGTAGCACATCACTTCCTGTATAAAGTAAACACAAAGTTCTTTGTTTTATTTGTAACTACTAAAATCCACTGGGGGGGGCTTGACACATCAAAACATACTCCCATCCATTCATCCATCCAAAATCGAAAACTATGCAATATATTGCACATATCTCCATGCTGTAACAAAGCACTCCGTTGTTTCAATAGAAAACTGGATGCAGATCATTCTCATGGACAGTGCAAAGGGTCAGAGGGTCCCCTGAGGTAGCTGCTGACATCAGGATAACAAAGATCAAGTGGCAAATCTATCATGTATATTCATGGTTACGATCTTAGGTTTCAGCCTAAAGATAATATGCTAAGTAACAAAACTTGCAAGAAGTTAAGTAAGCTTTGGACTACAGCAAGTTTTGCATGTTCTGCATGGAATGTGTGGGTTATTTTTGTTTTATTTTTATATCTCTACTGTTACTGTGTAAGATGTCATATGAAATATGTATGTCAAAGCTCAAGAGGTACAGGAAATAAAAACTGCTTACCGTAAATACCAGTGGATATACAGGGAAAGGCCTGCAAAAACAAACAAACCACAGTCAGTTTATCATTGCGCATCTTTAAATCAAACAATTTCCAGGAAGATTATATCAAGACTGACCCATAGTACCCAACACTCAATAATAAGTCAGCCCAGGGTGATATCCAGTGCGAATAAACTTTCAATAAGGGACCAAACTTACTCTTCTCAAAAGCTGGCAAACTAAACTGTATTTACTCTTCTATACACCTGTCTCGTTTTCATTTCCTGCCAATATCGAGGCTTAAAACCCACTATAATATATTAAATCTAGAAAGTTTTCTGAGACTGGGAATTCACAGATGCACATGGAGTCCTGTGGTGTTTGCAAACACTGGCCACTTGCCCTGTATTGGCAGTAAAATGAGAGCCAATTCTACTGACGCTGTGCCATTTTCTAGTGTTTTTATTTACTAATTTAACTCTGAAGTTACATAAAAATGCAAAACAGTTGGATGTGGAAAATGGAAACAGAATTTAGGGATCACATTCTATTAAAGGAGAATTCTGATGTCATGCAGTGAAGGGAAACCAAGGACATCAAGACCTAAAGTACAGTACAGTAAACATTTCAGATCAGGTAATATATTAATATTTTGAAGAACAAATTGTTTCCAAGCATCTAAATATAATTAATGTGATTTTTAACTTTAATTGCATGCAGGGAAATCGTGCTCAGTCAGTAGATAATCTACTATATGCTACTGTAGCATATATTACTTTTGTCAGCCCTAGAAAGCCAGGAATGCTTCACAGTGAGTGGACAAGAAGGGCCGTCAGTGTGGGATAGAGATTATTTTCTCATCTTTCTGTGTATCATTAGCAATGCTAGTCCCCATAGCTTGCCCTACATATGGAAAATGGAGGACCGTGCCCCTTTTGTTCCCCGCAGGCCACCGTACCGATGCTGGGTCAAGTATGTAGCAGTGCAGTGGATGAAGTGGTGCCCAGCTCTTAAATAGAGTGTGTGAAGGGAACAGAACAGCATCTGACCCAAACCAGCTCTGCGTGCATCTGTTCAGGTTGCCTAGCGAGTGGTGCCCAATCCCCTAAGTGAACGTTTAACTGCCACCATAGACTAACAGCAGGGGACAATCGGTTCCACACCACAGCCTATATGATTTCCAATTCTCCAATTATCATTTAACAGAGGCCATGGGATTTGCTTACCATGATTAAGCAAATATGAGCAGCTGGTGGTTTAGCTCTTACGGGCCGATTAAATCTGGCTTGCATTTGGCAAATTATGTGAATAATACTATTAATGTCCTAATGCGGTCACAGTAAAGGCTTCAGATTTTAAACGTGTGCTGACATTATGGAAATTTCTTATTTGCACGTGGTTATTAAACTGGAGGAAATTACATACACACTTGGTGTCATGCGTGCAGGAAAACTCACACATGTGGCTTATTAACCAAGAATAATTAATGATGTTTTATAAAGCAACACATTAAAGGAAGTAGGGCGATGATGCATTTACAGCCAGTTTGCAGCAACATGACAGCACATCTGGAACATGTTTACCAATAGCTAAAGTTTTATTGGTAAATATCACATTAATAATATGAGTTCAGTCAGAAACAGAGAGCACCCTTTGCAATGGTTTGGTTTATATCTACAACAATGAATTAAGTTTGTTTCAGTCACTCAACCTGAAAAACACATTTAATTATATGAAGACAGTAACGTGTCTATAGTACATTATTCGCCAGCACTGACGCTATCGATAAAGTGATACGTACAGCCATAAATAACACGGAAGCTGCAGTACGGATGGATGAATAGAGTAATTAAAATCAGGAGACTTATCCAATCTCAAACTGCTACACGGTGCCCATTTCGGGAGTGGCGGCTGCATGCACACTGGTTACCCAGTAAGCTTTGACTCTCTCTTTGCAGACAAGGAAGAGCCCCAAACAGGCAAAGTGCAGCCCTCATTCTTAGATCCGTTCTGGACCGAAAGCAATTATGACACCTCCCGTCGCTCCACGGTTCCCAGAAAACCACCACTGCCACTTCATCTCTGTTTCTTGTTTCACATCTTGATACAAATTACCCACATTGCTGGATTCCCTGACCTCTACCGGGGAAAATATTTTTTTAATTCCCACTTTATTCGAAGTGTATGACTGACCCCTGCACTGCTTTTTGGTAGGATGCTGGCAAGCAACACCAAACCAGCATTGAAAATAACTGTCTGGAGTCATCTTATATCTGTCAGGAGAGTTAATCAAACTTTGGGTCCCACCCCCCCACTTTTCATTCAAGAATGGCCAGCCCACACCATGGTCCCTGTCATGTTTTTGCTGAGGAATCAGGAAGGAAGAAATGGTCACTAATATGAGTCACATGATGGGTGGTGACCCCTAAATACAGTGTTTGAATGAGGAGGTGTGTCTGGGGGAGGGGGAGAGTCAGGTGACTAGGGTTGACGGGCTGATAGCTCCCACCTGTCACACCTTCCCTCTTTTCTGTATTAGGTATAAATTGGTCTGTTCTGTTATTTTGGCCTAAAGCAATCTGGAGGAACCCCCAAAAACATGTGAAAAACCACACCCCCGTTTGCTTTTCCTCTCAGTTCCCGCTGAAAGGATCCTGTGTGTGTGCCACCTGCCCCGTCCCAATTAAACCGTTTCCCCAGAAAAGCATGCCGTTTCCCCCCACAGAGGCCCCATTTCCTGACCACTGTCATGCAGTTGTCTGAAGCCCCAACCAGTGAGTGTTTCACATACTGATCCATACGACTGTATCAGGACAAACTCACAATGTCTGCTATAGCTAAGCGATCCACTTTGCCAATGGCAAAACGCTGTTCCTGGTGCACGATGTGGCAGCGTCTCTGCTAAGCCTGCTTCTTTGACAGAAAACATGCAGTGGCTGGTAGTCCTGCCTAATACTTAGCATGTCGTAATGCAACAGGGAATAAAACAAAAAGATAAATTGCTCACAGTTGATATTTAACAGCATCTTTTAAAGATGAAATGGTTACCAAACACTTTAATTTATTATGTGTTTTGCTATTTCAATCTCACAGCTAGTCACATTATTCAAATACTCCTGTTCCACCTAAATATTAACTCAATTTTTCTTTACCACTGCAAGCAACTTCCCACTTGGCTTTAATGCTTCAAACTAACGTAATAAACAGCGATGATAAATCATTTATGTTACCCTTTTTTTTCCACTGAAAGAGAGGCACGTCTGCTTGATTTCCATTGATCATTAAGAGACATGACCCCATACTGTCTTTCACAGCAACATTTCCACACAAAATCCTTAAATGAAAAACAGCTATTTTATCCTGGAAAGTGAGTGGTACATCTTGATGAGAAAGTCATGCGACTAAGTCTAACAGACCAAAGATGCAGATGTCATAAGAGCACACCTTGCTTGGCTGAATGCGGTGGGGGGTCATGCACCCTGCAGCACACAGCCATGTGAAAGCCTCTGCCCTCTCTGAGCCCAGTCACCCATCCGCTAGCAGACCTAAGAACAGAGTCACATGCTCGCCGGCGTCTTTCGAATCCCACAAAGGAAACATCTAAATCGTTTCAGAAATCACTGCAAAGCACATCTGTGATTCCTTCCTCGCCTTTCAGCCCCCCTCTGTTCTCTTTACTCCTAAATTTTCTCAGAAAGTTCCAGCTGTCAAGGTTAATATATCAGGTGCCGAAATTTTGTTAGCGAAATTTTGACCTTTCTGGCTGTATGTTCTGGGAAGAAAACAAATAACACTGCATGACCCGCGAAACAGACAGAGCTTTACCATAAAAAGAATTAAGAAATAAATGAAGGATACCCCAGATTGCTATTGTGTAGGAAGCCAGCTCAATCTCAAACCCCTGATACACAAATAAATATTTTTATTTTTTTCCCCCTGACTTTCAGTTGGCCCACAGATCACTGCAGTGAAGCCTGCCTTTGGAAATCGATATGTGAAATGAAAATACAGTTTTGTACAGAATGACTCTGTAAATTATGACCAGGAGGATCTTCATGGCAATGGCCATTCAAGCCCCTCTACAACAGACACTATTCATGCTGAGTATCGATTAAATGACAGAGACCCCAGAGAGCTGTGTGGTAGGTGAAAAACGAAGAAATAAAACTAAAAAAAAAAAAACAGGGAGAAAGTGAACAAAGGACTAGGGAAGAGGATGAAAAATGAAGTGAAATAAATGGGTTATTAAATAATCAAAAGCCTAAAAATGAGATAAAAGGCCCTATATTGTCAGTTTACATGTAATAGAGAACAGACATTTTAACCCTCAGACAGAAGGCCAGCAACAAAATACATCGCCCTTGTAGTTTACTGAGCCAGGAGAAAAGCCTTTGTGTCACGCCACCAATGATAGTGTCATTCGCAAGCCGAAATTCTCCTGGCAGCTCAATTTTTTAGTTAATTGTTCCTTGCAAATTTACCGCCTTCATTCAATGCACTGGCCCTAAACCCATTAGCAAGACGTAATGCCAGTTTAACCACTGCTACCCTTGGCATGTCAGTCGCTCGCCAGCTTAATGCCATTGAGTGCCTTCCTCTTCCGACAGTAAAATAAATGAGTTACCGGCAACACATAAAGGGCTTTTTTTTGTATTTTCTTACAAAAGCCCAAGTCATTTTCCTCCAGACTTAGTATGTGAAATCTATTATCTGTTGTAATTTATTCAAGTGCAAAAATAAATGACACAGTAATCTGTAGTTAAAGCATGCTTCAGCCCCCTCAACTTCCCGGTATAATTAAAAGCGGCTGCCCGCGTTACTGATATACGCAGCACAGCCGTGCCGTCTTCAATTGCAGCATCTTTCCGGACTTAAACATTCAAAACATGCAAATTCATCCTCTAGAAGAGACCATGTCCCTAAATACCCTGGAAGAAAAAAAAATGAGTAAAATAACACTGCTGTGTTAAGGTGGCTGTGTTAAGGTGCCCTGCGATGGACTGGCCCCCCACAGAGGGCGTGACCTTCCTTGTGTCCTATGCTGCCTGGTATAGGCTCCTGCCAACCCTACCCCCCCCACCCCCCAACACACACACACACACACACACACACACACACGCACGCTCCCCTTCACCTCCCATGGCCCTGACCAGGACAGGCAGCTAGAAAAAGGACAGTCAACAATCAACACGCCTATTCTGAAATAGAAAAGTGATGTATTTGATCATATGTTATAAGAGGAGTGTTTTTTAAATAAATAAATAATGGCATCCCTCCATTTACATCTGTCCACACACATCTATCACATGTGCACCTTTGCATGCACACAAAAACCGAACACACTGCCGTCCTGAAACCGTCTGTACATCCAAGGAGCTGTGAGTGATGGCTTTTACGGGAGCACCGTCTCTTTTCCGTCTCTTTTATCCTGTCAAGCAAATCCATAAATCTCTAAAATATAGGGAAATAAATAAGTGATGGAACTTAAATGCTCCACCCTATTAACCAGCCAGCCGTTCATCAATAACTGCAAACTATAGGTGAACCCATGTTTCAGAAACAGACTCTTCGCAGAACAGGCACCGTTGTGGGCTTATACAGGTAGGTGATGTGTTCAGTTTTATACTAAATGTTAAAGTGACTTTTGATTGGGCCAGGCCCGGGGTACGCATAAGCTCACCAGCTCCAACTGTCTTTTTAAAATGACTGACAACACATCCCGCCTCTTAGGAGAGAGAGTAGCGTGTCATGGTATCCTGTAAGGATGTGGTGCGATTAACCTGTGATGGATTACTGCTTTTAGTTTCACTTTCAGTTACCATCACTGTATCTCTGGTAACACATACAAGACTGTAAACAAATCCAACTGATATATCCCATACCCACATTCTGTATGTGCACACTCCGGTCTACACTCCAATCATAGGCATGTTTATATATCCCATACCCACATTCTGTATGTGCACACTCCGGTCTACACTCCAATCATAGGCATGTTTCGGCAACGCAAAACTATGTGTCTTTGTAAGCCAAGACTGATGAAACCAGTACAGTAAGCAACACAACATGTGCAGCTAAATTCTGCCTGACACAGTTGTGTCACTGCAAATGCCATCATGTGATCCGTCTATTTAACACCAAGAGTGTATATTTACAACAAGGCCATTGCTAATTAACAGCTGACACCATCCACTGTGGCCCTGACTTACGACTTAAGATTTTGGTGTTATTTCTGATCCATTGGCTAATTAAAAGGGACTCACATGTCCTTCATGATCCTTTGACATGCATCCTGTTTCTATTTGTGTATTTTCCTTCTCCTTGTGGTGCATTCGAAAATTAGGCTATGGGGAATTGATTTCGTTAGTGTTGCTCTCTGCTAATCAATCACGTTCGAACCTGCACAATCCGCCTTTTAAGTAGAGCACCATGTCCTTCGCTAAATTTCGTGGGAGTTTTTAGCACAAGCGGGATGACTTCCGAAGGGATCCTTGTCTGACAAAAGCAGTACATGTGGCTGCAAAACGACAGCTCGAAAAAGACTTATGGCTACTGTCGTAACTATATCAAAACTGAAATGGCATGATAAAGCGGTTACCGAGTCCACCTGAAGGGCGTCGAGGTAAATCTGACAAATTTCCCATGCTACACGTCAGATGTACCTTTTTGGACGTGCTGGTGTCCACCTGCTCTTCATAATTTGTTGCCCGCTGACAACCTCAAGATGCCTTCACCAGCACTGCTGCTGCCTCACCATGGTGACCATGGGCTGACGGGCCACAGGCAGAGCAGGCTGACAGTGGAAAACGCTCCTGTAACTGCGGCAGTGTCACGGTGACTGCTGTTATCCCACAGCCCCAAAAGCCCTCAACAGCGTCTCAGTCAGCGGGCGAGCGCCATTCTGACAGCTCTGCACACGGCGGACGGCCCGGGATCCTGACCTGCCAGTTCGCAGAGTCGAGCTGCTAATGGAACCAGACTCTTATAAATCACACCAGTGGGAAAAGACCTTGTGCAAATGAGGCCAAAGGCATGATGACTACATCAGGTGGTACAATCATGGCTGCATTCCCTCTTGTGCTCAGGATGCATTCATGGTTTGCCCTGGATGTGGCTCGTGTTCTGGCGCAGGCTGATCACGACTGCGACTGTGGGTTTGAGTCCTGGTCACCCGGTCATTGGGGTTTCCCTGGATTCTACAGCCATATCCAAAGGTTTGAAAATATACAGCTCAGGTCAACCGAAGACTTTAAACTTCTCTTAAAAAAAACACTTTCTGTGGAAAACGGTGAAACTTTAATATTAAAAAGGCTATTAAATATTGATTGAAAAAAGTCACACCGTTTCACAGGAAAATAAAGAGTGGCGGTAATTTAATTTCATTATAAGGTAGGTCATCTTAGCATAACCTTAGCGGTATTAATGAGCAGGGTGTCCTTCATCACTACACGGCACTTGATCAGAGAAAGAGCCACCTGACTCACTGCACAATTCACAAGTGGAGTATAATTCCGTGTCAAACCTACGTGTCAAAGGAACTTGATACATTAACACTCTGCACAAATGACACACTGTGGAAGAATGTTTAACAAGCCCAATTGTGAGTCATTTTAAAAAGATATATTACCCTCATGAAACTAATATTTCAGTATTCTAGACTGTGAACTCCGACTCAGATTTTTTTTTTATTTGTAGTGAGTGATTCTTATGCTTATAAGCTGTTTTAATGGAGTTGAATTGTATAAATGGATAAGAAAAGAAAAAAAACATGGATACTGGATAAAAAAAATTATAATTAAAACAAGACTCAGATTATTTGGCTTTCCGGTATGAATCTTACATTAATTCTAGACCCTGCAAATATATTTTTCTAAGATATATATGTCTAAAATATATTTATATACCATTTGCCTTTGGCTGAAAAATAAATGAGTCAATTTAAATAATTCATCATCAAAAGTAAATACGCTTATGGTGTTTACAGCGATTGCCTGATTTATTAATTTTGTTCGATGGGGTAGGAGGGGGGCAAAGACATTTTCCCCTCACACCTGAGCTTCATGAAATGTAAATCGAGCAGGAGAGCGTATAATCACACCGCCATGAGCAAGCGTAAATTTTCCAGCTTAAAATAACCAGTCACTCGCAGCTACGTCTACGTGACTGCCACCCTCGCCCCAGTGAGATCCTGGAGCGATACCTCTATCGGGTGATCCGACGGAAGCTGAGGAGGCATCGGCAGCGCCCGAGATGTCACCTGCGGCTCAAGTGACAACGCGGCACATTGACGACTCTGCTGATAAGACAGGAAGTCTCCGCTTCTGCAGACTGACAAGTCACGCTCCCCGGGGCTCGGGCAGAGTGCCACCTTGGGGAGAAGTCAGCCGGGCTGGGGAGCCCACACCCAGGGCCGGCTCCTGGAACTAAATGGACTTTTAACAGCATCATGCAAAATCTGAATGAGAGAACTGAGATGTTCTTGGGGGAAAAAAAGCATAACCCTTCAGCTTACAAGGGACCTGCTGACTGTACGTTACGATTTAATCAGAGGCAATACAACAGATCAAAACTACAACAAAACAAGTCACACCGACATCACCGATACATAGACAAACATAACAGTCTGAAACAAATCTCAAAGCTACAAAAAGCTAAAGTGTACAATCTGTTATTCCCCAGTGAAAGAGTCCCATTTTGATTTTCCTCGTGACAATAGATTGTATATTATAGGCAGAAATCAGCTGAGGTATGTTATTGAGAAGAATTGGATTTGGAGGTAGACTTATTAAATCTTACTGTTTCCTAGGGGAAATCGCCAGATTTGGGATAGTTGTTCCACATGACAGGACAATTTGCCCACTGTGAGGGCTGGCCCCCTCAGTCATCTCTGGAAGTAATCAAATAGTGTGTACGTGCAGTGTGGGGGACGGGGGGAGGTGTCACAGCTAAGTTTACAGAGAATGTGGGCTCATAAGTAAATCAAAGGAAATTTCTAAAAAGACGGTAATTTCCCAATCTGGCTATATGGATCGGAGACTGTTTTGACTGGTGATTAGGTGTGATGTGTGATTAAGGCAGCTGTGGCTAGAGGGAGACAGCAGAGAGCTTTCAAGGGAAAATCACTGGCTGGATCCAAACAACAGGGAAATGAAAAGGTGACATCTGGGAATCTATAAAAGGCAGCTTGTCTCTCATCGGAAATAAGGCAACAATCAGGTGAAACTGCTAGCGTTACTTATTTATGCACCGGTCACTATTTATTTAAAGGAATCAAATCACTCTAGAATTAGAATTTAGTGATCCGTGGTCATTGTTAACACACCACAGCACAGCACAGCACAGCACAGCACACAGTGCGCAACAACAAAATGTGTCCTCTGCATTTAACCCATACTGACTTTCGTGACATAGCAGGGGGCAGCTAATCCAGCGCCCAGGGAAGCAGTGCTTGGGGACGGTACCTTGCTCAGGGTACCTACTAGACAAAGGTTTCCCCAAAATACTACCGTCATAATTTCTGTCTCTATTTCATTAATCCAGCTGTCATCTACCCTTTTCCCCTATTTCTCAATGACTGGTTAACGTTATAGTATTTTCGTTCTCTGTAATTCAAAAGGGAATCAGTTGATTTGTTATTTTCATGCAAAGTTGCACTGTGAAATTTACAGTCGCGTATGTCAAAATGAAACTACATTGTGTCCTCTGATTGCCTTCATCAGATATTAATTTGCGAATGTGGGCACACCTCCCCACTGTTTAACCCAGTAATAAACACCCTCTTTGACATCATAATGATTAAAGACGCAAAAGAATAATTTCTCTCACTTAAGTACTGTACCATTGGGTAAAGGACTATTCGCCTGCTGTCTTTTAAAATATAAACAAATAGGAAGTTTATGGGAAACCGGGAGCCCTAACAATTAACACGATAATGCATTTTTTAAGGAAGTAAATAAAAGCACTTCTACAATGCAAATACCTTCATATGCGTACGGGGGCCGGGGGGATGGGAGGGGGCGATTAAAAATATTGTTAGATGCAAAATAGATAATTGACCGGCAGCTGTTCCAATGGCCCCGATTAACAAGTAATGGCAGGTTTTAAAGCCAAGCGGCTAAATTTAATTATGCACAGGACACAAAGCACTGTATCTTCGGCCGCCATCATTGCGCAGGAAGGGCTTTGTGTTTTTATTTGTGGGAAAGCACAACACACGAATATAATGAAGAGAAAGTTCTACTCGGCAGCCAAGATTCCTCCTTTGCCAATGACACTGTGCAGAGCATCGACACACTAAGACACAGCAGAACACAGAATATGAAATCACACTTTAGGTATGTTTAAAATAAACAGTCTGGTCTATTTGTGCATTATAAACAAAGACTGCAAATAGATATCAGTGAAAATGGGCAACATTTTACTTTCTCTTTCATACATACCAGCTATGCTGTGATATTTCTTGCATTGGCGAAGCACATTTCAGTGAGTGTCACATGACCCCACCATGTGCGTGGCATGAGTTCAGTTGGGAGCTAAGAGTGCTAATTGTGAAAGTTTGAGACAATTCAGAAAAGTTTGGCAACATTAGATTAACCATCCATTTGTTCCCTTTTTCCATAACAGTAAGCAGTGGTGGAGCCACACAGCCAAGCAGCTAGGATTTACATAGCGGCGATACAACAATATGGTAAAAAAAAACGAGACCGGCACTCCCTGGGTTCCACCTCCACAATTTTGAAATGAACTATATTGATTTCTCCATGTTAGTAGGATGAAGCCTTTTCTGTGAATGTTTAGTAATGCGTTTATATGGCGGTCCCACGAGACGAAGCTTCATGCTGACAGTCCGAGTAATGGATCAGTTCTCATGCTATCTGCTTCACAATCTAGCCTTCATAATAAAATGTCCAAATCAATTTCTTTAAAGCCTTGAACTTTACATTGATTAAGATCTCGACTCTGACACGTGGGTAATGGTCTTATTAAATGCTTTATTGTATTTATCATGAGAGGTATGACATTATAAATTGAAAAAGGCGTCTGGGTTCAGGTTTTTGTGAGCTGCCGTTACAGGATGGAATGGAAACCTTAAAATCAGTCAGAAGAAAGTAAATGCACATTACATAAAAGAAGAATGTGTTATCCTTCAGGTAAGGCAGTGTTCAGAAACACATTTGTATTTATTACAGAATAATAATATTTAAAATTATTTAAAAGCCAACTGAAGAAAATATGAATGACAAGGTTATACCTGTCTTTATCAATTACACATTTACAATATAGGTGATATAGGACAACAATCATTATCTGGTGGTTTGTAATAAAACACAAATATATATATTTGGCTGCACGTATATATATACACACACACACGCATGCATACATACATATACACACACACACGCATGCATACATACATATACACACACACACTCAGGGTTTCTCTAAAAATTAGAATCAAACATCAGTTCTGTTGAGTAGTATGTAACATTTATAAAATGTTGCCATCTTGTGATTGAGGTAATTTTAGACAAATCTGGACAAACTCTAGTCAACCCTATACAGTGTCATGTATGTTACAGTTACAGACAGACACTGTTAGCAGGGAATAATAATAAAATTACCTAAGGAATAACAGTGGGCTGCCATTGACATCACTCACATCATTTACACACGGTTTCCATTTGGCTGGTGTGTGTTTGTCCTCTAAGCATAAAAAACAGGTACCAAGCACGGCCTATTCCCCTCTCTTAGGGATATTTTGTCATATATTATCCTCTGTAAGGTAACAAGAATGTTTTAGTGGTTAATCTAAATGAAGTGTTAAATAATAATGTGATGCTTTTTTTCCCCAAGTGACACAGCTTTCATTTCCATCTATAAATCAAACCTAATAGCATATTTTATCAAGTGGGGGACAGAAGCCTTAGCATATTCTACTCTGACATTGGGATCTCTTTCAATCTTACCAAAAAAGCTCTCCTTCCTCCCCCACACAGAATAAGGGAACCAATTAGATGTTTTTTTTCTTTCCCTTCTTTCAAGACAAGTCCTTCAAAAGTTCAAAGGCTAGAAATCGAAGCAGGTTCAAAGGCAGGCTAAAATCTAAATCATCAGGTGCTGGAATAATGCAAATATCAAAAAGAAGAAACTTGCCATACATTTTTCTTTACACAAGAAACCTTCGGAATGCCTTTGTGCAATCTGATCCAAAAACAATAATTTATCTGTCTCGGTGCTGTGGCATAACAAAGGAAAAACCAGAGATGTTCCATGGTCACTCTCCATACAGCTTAAAAATACCGAAAATCGTTATGCAAATTCTAGGGGTGGAGATGGGGGAAGGCAATTCCAGTCTATCTTAATTTACGCTCATTATGATATACACCCTAAGCAGAGATAATGATTCCAACTCCCTTTCGACACAGAATCCGTGAACGTAAACAACCTGCAAAAATAACTTGCAATGGAGTAGCCTGGACGCCATCTCTGCCTCATTAAAATTTTGATGAGATGGTATCATTATGTTCTTCTTTTTGTTCCCCAGGAAGCTCCATTTGTATGGATGCATGACGATTGCTGAGAGACTCGAGACCACCATAGATACATGCCATTACATGCCATTACATGCCATTACATGCCATGGGAATACGCCCCGGAGCACACACGCACGCACATGCACAACACAACGAGAACAATGACAGACTTAACTCACGAATCACAAATTTGCACACATGGTTTAGGTCAAAACCAGAAAGAAAACAAGGATTAAAAGGTGTCGCTGGCCCTTGGAAAGTCGACAGGGAAGATGCATATAAGCTGCGAGGCACTGGGATATACAGGGAAGGGCAATGAAAGGAGATCAACGTTAAAAGGAGAACGGCTTTGATAAATAACTCGTGTGGGCTGCAGGATCTATCTTTGGCCTGAAGCCCTGTGACACTGCAGGACGGAGACTCTCAACTGCCACGGGGGTGGGGGCAGTGGGGGGGGCCTCTCTCAGGAGGCATGACGCTTGTCCCACATATAAGGCCCAGCAGGGGGCGGATCAGACACATCCACCCCTGGCTGTCTAGTCCTCAGTCTGCCTTCTACTTCCATTTCACCACATAAGATTACATTATTTCTGTACGCCTTTGTGTTTCTCACACTTATAAGATGTGACTGGTGCCATGGCAGCCTTATTGCAAAACCCTACCGTCTGACGGGGCGAACCCCAGCCTCCATGCCGCAGTGCATCGACATTTCACAGTGGTTACTATTTACAGCAATGGAGCCTAGCTTAGAAACAGGGCCATTACCAAAAAGAAGACCAAGGCTTTCAAAATCGGAATTATATACACGAGTAGCTTTGCAAGGGCGACACGTATAAAGGTGATTAAGACAGTACCCTCCACAGAAAATCTGAAGCTTTTAATAAAAGTTTCCCGTTGACTTTTAATATCTCACGGTGTTTAATTAAGGCCTTCATTTTATCTTTGTTATAAAAGTGGACTTATGTGTTCCTAAATTAATCAAATATAAAACGGCAAATGGAGAACTATCCGTATATGAGTGATTAACTGATTTAATGACATTAAAATCCAAAAGTCAGGGAAAGTTTCTTAAATGAATCAGTCTCTCTGGAAATAGTATTTTTTATCTCTTTACAGTTTACAGCGATCCAATAATGAGCATATGCTATTCAAAATAATTTTATACATGACAAAAGGAGTATTCATTGTGTAAAATATAAGTAACCCCTTAATATGGCAAACACAGCCTGTTCTGCTGGACCAACTCAAGTAACTGCATTGTTTTCCAATTTTCACACCAATACAATGCTTTGTTGACTCAACTGAAGCAGCAGCACGGGATCGGGCGTGTAAAAGCAGTCACACACTGAACAGAGACCGCTGGGAAGAGGGGCCAGGCCAGGAAGTGCTTGCATAGTCCCTGCCTCCTGGATGATGTCCGGACGGGTCACTTGCAGATGGATGGCTGTCGTTTTTGCCCATTCAGCAGAAGTCTATTTAAACTCCCAAGGTGATGCAAGGGGACTCAGAAGTGAAAAATAAATGCCAGAACCACTGGTGAAACACACAGGGAAGCATAGGGGAGAGCGCAAGGAAGAATGTATGGGTGAGGCACGAGTGCCTGTTCCAGTAAATCCCACTTCAATTCCAGTTAGGCCCGTCGCCTCCGTGACACTGAAGTACGAACACGAGGCTCCCTTTCAGAAGAAGGCTAACTGCTGTCCCACCTGACAACATAAACACATAAATCTAAGACTGCCCCAGGGCCCCCGGTGGCATTAATTCACTGTAGTTGGATTATGGGTCAGCACCAGAGTAATAATAGCATTAATAAGGGTGACCATTCCAATTACTCAGGGCAATTTGTGTGCATGTAATACGACAATCTGAACAGCGTCACAGTTCCTGCTGTAACTCTTAAATGCCTCTGTGTGATCATGTTTTTGGTTAATTAACACGACTGAGCTTGCACGTGCAGATTAGCGGAATCATTTTTTTATTATTATATAGAAAACTAAAGACTGATCTGTGAGCTTGATTTAAATAAGTGGTGGGTGAGCCAACAAAACCCCTTGTCCTCCGCTACGGAAAATGGCTGATCGTCCATTGCGATCATCTTCATTATCTTAGCAGCTGCTTAGCTCTGGTGTTCTAACTTAGCACAAAGGCTATCTTAACCATTAGTGAGAAGACTCGGTGCCACAAAACAGGGACAACTGTCCCAAAAGCATTATCAGGTGGTGCTTCCTTCACAAATATTAATGAGCCTCCCCCCACCATCCCACATTTCAGAAAGCCAAGTTCCAGCGTGACTACTTTGTGCGTCTACTTATACCATAAGAGTGTCTTATAAGAGTGTCTTTAAGGAGGATCCCAAAAATCGATTATAACTGATTTGATTCTGATGTTACAGATCGATGCAGTTGAATCATCACCTTCACAGATTCATCACAATGCATCTTTATAACCAAGTTAATTACCTGTATAACCAAGTCTGTTCCACAAAAATGTGGTACAGTACAAAATAGGAGCCATCAGAGGTCCAGACTTCAGCTGCAGTGTGCCTTCACATATCAAGACTATCTTGTCAGCACCACTGTTTGGGCAGTTCCTCATACTGCCTCGAGGGTGAAAATCTAACATCCAACAGCCAAGCACATCAATGACCAGGGGCCTGTTTCACAAAACAGGAGTTCCTGCTTCACCAGATACCTTGTTGGAGTTAAAGCACCCCGGTTTAAATGGACTTTATCTTCTTTCACTGCATTTAGTCTAGACTACCTTCAATTGACCAGTTATCCAACTGCACAAGATATACTGCTGGAGGAAGCAGGCCCCAGGTATATAGGAATCTGCGTAAGAGCAGGGGAGCTGTTTAGCTGAGGAAACTCTGTGGAACTACTGAAGGTACCCCATACTGATGGGGCAAACAATTTGAAATAAAAAGCATTCCATAAAGTAACCTTATGCTATTATGAGTACTATTGGCTGATTGCCTCATTTGCATACACAATTATGTTTACCGCCTGCGTTTTTCCCCTGGACAGCAGCGATGCAGGCCCCAATTGTGTCATGATATTAACACCTACAAAGGATGACAAAGGCTCCTTACTGCTCATTGTGCATGAAATAAATGGCATTTACCAGGCGGGTCTCAGAGCCCATGAAAGTTTCAGCTGCGAGGATTCGGTTTTGATTGACTTCATCCTCTCGTCTGCTCTAAGCACCGTCAGGCTGAAATACTGCTTGTTGCTGTAGTTGACGGTCTTACAAACTAGCCTTCTATATTTCAAAAGGTTTTGAAAGGAAAATTAATTTCAAAACAGAAATGCTGGAAGTTACTGGAAAGACATGTGCTTTTAGGCACTTAATTTGAGAGGCTTTCATATAAGACATAAAACAGCTATATGACAGCTGACATAAACATTAACTTTCATGAGTTTACTAGAAAGCATTTGTGGATGCTTATCCCATCTGACATCACCCACTATGTCAAATGATTCAGCTTTCGCCTGTTTTAGGAGTGACGCCTGTCATTCCAGGGGTGAAGATGAAACACTGCAGTAAAATAAGCTCTTTTTATGTCACTGGCAATATTATTTCCATATTTACTTATTTAGTTGTTCTTTCCTAAATGGCATTTGTTTTATTAAGATGTCAATTGGCAATTAAGATGTCAATTTGTATCAACTGACAGAAATAGTGCTCCTCATTATGTCAAAATTAAAGTATGACTCGTAGCTAGTTAAATATGTGTGCAGCTTATGAGAGGCAGACATAGTAAATATTCAGGAAAGCAAATGTCACTGCAGATTGTAATAAATTCTCTGCAGTCTTCAGAATCACAACAGTTCTTCTAAATGTTTTATCATCCATTATCGACCATAACTGGAGTGATTCTTTAGTACAAAATTAAACTTTCATACCACCAAAGAATCAATGAAGTTCACTGAAATCCCACCCCCCTTGCTTATCTCCCCTCCCCTTCTCCACCCCCCTGTTTGCTGTTGTTGGAAGGGGGCTATTATTGACAAATGAATGCACTTACAGAAAAGATTGGCTTCCCTTTGATTATTATTAATAATAACAATAATAATAATAATAATAATAATAAATAATAATGGCACTTTATTGATCCTTCATGGGGAAATTCTCTGTTCACCTACCCCATCCTGCTCTCCATGACACACAGACACATACGTAGGTGACAGCAAGCTTGGCAGTGAAGGGCAGCCACTGACAGCGGCGCCCATAGACCTGGAGGTTAAGGGCTTTTGGGCTCAAGGCCCCAAAGATGTGACTATTCTGCTGAAGGCTGGGCTTGAACTAGAGACTTTCTGACCACAAGGATAGAGCCTTAGCCTGCTGAGCCACAAGCTGCAATGTATTTTAATCACATTGTAATTCTCAACACTGAGAATATATATATATATATTTTTTTTTTTTCTGCAAAATTTATGATTATGTTGGATTCACAGGATATAATATCTAAAGAGCATTGTTTACTAACTGATCTCCTGAATACTCACCTGTTGACCTCATTTAATACTGCATTCCAGTTATAAAAAATGTGACAATGTTGCAATTAGCGCAGCAATGGAGCATTAACTGGAATAAATGGTATAAATGTCATTTTGACACTGGAAGTGCCGCACTGCACTGCCAGAACTGCTTGTGTCATTTGACAGCTGTGTAATTTTAAATATGGTGAGATGTGACTTCCATGTCAAAAGTGACATAATAAACCATCGAAAGCTGGTGGAAATGTTCCGGAACGGTAAAGGGAGCTTAAGTCAGCCATGTGCATATTAGTGGCTGTGTGGCTTATACCGTTATACCGTTAGCCCTCTAGAATGCTGGGAAAACATCCAGCTATGAAAACAAGCAAAATTTTAAGTCACTCTGGGGGAGGAAAAAAAGGTTTGTTAAAAAAAAGCTTCATAAATATGCATCTCTGTTGTCCCGACAATTTTAAAACAAAAACAGAGGAAAGGGTCACCATCCTTTTGGGAAGATGAATGGAGAAAGCACTGAGGCAGGTGAAGCACAGGTCTAGAGAAGGCGTGTAATGCTGCTATATTTGCTTATGTAAATAAGGGCTGCCTGGCCCACTGCTGCCGACTGCGATGAAGCGGGACAGAGACACACATGCAGACACGCTGTAGGCGTGACGGGGTCTCGGTGATTATAATTGGACCGTGTGGTTGAGTCGGGGGGGTGCAGGCACTCTCATATCCCCCTGTGTGTCCCCATTCTCACACCTGAAAGAAAGCTTCATAAATATGCATCTCTGTTGTCCCTCTTCTGAGTTTAATGATCCAGGGCCGCCCCTAAAGCCCCTCCTGGAGGAGACGCCCAGCACCTGCGATCCTTTTCAGGAAACTCTTTTGTTCGACACATGGTCTGCCGGCAGAGCCCGACGGGACAATGTGGGCAAGCTCCTGTCATTTCCCAGCGTCCACCAAGCCCTCCCCCTCTACGCAGTGTGCCTGGGGACTTCTGGGCGCCCCTCAGGGGGGATTCATCAGCACTGTCTTTCAGACAGATACCAATCCCAACTACACCTTCACGCTCTCTATTTCCGCTAATAATCCAGGGCATGCGAGCACTGACATCACATGGCCATGAAGTAATCTGTAACAGAAGCTGAAGGACAGGAAACTTCCCCCACCCCATTTCCTCCTCCATCCAAAAGCAGCTATAATTAAATCGACTAACCAAGCGACTGGTCCCAGCTACAGCTGAGCTCACGGGCCAAGTTGATGGTCACTCTCAAAAATTCAGGCCTGACAATGACAACAATCCCCACCCCTTAGCACCGTACATGACCAAAGCATTCATCTCCATTGGCAGAAGAGAATCAGAACTCCCAAAGTGACCTACTCGATGGTGACCTTTGCAACAGTGGCAAAAAGTGGTTAGAAGAGACTAACTCCGTCCTCCTATTTGCTGACAACTATCTCCAAACCAAGCAGCTGCAAAAGTTTGATTTTTTTTGTTGTATTCAGTTTTCAATTATCCATTAAGAGTCTTGTGGCAGGAAGGATAGGAGAGAGCTTCAAGGATTAGGTCTCCAAATCTAATAGAAAACATGCCTTGAGTTTTCGAGGTTTTATGGAAAATACTGCTTTTCACTATAAGGTCCTTATATTAATATTTAGCAATGAACAGGGCAGGCGTGTATAGAAAACGGATGTATGAATGGTACTTGGTATGACCTTATTGGCAGCAGTGGTGCATTAAAGCCGACAGAAACCTGCGTTTCTCTCAAATGTGCACTGAGGCATATCTAACTTCAATGTCCCTCAAGTCTCAAGCATGGCAGTCACAGGGTGACTTGAAATATGCCCGGGGTTCTTGGAAACTTTCACTGCACAAGCAATTAAGAGCATTTGGTGATTATACGCATAGTATTACCATACTGCCATTACCTCACCAAGTAAGTACTGAATTTAACAACAGAAAGAATTAAAGTGTCAAAACAGGTGTGAGTCTAAGTTAGAAACAGATGTAAATAAAGCGTTGTTCCTTTCATAACAGTGTTCTGGCACCCTGCAGAGGAGGACACGACTGCATCTGCTTAGCAATCTGAGCACTGTCCTCCGCAAGCACAAGACCACCAACACAGAGTTGAAATATTATAAAAATGGAAAGTGATAACCCAAGAGGACATGGTGACGTCAAGAAAATTCCAGACCTTATGGTGCAGTGTGGAAAAAGTGTTTGATGGGCAAGTTGTTCAAGAAATACAAGAATAATGACTAGATCTATTCAATGGTAAAAAATACCGTCATTATGTGAAAACCCACAGCTATGTGACTGTCTGCAGACTAGTCATTTTAATTGACTCCAAAGTAAAACAACAGAAACAGAAAAAAAAAGATGGTATAAAGAGCACTAAACGTTTGTAAATTCTTCAGGAATGGCTGGTTATGAGAACAGTCTCCCTGGGCATATAACAGCAACAAAACCATATTCACTTGACTGAAATTTGTATTACCGCCAAGCACAATTAATGTCAGCTCCATCTTCTTTATGAGTTGGTGATTGCTGGGGCTCTCTGGATCAGAAGGGGACAAACACGTTTCACAGGCTCACTGGAATTCCAAAATGGGCTTAGGGATCTCGTTATCAGGGGCTAGGCACAGGTGCAGCTCCAAATGAGAAATGCCGAGAAGAATGAGGGAATTACAAGCTCACTTCACAGCAGAGAATGTGACTCAAGGTCACAGTCAATAATTTTTGCGCCACTGTCTGATTGATTGGCTGCATGGCCGAAAGCTGGCAGAGCAAACTGGCAGGTGCCAGGGGAATCACAAAGTGTTTTCAACAAATCGGGGAACTTCGCCGGTGGTCCAGTCCACGTCCAGTTCCAAGTGGTGTCTGGAGTGACTACACCCATCCCTGAGGTGTTGAGTGACACTGGCTCTCGAAAATCTAAGTACATATGTGAACTGCCTGATCCAATACAGGCCAGCACACATTCTGTAAATGTTCACACGTAATTCAGCTTTATTTTATATAAAGTACAAATAAGCCTCACAACATTATAGACACTGTACGTTCTCTACTAATGAACGTTGTAATTAGTTTCTACTGTAATGTGAATTTCATGTATTGAGGCCCTAGGATTTTCTTTTTATCTTCATGAATATTGATCACATATTAATTTGCTTCTAAATTTACCGACTGCCTTTCTAATTGCAGTGCTTATTTTGCATGGCAGCCAACACATATGGTAATGTGCTGTAAAAACGTCCTATTTTCATTTTATACCACTGCACTGTGCAGTTGTGCCTTGCAGTGTGAGTCAGAAGAAAGGCATTCCTGTTTCAGCTACAGGAGGAGGAGTGGGAGAGACAAAATACAGTAAAGTGTCGCCTTTATAGGTCATCCTGAACAGCAGCCTCTGTCCAGAGTGAATAGTGCGACTGTGTTGTTTGATTGCAAACTCTGAGTATTGCAGTATGATTTATCTCTTCTCAACACAATAATATTGCCCCTAATATATATCCCTAATGAATTAAATGGCAACCTAGTTAACTATTACCTATACTGTAGCTAACAACAGAGGATTGTCTTGAATTTGTTTCATGCAAGTTCCTAGTGTTGCTCAAAATAAGCCATTCACCTTTAGACAAACAGGAAAATGGCCTTAGACTCACCAATAACACAATAATATCCTACCTTTAACTGGCAGAGGTTTGGGTAACATTTTACTTGAGGGGGCACAAATAACTTAGTAACTCAGTTACTACTCAAGTACAAATCATGAGCAAATATAGTAACTGC
>JAABNX020000070.1:6248613-6261565 GCA_015163995.2 Mormyrus lacerda | reverse complement strand
ATCTGAGACTCACTGTATGATATGCTTATCTGAATATGGTTCAGATATGGTTATTTGCATCTCATCATAATTAACAGTATCTTTGCAAGTCTTCCAATTAATAGCAAATTACATAGATTGCTATGATTTTAACCTTCCCTCAATGACATGGCTCTTATTAGAAAGTATAGGATATCAGTATTTACAATATGATCATGTTATTTTAACCACCTTTCTCAAAACAAATTGGTGATATATTCAAATATTTATGACCTTTGCAAACACATGATTAAGTGTGAACGAAAAAAGCAAATGAATTTTAAGTGCAGAGAAGCAAAGCTGGATCAAAGGATTTGTAATCCTATCATTTTGCACCATTCATCATCCAGCCAAGTGCTTTCAAGATTTCTTCTGTAGGCAATTTGCGGTTTCCACAATTGATCCCCAACTTCACCAGTGTGTTATGGCTACAAAATACAGTTGCTGGTGCCTGAATATGAAGAAGATGACCGCTAAGTACAGCTTACAACCATAACACTAAACTGACAGCTACAGTACCCACTGAAATGTTAGTCCATGTCTACAAACAATTATTCAAAATGAGAGTCATTTTAAATGCTCCTCTAAACTGCTCCTCTTAAAGAAAGTCACCCAACTGCCTATTGAAGAAAGGGGTCAAAGCTCAAAACTGATGAGCCAATAAGACCATATCTCACCCACAGCACATTCCAATGAGACATATGTCATCTTAAAACAATAACCTTCTTACATCAATAACACTCACATTCAATATTTAACAACATGACGAGAAAACATTCCAAAGCTGGAATGACAATTATATTTTGGAAAAAATATTTATTTCTTCAGCGTCTGAGGATATATTATGAGCTGGAAGATGAAATATGATGCAAGACACAATGAGCTCCAGATGGCCGTATCCTTATTGAAGTGGACGGATGTTACGCTACACATGTCACTGTCCTAAAGGGAACCAGATCAGCCTTGCATGACTAACATGGTCAGGGATACTGGCACCCTAAGCTCACAAAGTAACCCTTTTGTCCTTTAAACTTTAACTGGCATCTGGCTGGAGAGAAAGTCAATGAGGTGAATATGATGATCTTGCACAGCCTTAAGGAAACCTTAAGGAAAAATACCCCGTATAACTCCTAAACTCTCCATCCTAGCTCATGCCAAACAGCGTCCCACCCCCCATCTTAAAAAAAACCATCCCATCCAGTGGAGATGGGAAACCAAATCAACATTCATTGTTATGATCACATATTGCTGTGACCGCAGCTCATAAATAAGGGGGTAATTGAGAATTTCAGACCCCTGCTTCTCCAGTGCAGGGGTTTAACTCATCAAGCCCATTGCGGCAGAGTTTGTTTGATGTCTCTGACAGTGATGCATTGCATTCTATACTCTCTCGTCAGCGGAGGGAGGCTGCAGGACATTAAGTTTGCCGACCAGTCCAAGTGATTCCAAATGGTCCATCAACGGAGGCCCTCTTTGTGTGTCATGGTTTCTGAAATGAGAGCAATCAATACATCCAGGCTCAAATGAATGCAGACAGTCAGCTGGAACTGCCAGGCACCATGGTGATCGTAGCTGGCATTGCTGTTCAGTGACAAATACGAGTCAAGACTCCAGTCACCTTTCTCCAGAGCCTCCCAATGGAGCATAACAAATTAAAAACAAACAAATGAGGATTTCCAAGGCCGTTGTCGGAAATTGCATCCTCTGTTATACTCTTATGAAGGCACCGCTGGCTCCCAGGATTGTTCTGCCTTAGGGCAGACCCACAAACCATTCACTTCAACAGTCATCCCACTTCATGATGTCCCTTTGCCATCGGATCCATAAACGGCAGCACGGACTGGACTGGGCCTAGTGAAAAGTCATTACAGCTGACCTTCCCTTCTCCCTATCCTAGAGGATCCATGGCCGCACTCTCTCTGCAACAAATATCCTGGGTTTCAACACAGCCTTGGGAAAAAAATAGTACAGTGTCCCACACTTAGCAATGAGTTCACCGTCGCTGCTTTTCAAAGTGCTCCGTGCTGAATTCTGAAGTTCAATGAATCGTTTCTTGGCTTGGGGCTTCTCGTCATTTTTCATCTGAAGCCCATCCATCAGCTTAGTCCTCCCTGGGCTTTGGTTTCACCTTGTCTCTGCTTTGTTTGGTTTTCCCACTTTCGCAAACTGAGCTCTCTTTTCACAGGCTTTGAAATGTCACGACCTCACTTTAGAAGGGATATTTAAAGTGATGTAACAAGACGTCCGTGTTATGAAACCCGGGCTGCCTGAAAATCCAACAGTGGCTCACCAGACCACTAGATGTCAACCGAGACACTGCAGTCAGGTACATCTCAGGAAGAACAGCAATGAAAAAGCAACAGAAGTCTACTGAGCAACGTGGCCTCTTCCATGAGGTCAGAAGGTAGCACAAAACGGAGATATCCTCAGCTGGCTATTAAATAAAGAACAATATAAAGAGATGGTGATTATGTAGTGCTGAAAGATAAAAGCTTGGACAATTTGTAAGTAAAATCGTAATTTAATTGAAGTTTATAAAGCAGCCAAAACTAAAACAGTATAAACACCTTGGCGGCTATTTAATTTATTAGTCTATTCGAATATAGACTTACTGTCGCTGTAGGGCCCTGAAACGGAACAATCAGTGAGGCTAATATGTTTAATCAGATGACAAAATGACAGAGCAAAATTTTTCAGATTTACAATATAAGGTCTATAGGAGTTCTGCATGTATCTTTAAGTATTATTCATGTTGATTTTATCAGCTTTGAGCTCAAATGAAGAGTGCAAGACCTATACACATTTCTCTCTTTAATTTATTGAGCTGGCCCAGTCTTCAAAGAATAGACATTAGTTGGTCGCACTGGTTATATTTTAAAATCCTATACTGATATTTGTTTTGTGTTTACAATTTTTGACGTACATCCCATTTCAGTGATGTGAAAGCTATTATAAAGCTGTCTGTTCGTGTTTGAAAATACAGCCCCTCTACACACCACCCAAAAAGCCAACCCTACACAGCAGCTTCCCCCTCCTCCTCCCCCCACCCCCCTTCAGCTTTACACATGTCAATGCCTAGCTATGCAGAACACAAAGCTGCTGCTATCCAGCCAGCTCAGCGCTAATCTGTCTAGGAGAGCCTGGAAGACGGCGTGCAGTACGTTGCACGCAATGGCAAGAGGGATGCCTGCCACGTCTGTCGAGGAACAGACACCCTGGAGATGTTTTTGTCTCATTCCAGGTTCCAGAGAAGCCGTCCTTTCAAAGGGTGAGGGGGGGAAACGACACGGGCATACTAAATAGCAAAAACGCACTGTCAGATGTCATCTGCCGGGGTCTAGTCAATCACAGATCAGCACTGTTTTCTCAGAAGAATTGCTGAATCTGTAGCAGCTGTAAAAATAAACGCTATGGCATTTGGCTGTGGAGTAAAAACAAAATCCGATTCTATAAATATGGCAATTATTAAATAAATAAATGAAAAGCCTAACTGGATAAATCACTAAAATGTGTCTGAAATATATTAATAAAATTCTAGTTGAAGAATTAGAAAGAAAAACATAAATGTTTATATAATTTTCTTATTTGCACAGCCTTATTCACTGCATGCTGTATGAACTTTACATTTTACCACAAATCTTTACAGTGAATATATAACCTGTTGTGGCATTTTATACATTATTGCAATTTATAATTGTTGCTTTCATAGACATTTCGTATCAAACATGACTTATAAGTGCAATTCAACTGGCTGCCATACCATCTCAGAATGACATCCTACTTAACCACCACCCACCTATATTTCCATTCAATGATTTGTCCCATTTCCAAATTAATGGCAAGCAAAAGTTCTTCATTTAAACTCCTTTGTTGCATTGACATCTTCTAGGAAAAAATATTCTCTTGCTTTGATAACTTTCTGCACACAGCAGAATGAGGTATGTTTTCACTCAGTATGCAATGAACTTTGAAAGTCAAAAGATTGGGTTCTGAATTGCGTAGATTTAAGCAGATTTTTAAGTAAAGCTTTACCAAAACCACTTGACACTTTAGCATACATTGTAGCTACATACTTTGACAGCATCCTTGCTAAATGAAACTGAAATGCAGAAAAGGAAAGGAGATGCGCCGGGAGAGCAAACCAAGTAAATACTGTTTTAAAAGCAAAACATGCCAATAGAGCCTTGATATAGATTTCACAAACTGCATACAATATATTTCCTTTACAGCAAATACCAAAAATCGCCAATGGGAAAATGTATGTTTAAAAAGTAGCCTTAGCTTTTAATAAAATGACAATTTTGACATTTAAGCTCATTAATTTACTCAATAAAATCTAACAATCAATCTTAATAATAATATTAGCTGTCTATATTTCTGCTTTTCAAAAAGACTTCAATGCATTTACAGTATAGCTGTAATTCTGTCTTATAGGTTGTTGTAAGGTCTGAGGAAGAATGAAGATAGGTATTCTGTAAACTTTGAACCAGAACAGCTTGCACTTTTAATTGTGTTCCCCACTGAGTTTCATATACTTGAGAATATATTTATTCTTTGCTGGAAGGTAACAACTATTTTCTGTCAAAACAGTTTTACCAGTGGGATGGTATCTCAGGTATCATCAGGTATCATCAGGTAAATTGAGAACTGCTTTAATTTGCTTCCTGAATGATTGCAGTGTTGGAGGGGTCAATACCATAAATCTGTGACACAACTGTGAGCACCTGTTTAACTGTCGCTTCAGGTCTATGACCAAATCCACCAAGTGCATGCATCTCAGGCCTGGAAGCCTGCTGCAGTATCTAGAGAAATCCCCCAGACAACTGAGCTGAGGGGCATCATGTTATCAGCAATGCAGTAGACCGACCAGTACCTAAACTTCAATACAAATTTGGCATATAGTGAAGAAACTGCGAGGCCAACATGGTTGTAGAAACAAAGATCTGCTGGTTTATCACAGTGTAGACTGCAAAAAAAAACAGAAGTAGCCTTCTGATGCCCGATGTTATCGCACATTGCAGATGTGCTGCATAGTTCAAAGATGCAACAAACTTACTGCAGCCTCTTTCCCTCAAGAAAGTACATCAAAAGATAACAACAGGCTGGCAACTAATTAGGGGTGCCAAACAGCCCAACAGACTTAGAAGGAAAAGTCACTCATATCAGCACTGTCAGATCACCCTGTATCTGAGTATTACCCAGTAACATCCACGATAAGGTCTGTGCTTCTTTTGTTACAGGAGAATAGCAAGATATGTTTGATTCGGTTTGCACAGAGGTTCTGCTTTGATCTTCAACAGGTTGTCATATGGTTACTGTTTCTCCAACAATAGGCGAATTGAAATCTAAAACCAAAAACTAAGATTTGACAGGAATGGAGATTGCTCTAAGATCTTATAAAGCTGTGTGATTTAAAAAAAAAATATATGTTGCAGGGTTGTCTTTGCACACAAGGGGCAGAATGACATGATTCAGTTACGAGATGTAATGCCAACAACAGAATGTGACTAAGAGGGAAACAAAGTGTTGGGGAAGGAAAGGGAAAAAGCAAAAAAAAAAGATGCCACATGCCCCGTCAGAGAGAAGTTGATCAATGACCTGCTGATAAGTCTACAAATGATCTATTATCAGACCATAGCAGACCTAGCGGCATTTCTCATATAACACAGCCATTTTGGAACCTTCTCCAAAACAGTATCATGACTCAAAACACAGCAGAACCACAAAAAGGCTCTTAACTGTCAACCAAGCCTTGCAGTCAGGTTTTGTCGAAGAAACCCAATATCACATTCATTTGGGTATAAACAAACAGCTGCCCTTCTAATGACTGCGCAATGATGGCAGTGAGGTGCAGAGAGAGAAAACTCCGGCAGGCGGGGATAATATCTCTGTTGTAATGTGTCACTTGGGCCGGTGACACCACAGATGGGCCGGCCGTACTTACCACAGATCTCAAACCGTATTCCTTGACCAGCGCCAGTGAGTTCTGGTAGCACTGCGACAGCAGCTCTTTCTGGGCCTTCCCGACGTAGCCTCTGGCCACTGGGCCCACGGTATGGATAACATCTGTTGGGAAAGGCAGAAGAAAAGAAATGTCATACAGGCACTTCTCATACAAATTTATCCGAACCACTATAAATGGGCTTTGACTTTTTTCAGTGCACGTCTCTATGAAGGTCATGGGAAACACTGCATGATCATAATGGATGGTCCTTTAACAAGTACTTTGGCAAACCTCAGTTTAGTATCTCAGGCACAAAACCTATAGGCACACAGGTACACCACTCACATACAGCATTTATGCAGCCACTCAGTTCAAATGCACGCATGCACGCATGCACGCACACACAAACACACACACACACAGATTAGGTATCTATATTTATATCTTTCTGGAGACTCTCCATTCATTTCTATAGGCATAACACTAATCCCAACAATGACAACCCAGCGCTGACCTTTACCAAAAGTCACCAAGGAAAATAAAGAGATTTTTGGCACTTTTAGTGATTTGATTGCATTCACATACTTTTATAAAACTGACTGATAGATGTGCCAACAAGGTCAAAATAAGGGTTTTATCACATTGTGGGAACATTTGCTACAAATACATACATAATATGAAATATACCACAACCCACACACACACAAAATCCTGCATGTGCAGCCTCAAATCCCTGTCAAGCTCACTTATACAGCTTAATGTCTGAAGTTAGAAGCCTGCAAATATCGTTAATAAAGGGAACAGCATTTGGTTCCACGTGGTTAATTTTGTTCTATAAAACAACCGGATCACGACCACTGCCTTTATGCTGTCAGTGAAGGGAAAGAAACATCCCTTTCCAGCCCTCTAATACTATTCATAAAGGCCCTCTTTCCAAAATGGTTGCACCTGAACAATAATAGATAATTCTGCTCAATCATTTTTATATTGCTATTACCTTGTAGTGCACTGGGAATCTGAATTTTTCATTATAATTTTATTTCATTTTATTTTAACAAATAGTTTACAATAGCAGAGTCTTCCAGCTCAGAGAAAGAAATATTATCAAGGAAAACAAACAAGATTTGTGTGACAATAGGAATGCTTTTAATAACCCTATTGCCCAAAATGAACACATTAGTCCTGTTAATGAAATGGTAACCCTGATAGAAAATCAATTACAACATTCTTTTATCATATCTGCTCAAGAATTCATATCTCCCATTCGGCTCTCACTCGCCTTGCATAGTAATGCGACCGCCTGCCAATCACAGCTCTCCTTGGCTGAGCTGGCCAGACTGAAGAATGCGATGCTCTTTAATTGAATCATAAGTGCGATGACAAGAAAATAAGAGAATGCGAGGATAGATTTGACAGAAAAATAATGCGACTATCTGACACAGCTTCCCCAGGCTGCGTATGGGCGTAGCTCTGGTATGATAACGACAAAGATTATTTATTGCGCACAGCTCCTTCCACTGATGCATACTGTCAGTCCTGTTAACGTGCTGCACCGCCGCTGACACCGCTGTCCATTTGCCAGCATCTGTTTGGCATGTCTGATGATATAGTTCTCATGCATCGCGCAACATGACCCTATTGCTGCATCAAAACTGACCAATGCTTTTTCGCTGCGGCCCTGCGCATTCTCGCGAAAAGTAAGAAACAGACACTCACACTTTACCAGGTGGATTAGAGCAAAGAAGCACTTGTGTTAATTAGGGAGCAATAAAATAAAGCAGTATGTTTGCAGTACTTGTAATTGCAGCAGTATTATTAATAGCAAAAAGGCACCGACAACAGAAATAAAAGAGCATCATGCAGCATCAGAAAGACAGACAGGGTGTGGATTATAGCTCCGTTTTCTCCAAGAAGAGAGTGTGCGAAAGCCTGGACCCAAGGCTCTGGGCCGGGCCCCATGCAGCCGCACACACATTATGAAAATGACCAGCTGCAGACTCGCTTTAGAGGAGGGTGCATTTTTCAGCTGCTCAGCTGGTGGCAAAAGCTTCACTACAGCAACCAGTTAATGACCCTTCGGGTCCATCTGGCTCCTGCAGAGCACAGTCTATACAGAGGCCGTCAGATCATATAACTCTCCCTGCGTCTGATTTGCAAACTCAGCCCCTGGGACACAACCTGCCATCCGTTCTCCAGTGGGATTAAATTAGGATGTTTATTTATGATTAAGATAGACAGGAAAAAAATGAATTAATGATAAATGGGTCAGAGAAACAAAATCAATATGCCTTGTAATTATTTAGTTTCTGTATAAAGTTACTGACCAATCAATATACGCTGCTGTGATACAACAAAATTATTCTAGTTCAGCTAAAGTCCTGTACATGAAAAGTACATCAGTAAATGCTAACATATGCAAGTGATACAAAAACATGTCGCTCTCATGCAGAGGTTTATATCTGTTTTTCCTTTGGAAGTCAAAAGCTGACATCAATTTGACACATTATTCCAGGAGTTCTGCAGTTAGTATCTGAATACAACCTTAGGTAGCATCTTTGCTACAGTATAGGACATGCATGTGAATTGTGATATACATTCGGAATGACTGTCTTTTTAAAGTTTTCAAATTCTATTTTCAAATTTTATTTTACACCAGTTCAACCCTGAAAGTCTACATATAAAGTAAAAAAAAAACAATATTATGACAAGCTGGATGAACATTAAAGTTTTTCTTTGTCAATAAATAGTTTCTACAAATTTTGAATAGGTGTTATTTGCGTTCCAAATGAATATTAAACATCTTATTTGTTTTGAAAAAGGTTTAGTAATGTTACACATTAGTTATTACAATTCACTTTGCTTTACAATGTATGAAACATAAACCCATGACTTTCTACATTATAAAACATGAACCATTTCTTGCTCATCAAGCAATGGGGAACAGGACATATACACCTCCAACTTTTTTTCCATGTTCCTCAAACTATACCAGAACAATTTTTGCAGTATAGCAGGGTGCATTATCCTGCTAAGAGAGTCCATGAAGGGGTGTACATGGCCTACACCAAAGTTTAGGTAGGTGGTATGTGTCAAAATAACACACACATGAATGCTAGGACCCAGTATTTCTGAGCGTGACACTGAGCGTGACACTGCCCCCGCCGGCTTGTCCCACAGCACATCCTGCTGCCATCTCTTCCCAGGTAGATGACACACAAGCACCCAGCTATCCACATGATGCAACACTTCTCGCTCAGTCGCCTATCCATCATATTTTAGCCCTTGTCAAAGTCACTCAGATCCATATATTTTTCATTTTTCTTGAATCCAACACATCAACTTCAAGTTGCGACTGTTCACGTGCCTCATATATAATGGCACCATTGACACATGCCATTGTAACTAGATAATCAATGCCATTCACTTCACCTAACAGTGATTTTAATGTTATGGGTGATCAGTGTATAAAGCAACCGTAAAGCTACCTGCAAACAACTTAACAGAGGACAATTAAAAATATTCTTCAGGCTAAAGTTTTTGTCCTTGTAGCATGTTGGTTGCCAAGTAAACGGTGTTTCCAAACCAATATAAGGTTGTTCTGGTGCCCCACCTGATGCTGGGAGTTATTGGGTCACTGATTTACTGGACTGCAATCTTTACCCAGAAAAACTGTATTATAAGCATCCCACAATGTGGCAATAATGGGCCATCTGTTAAAATGTTTGTCATGTATTATTCATGGTGAACAGTACAAGTAGAGGAGCGCCATGCCAATTTATGCCTGGACCTGCACCAAGCAGAGCCACTGGTAAATACAAGCTACTCACACCCAGTTACCCCCAACATTTCTGGTTGTGATTTCAATACCTCCATGGCAATAAATATTTAATAACCTTGTTTATTTGAAATATGTGAAAGTAAGAGCAGCACTGCTCATTTGATAGATCACAACAACAAAAAAAATGCTGACTTCCATAACACATACATGCTAAAGTCAAGGACAGTTTGTACTGGCATCTTATACAACAGGGGATTTCATAAATAATCTAATTTTTTGATACTGGGTTTGTGTACAATCGATCTCTTGTGACTGCAGAACATGAACGGCAAACCTCCTACGTGATTAGTTTATTTTCTTGCTATATTCAATTTAAAATGGTGCTTCCTAATTACCAGACTTAAACACAGTAATTCAGACATTTAGATTGATAAATATCATTAAAATATTTGTTTACAATGAACAGATCTCCTTTACTACACTTCTGTGCTCTTGTTCATTGCTCATCAAGCTCAGGCTAAAGGGTTAGCAAGCAGAACGTTTGAAGGACATTAAGAACCTTGAGAGAATGATCCCCTTCCATTTGTAATGGTTTCAGTAGGCACTGAGGCAGTCCGCTGAACTCCACACCTCATTTATCTACCTTCACACTTAGGGGAGATCATAACACTCAAGCAACTGCTACCTGCCTTAGCTACTATGGAATACCTTACAGTAAGCCATCAGGTCATTCTGCATTAGTAAGAGAAAAATCAGATATAAAAAGGTCTTCACTTATGCTCTTATTCACTGTGCTGCACTGTTTACATTTGTTGCACTATGTGTAATGTTCAGCTGACACTTATCAAGAAGTTTTTATCCAGTGACTGATCACTCTGCACATAATGTGAGATAAGTACAAAACGACGGACTGGATTCTGCTACAAGAGAATGAACATGCTGGCAGTGGCTGTTTCTAGTCTGTTCCTTTTCCCAGATGCACAGATGTTGCCCTAAATTTCAACATGTCTGGGAGGGGCCTCCTAGTCTGAAGTCACATGACAATAACCTGAAGCTCGACCTCTCCCTGTCGGAACTCGCCTACATTCCCGCCAGACAATCAGTCCCACCTTGACTTTCCAACCCCAGTAAATGATACACTTGTCTCTGCCGCAGGGACTGCCAAAAAACCTAGATGTCGCTCTTGTATCACCTTGTCCTGCCACAAAGCCCAGTTATCATGAGAGAAGGTTCTTCCTTCACCCCCATTTCAGAGCTAATGGCTTGCGGTTTCTCTAACATGAACTAACGTCATATTCCTTTTATATAAACGTTACGAAATCCCTTCAACTGATTTTTAAAAAAACGAGAAACTGCCTAAGTATCTACAAAATGTTATCAGTTAGTCATTTAGTGCATTGGTGCCAGCCTGCTCTACTCATCAACAAGAAAGCATTTATTAGCCCTCGGCACACTGAATCACCTCTCCAGAACTTGCTTGTTCAGTACCGTCACCCCTCTCACTGACACAAGCTCCTAGCATCTGGCATAATCGCTGAATCACTTCTCCTATTTTGGTGCTGCTAGTGCCGCTTTTCCAAACATTAGTTATCCGAATCAAGCCTCCATTTCAGAAAAAAACATTAACTATCTGGCTGTGCTAAGTAACTTGAATACAACCGATAATCTTATTAATTCATTTAGGATATTACATATTTGCCATTTTAGAAATATAATGCTCATGCATCGTACACGAGGCAAAACTGAGTTCCCAATACGTAAGGGAAATTATAAACGAGAAAGTTTACTTCAAGATGATTAGCAAATGCTAACTCATAACAGTACAGCTTGTGACTCTGCATGCTTTAATAAACAATATGTTTGTGCGCCTTGTGTTTCAATCTGAAATTCCCAAGAGTTTGTCATGTTTCGTAATTATTGACTAATATTCTCTCACATTCCATCCATTTCTGAAGCAGGAAATCAAACTGATTTCCTCTTTCCTAGCATCTGATTGTAAGCATACAATAGCAAATTCATCTCTTACCACAAGTCCACCCGGGAGACACGGCACAACTCAAAGTGGGATGAGTCAACTCATATCTAGGCATTTTCTACAATATAATTAAGTCACTATTTGCAATTCTTTTTGGAGTAATGTTTGAATACAACACAGACTTAGACATAATAACTAGCTAGCAAAGGTAAAAATATAAATAAATCCAACATAATGGGATTACCAAGTGAGTAAAATTTAAAAGGAAGCTCTCAACAGTCAGAATTCCTAATACTTGATCACAAGCCATAGTGTTTAATGACACGTCATCAAAATGTTATGCCGTATCATGACATAATTTCATACCATTAAGCAGTGTGATTCATTTCAGCTGGCCTTAAACGTTTCAAACACAATTTCAATGGGTACATTCATCATGATGCAGTGTCAACAGACACGCAAGAACTCCTTACATCAAATGGCAATAAAATAGTGCATCATTTAAAGCTGTGCTTGGAGTCAATAAGAGTAACTGTGACCCAAAACAAGATTAGTGTAGAGCATCGGTCTGTGAGATCGACATTCCACTTTACTGGCCACGGCTGAAAGGCAAACAGCAGCCAGATTGTTTCGCAAGAATTGAAAAATGAGAACAAGTATGCTCAAGATTTTCAGTAACACCATAAGTTCTTCTGATTTGGCCTTGTTAAAGCCCTAGTTTTTAGTAAGGCACTACATTTGAAAACTATTCTGAGCCTTGTTGACGCTGGCCAAGGATTCCTGAAAGCAATACGTTCACATGATCGGATTGCCGTACAGCTTTAAATAGAAGATTGATTACCATTTCTGGGTTAACTGCTCATTGATTCCCACCCTGAGAAGTAACCATATGATTTGATAATAGACCAAATGAGGGGAGGGCCATTAAAAATATGCGGGTAAACAGTTCAATGAAATCAATAAAAAAAATATCCATATTGTTTTAGGGACATAAACTGCCAGAGTCAAGAGCCCAATGCGAGAACAGTTCTAGGAAGGTGAGTATACATTCCCATCCATGCTGTCAATGAAAGACCAACAATGTTCTAACCTAGTAACCATCTTAAAATACTTATGTATCACTTTAAAAATAATAAAAAAAAAGGTTACATGACAATAAATTAACTACAAATATCTATGCCTTGGCAAAGTGCTAGCTCTAGGTCGCTATATTTATCATAAATAAAAATCCATATTT
>JAABNX020000070.1:6223417-6248513 GCA_015163995.2 Mormyrus lacerda | reverse complement strand
TTAACTACAAATATCTATGCCTTGGCAAAGTGCTAGCTCTAGGTCGCTATATTTATCATAAATAAAAATCCATATTTTTCTTTGCAGCAATTCATATGCAAAGCATTTTGTTGTATCTCCAATCATTAGCATCAACAGCAAGTGCATACTTGGAAGCAGAAAATAAAATTTGCTAAAGATCATTGATCATCTTAGTTCAGTTCTTGCGTAAAATTCCGTCAATACGCAATAAAAAAATATACACACCTTTTTCTGATTTAATAGCTTATGGTAATATAGAACATACTTTTGTGAGGCTCCACGATTATTTATTTTTCCTAAAATTAGGTCATATAAAAAAACCAACTGGATATTAATTACAAAAATTAATAATGTATAAGTTAAAATGATTTTTTTTGCTTCCTATCACCACTTGTTTTATATGCTGTTGAAATGGCTACACTAAAATACAGTAGATATGTAAAGTACTATTTAACTAAGGGAAAACAAGGTTACTGCCCTGAATGTGTCACATTTCATCAACCTGAATCATCTGAATAATTAGGATTTGTAATATAATCATTCATAGTGTCATGAATGCTAGTTGGTTTTTTAAGTGGCCACAGGAATTGGAAGTCCTGACACCCTATTGATTACTTATGATTTCCCACAAGCAAGCAAGGATGCCCTTGTACCCTGATCATCATCAAACCTGTGGTGCAAAACGTACGTTTATCAATATAATTAATACATACTTATATATACACTTAAATGTCCTTAGGACCACATTTTGCTTGTACAGTTTCCTTTAAAATAAGGCACTTTATATTTCTCAGCTTTCCTGGGCCTGAATTATCCTTTTAAGTCTTAATAAAATAATATTCCCACATTTGTGCTCATTATGTCTGTATTTTGATGCCGGTTCTTGTTGACTTCTCAGTGGTATTTTGGCCCATCTATGCTCTGCTAGTACTGATCCTAATTTGCCCTCAGAAGACAACTGTTAATTGTGTCCCAAAGCACTGATTATGACAGGGTTTGACTTGAAGCTGTGTTTGGTTTAATTCATCTCAGGCCATGACACTTTTTAACTGGTTTTATGGGATATTTGATCCGTGCGTAACCATTTCACGTGTATTGTCATCAAGTGCTGCTTGTAAACTCTACCAATTCATTGTTTATGTAACTGTAATTCAGCAAATTAGTAGACATGGAGAAGCATGTACTGGGCATACACAAGCACAGAAAACACAGCGACAACATGGCCTCCTTCCTTTAGGGGTCACAATTTTTCTTGACCTGTGGCAGTTTGGGCACACAGTCGGGGAAAGTATCAGGTACTGACTACTGACACACCTGCACCGGCCTATGGTGTAGTTTGTTTTTATCTGTCACCATATGGGAATGCATGTAGGAGGGCTAAAGAAAGAAAAAAAAAAAAAACTACTCCCCCACATTGTTTTTCTCGATTCCAGGCAGGGTGTACAGTCAATGGTCAGTTCGCAGTCACTTACAGGGAGCATATTAATTCAGCCTTGTCCAACATACCTTTCATTAAAGTGTCACTGGGTGCAGAAGTAAATGACTGGGGGAAGATGGATAGACATACCGTAGATGTGCAGCTTGGCAGGTTGAGAGGTAGGTTCATATACTCAAGTGCTTCTGGGACTGTCTTTGACTCTGATATCATTACTTCGCTCTGAAAGTCTCACTGAGAAGCGCCTTCTCTTTTTCACTTTGACAGCTATTCTGTACATCTGCTTGATGGAAGAACTAGTCTAGTCACTGTAATAGCATGAACTCGTCATGCACATTCTGCAGAGAGCAGCAGAACTCCTCGCCTAATTGCAGTGCCTGTGAGAGACCATCATACATTCATGTTTACACCTGGAGTTCCAGATGCAGTTCATCTTATAAAAGTCCACAGATACCCATATATCCTTCTATCCATCTTCCAACTGATTATCCATTCCGGGGGTGTGGAAAGCCTGGACCCTATCACAGGATGCACAGGGCACAGTGCAAGAGAACACCTTGGATGGGATGCACTGCAGATATATTAGATCATAAAGAAAGGTCTTGGGAATGTGATGTACAGCCTAAGTCATGTGATGAAATGGAACAGGGAGATCAGGTGGATAGAGGAAATAGCTATGGCCAAATTGATTTCTCAGCTTTCACATCCTCATGTGGATGCTGACACAGCTTAGTGCATATAAGACAGGTGATCCTGCTGTAATGAGCTTATCTAAAAGCAAGGCAAAACCAGAGACAGTAAACTGCTGACATTATTAAGATAATTACAAGCTCCATGTCAACAAAAGGCTGAAAACACTGCAATGCCGCCAATTTGCCGTGGTCAACATTACATTTTAAAGAATGGGTGCAAAGATTTCTAGTAAAAGAAAAGAGAAAAGGCCTAGGGAATCATCAATGACTCTGTTCTTTGTCACAAAGTCGACAAGCGTCAAACAAAATTAGTCATGATGTTACTGCCCATCTGTGGGCTTTTCCTCCCCATTGAAAAGCATTGCTGATAGGAATCTGCACCTAATAATTTTGCCAGTACCAGCCTGAACCAGTCAGGCGGCTATCATGCCATAAGCTCAGTTTCAGCCTGATTAATACCATCTGATAAGATATCTCACAATTTCATTCCTCTCATAAAATCTTTCATGAACCAAGATCTTCACACATTGATAAGTGATAATTCTGTCAACACCAAAAACATACACACACAACTTTCCCAGGGCAGAAGTTTGTTGGTTAGTGTTTGTTAAAACTTGGGCCTACGATACAACCTTCTCTTGACATCATCAATCCAGTGTTCAGCCTATAAATAACTTTAACATTTCCATGAGTGCAGTACTCATACTGTATGAATACGCAATGGCATACAGAATGCTTTACCACTGAGAAAGGAAATGCAGCAGTAACCCCACTGCCCTCCAAAGACACCTCCAGCCCTGCAAACGTACACCTATCCTGCCTTATATGAATTGAAATTAGGGGGGCAAAGCACAACAGGCATTTGATTCAAAGCTATGGTTGCAGACAAACAATTCCCCAAGACTGTCAGGAATCCTGGCTCGCAAAGAGTGTCGGCAGCAAACTACCAGCTCAATCATCTTGAATAATGTATGGTTTCACATCCAAATGAAGCAGCCAAGGGCACTTACAAGGCGGAACAAGTGCAGGGAAGATGTATGCAGGTGGTGAATATGCATGTGATACTGCAACTGCTTTGCTGAATTGTCTTATATGGCCACACAGTGTCAGAATTGTTTTGAATATCCACAACGGTTAAGAAGAATAGCTGGCAATTTAAAATTGCTTGGTCGAGTGGGTCTTCAAAATGGCACTAGCACTGAATTATATTCCTTGGTAGGCATAAACATCCCCCGAAATGGGAAATATAGAGGCATAAAACATTCGGGGGAGGAAGAAAACTAGCATAGACATTCAGGCAAGGTTGACGATGGTGTGCAGGGTTACTGTAACACATGTATTTTATTTTATTTTCTTCCCCTGGAGAACTGGACCTTCCTCCGAACTTAGAAACGAGAATCGACGACTAACTTCTATGACTGCACACCTGTCCACAAACCACATCAGGTGAAAAGGACCTGGCAACAGGATGATGTGATCCTGTGCAGGGCTCCGACTTTGCTTCCATGTCACCGCCCAGGTCCTCCCCAACCCATGTCTGCATTTCTCAGGGCTGCATTTGCACCTGATAGCTGATATACATGAATAATTTGTGCCAAGCCCTGCCGGTTTGACTGGCATGAGACAGGAGACGCATGACAGGCCATGTGATAATGGGGACGAACCAGTGCAATCACTAAAGGGAGAGATAGAGAGTGAGCTTGAAAATAGTGACCATTCACATCTGTTCTGAGGGCAGAGACCCTTCAAGCAGAGGCAGGCCTGTAACAGACAGCGGTTGCGTAGCTACAGGCAAGTCTGCTGACATTTTGCTTGGGCTACATTTTTGGGCAGGGGGAAAAAAAAAGCCCAAATCGTCCCCATTACCATATCTGCTTTGAGCACTGCTGGCTCCATAGTACAGAGATAAAGACTAGTTCCTTTTCAAATCTGCAATGATTGGAAAGACCATGAAACATCACCTTCAGAAACTGCCCTGGGTTCTGCTCGGCAATATGACAGACATAAGCCAGGGCCTAGAGTGAGGAATGACAAAGAGAAACACGGAGATAAGCTCTTTAAACAATCCCTCCAATCTACAATAGCAACCTCCTGACTGTCCAGAATTTTGCAAGTATCTTATTCTTGCCATACATGCACATGAAACACAGAATGACGCACACACCTTTCGTTACTATAGAGGCATGGCAACAAACTCTAAAACGGTAACATAGCGAATGTCTGCTAAGCACTAAGTTTATTTTCCAGTTAAAACTATGATTGTGATAATACTGCATGGCCAAAGAAGGGGTCCGTGTAAGGACCTACCTGCTCACTCAGATTAGTGCTTCTATACTGTTTACAGTACGTCAGATCCCAATACTGACAAAATTCATCGTGGAGAGATTATATACAGACACCAACCACGCACTGCCATCACTATAGACAGACAGGGAAATGCAAATATTTGATACAGCACATTTAGGAGCAATAGGGCTTCAGTAGAACAAGATGACAAAATCTACAAAAGAGATTGAGGGCAACAGAGAAAAAGGAAGAAATACGAAAAGGCTTCAAAGGATATTGCAACATATATCCTGACAGCCATGAAATGTGTTGAGTAAATGATGGTGTTAACACATCGGGAGACAAGTAACAGATATGAGTGCGTGTGATAAGGCCCACATACAACCATAATGAGAAATATACTGAGATCAGTATCACATTGTAGCCACTGCTAATTCACCTACCGCTTCTAAATAGAAGACAAAAGCCAAAATACATTCTCACTGCTAAGAAATTAAAACTAAATCAGTCGTACCATCATCACAAGCACCATTCAAATACTACTAGTGCTACAAGTTACACTGCTCTATCCCTGATAAAACCACTACATCTTCTAAAGAATTACCACATGAGAAGAGCTACAATTATTACAGCAATAAGAGCTAATAGCTATGTTGAACTGGCAACGTCAATTAAAAGACAGCTGAGCACAGTACGGAATATTTTCGTTAGGTGTAATTGTCAAATCCCAAGACAAGTAGTTGGATGATGGATAGACATATGGATGATTGTCAAATTCCATATAAGGATATTGGAAGCCAATCTTAAAAACATATTTAAATATGAATGTTCTTCCAAGTGGGTCTACAAAAGGCAGTAAGCCTGAATTAAAATGAGGCTTTACAGTTGTTTTACTATCCACTATATAGATGTTATGTACAAGGACAGAATGGTTAAACAAAAAGATAATCAATCACTCCGCTCATCACAAAGTTGGATTTTGACTGCCGATGATCAATTATCTCCTGGCTACGAGCCGCGTTTTGCATCCTATTAAAAATGAATGATGTAACTGATGCGTATGTTGTCTATTAGCCTGTGGAGGCTCCATGAGAAACCCCACTCACCGTACCCAGACAATCCATCACCGCTGAGAGATTAACCCCCTTTGCATCCCTTCCCGTTTACAGGGTATATTACAGATGGACTAAAGAGAAAAATAAGTGATGCTTGGGTGATGAATTGGAGAAATGCAATTAGGTCCATTAGAATTCACAGGAGTCGACAGACAATAATCAAACAGCTTTCAAGCTGCCCATCACAATTATCTTCGCACTTAAGAATCAACAAAGCACATAATGACTTACAGTCCATTAAGGAATTCTGGAGAAATCAAATTTTAATGCAAGTTGCGTGGATAAGCTGGACACTGGGTAACAGAAAACTGCACATTTGTATATAAATCTACTTAACAGACTTGACCTGTGGCAGCTAAGAATAAAGCACTAAGGCTTTTCAGTCCTTTGTAATCCCTGTTATTTAACTAAGCATATTTCCCAAAAGAACTATAAAGAAAGAGTTTGTTAAGGTCATCCTATTGAAGTTGACTTCTTGGGACTTACCAGAACTTGTTAATCACTGTGGTGGAAGATGTTACCCTAACAGATCAGATGTTATCCTAAATCCAAGATTGGACTGAGGCCCTGTGATTAGACTGCAAGCGCTTTCAGTCATGAATTAAAGGGGCTGAGGCAATGCTGAAAGATACCATTTCATGGTGCTTGGCAGACAGATTTTGTTGGATATAATCACAGGCTTCGTTTAATCACAATTAATAACCCACATGTTGTAAGTGAGTCTCAAATTTCAATTTGCCTCCTTTGTGTTTCACGGAGAAGAGCCGCTCATTTATTTTGCCAAACATGGTCCACAACCTGATAATCCTCCATGTCACAGAGATGATAACATTAGTGACAGCCCCTAAACTGCAGAGCACTTCATGAAGAAAATATCTTAATAATGTCTAGAACAGAATAATATGGGACACATTGTGAGTAGCACTGCCCCTAAACTGTGTAACTATATTTCTGATTTGTGAAGCCTGAAGGAAATTATGGGAAAATAAGAAAACTAAATACCAAGGCAATACTGTAATATTGCAATACTGTAAACTGATACTATGTATCCCTTACTAGCCCAAAATGTAAGATACATGTATGCTACAGGTTTGGGGAAGATCAGTATTTTGACTAAGGAACAATTTAAATTTTAAATATACACATGGTGCTAGAGATGTACAGTATATAATAGGCTCCATTTTCTCCTGTACTATGTCTGGCATTAAGAAGCAGCAATGTTATTCCTGTGCAGTTTGTGTCCTCTGGGTACTCTGACAAATATACAAGACAAAAAATTGACAGCACCAGTGAGATCTAATCAACATATCTAATGGTATCTTGCTTCAACCATCAGCACCAGGGATGACGGAAATGCGCGAGAAATCACAAGTACGTTTGCACTTTTCAATCATTCCTTACAAGGGGGCGCTTGCCAATACACAGCTGACTTTAAAGCTTCAGCAATCGGCCACATATAACTAATTTGCACCTGCATTGGCGCTATGAAAGCGAGTGGTAATATTTTCAAATCTCAGTGTTGCCATAAATAAAATTTGAGATAGAAACAGTTGAGACCATCCCACCTTTATGCATTCTGTGGGTATTTAAATTGCAGTTTCTTTCCCCAGTCGTCAGCTTTAAAACCCTTTACAATTCCTAATGACGGAAGGTTCACTAAGGTGAATATGTGAACATGAATAGAGTCTGGGGAGCACCATAGGAAGTCTGACGAGGTCTGCGGAAATGTCCGTTTCTTCTCGGTGGTTTATAATCCACAGGGTCTCTGGTATAATACTAACAGCAGGACTGCTAACCTGAAATTGATCAGAACTGGTCCTTCATGCCCCTATGTAGACATAAAAACATACATTTAGTGACAAGGTCATTGTTAATTATGTTAAAATTTATTGTCCACTCAACATGTTCATATTATATTCAGTTCCCAGTCCAGAGCACCATTTCTACTCCCAGGTTTATCTAAGAAGCAGGTGTTCCACAAATGATTAAGCAAGTACTGTACAGATCTTACCCGAAGCAGGGTCTGCCTTCGGAAATCAAAGCCACACCAACAAGGGCGTAACTTTGGCTGGAACATTGGGGGGGTTGAGGTCTCCACCCATTACGGCGGAAACAAGATTATTGGGGGGTTGTATTAGCTGGTTTTGATTTACACCCATGCACACCAACACAACTGAGATTCAGTTTGGCCCCACCCTTTTTGATCAAAAAATAAATAAATAATGAAGTATAAGCAAACAATCCATAAGCTAAATGCAATAAGACCAAAATATAGTGCTGGGATGTTGAGAAGAAAAGCAATTTCAGTGAGTGATACTTTTACTGAAATGCTTTCCATACCCTAACATAAAGAAATCCATCCATACAGTCACAGAACCGTGAGGCTTGGGAGGACCATTTGTTACAAAGCCGGTTGTTGATTCACTGCTTTAATGCAGTAAACTCTAGGATGACTACCTTAGCTACCAGTGTTCTATGTTAGTATGCGCAGGACTAAGGAAAAAAGCATGATCTAAAGAGAACTATCCAAATACAATGAAGACATCATACTCGCACTTGCATCATGCTGTACAGAATCCCCAATTTAAAGTACCCAGGTCCTCCAATTAGGATCCCATTTATTACAGGCTGTGATTACACACATTTTATAACCGATACAATCAGTCTCATTTGACCACCACACAAGTTACCGCATTTTTAGCAGTGGCTCCCGGATATTGTTGAGTTACACACATTTCCTTGCATCCCCTCCCCTGAGCTCTCTCAAAGTCCACAGTTAGTTTTCTCTTTGCCTGACTGCCTTGCTTGCAAAGACACTCTCGATTTAGATACTGTATAGTTGGCACAATGTACCCAGTACTTCATGATGATGGAGTAGACTGTTCTAAAAAGCAATATTTAGAAAATTCCATATTTTTATATCATTCTGATCTGCAATTTTCTTTACTATATATCTGTCTTAAAAATCTCTGTGGTTTTTATTTCATGATAGTCTTTGCAAGAAACCAAAAGGTTTATCAACAAATCTTAAAGACCTATTTTTTTCTTTAAAATTTCATTCTATACTACCAATTTGACTTTTTACTGCATATTATCTTGTTTCATACTGTATTACTGAAGTTAAACACATGCACCAAATTTATGTTGTGAATAATACAATATCAAGACTGCAAGCTTAAAGGTAGCTGTAAGCAAAATCTGCATAATCAGTTTGCATGGATGCAGACCCTGATATGTTATGAGCTGTGTTATATGAATTGATTCTCTACTAGTGTTTCTGGACCAACGAAAATAAAATTCAGGCCCGACAGTAATTTAATATCACAGCTATTAAAGCACACACTTGGTTCATCAAATCACGCATGAGCTTATGCATGCTAGTGCATGTTTGGATGGTATAGAAACACAAGAGGTCATTAATTTGTGACCAAAGACAGCGACACCAATGGGAAATGTGAACAGCTAATTTGTCATAAATTCCTTCACATATTCAACAAGTTCCATGACTAACTGAGGAAAATAAAATGATATGCAATTACATCTTTCAATGTAACTGGCATTATATGCAGAAAAACAACCAGAAATGAAGAATATAAAAAAGTGCACAGCCATTTATTTTTCTTAAAAGCATTCATATGTAAAGGTTTTTTTGTTTTTACCAGTCAATCACTGCCTCAAAGGAAAGCCCTTCAAAACATTTCCCCATGACTTTGAAAAACTTTGTACCACAGATGTTTACATTGCTACCATAGATATTTATAGCCCAAACTGAATTATGACCACTGAACGAAGAGGAACCAGAGGTGGCTGTGCATCCAAAAATGATATTTGTGTCCCCGTGAAAAAATAAAAAATTGGACGCTTTGAACTTTCTAAAATAATTACTAACAATAATCCTTGAATTTTAAAAACAACTCCATGAATGTGCTTCCTACATTTTAGAGACACATATTGCTAACCGTAAAATTAAACTGTTAAAGTGTTGCCATGTCCCACCCCGTGTCCGCGGTGACTGGGAATGCAGCCAGGCCATGAGCTGCATTGTGCCAAAACAATTACAGTTATACAGTTTAGACGATCCCTACGGATGGCAGTTACAGGTCTAACACTGGTCTGACAATCATCATAAACACACAAACGCAAGTTTTCCCAGGCTAGTCAGAAAGTATTTCACCGTGGACAAGTCTTAGTCTCTACATTGCTTTCTCACAGTTTTTGATCACCAGATAATGTCCCTGTATATGTTTAAATTAGAACTGCAACCCAAATGTCTGATGTCTTGCCATTGTTTTTGGCTTAATACCGAGCTAAGTTAATAACAAATGTCATGAACACTTGACAGTCCAGATTGTTCATTAAATGCATAAGACACCAGAACTTTACATTCCTTTACCAGATACTTGTGTCTGAAGAGTGGCAGATAATATATCAATAAGGGTACATAGACATACATGGAAATATCAACACATCCATCTTCCGGCCGATTGTGCTTGTGTCATAGAATCTCATGTTGAAATGTGCAAGGTACGATGGCCACGCTACATTGAAGGTGATGTTGGTAGCTATTATATTGATCCTACTACTCCCTTGTGCATTACTGGGTCAATTCACGCTGCCATCTAGTGGGTACTTTGAGTATTCTACTTCAATTTGCACACGAGAAATACAACGTGATTGGATAAATCTGAAGCATGATAAAAGATTTTCTACTAAAAGAATTTCAGGTTTGATCCAATGTCATGACAAAAAATAAAAACAAACAGAAATAAATAATAAATAACAACAACAACAACAATACTACTACTACTACTAATAATAATAACAACAATAATTGAACAATTATTGCTCACTGGCATAATGACAAAGTAAAATCGAAGTAAAACATAAAAATTAAAGCACAATCCAGGGTTATTTGTTCTAATTATATAGAACCTTCCAATGTATAAAAAATATACATTTAACAGTGGCTATATATTAAACTTTTAATCAAAATGGGTACATAGCAAGTGAGAAGGTATGTTTGGAATAGGTTTATTACATGGAATCACACACTCCTCTGGATGTCCCATGTATAAAAGCATTTTTATTCATTCGTTGCCACTGTTAAACTTGATCTACCAAGCGGTGATATAATTGTCAGCACTTGTAAAAACAAACGATATGCGACCAGCCAGTTGTGTTTCTCTGATCATTCGGTTTATGGCCGGGCAATAATGGAATTCAAGATTATCGGGTGCAAGGCTCGATATTTTACCAACTGCTGTCAGGCCTCCGAAACTGTAATTGTGAAATGATCTTCTAGAAACCTCTGCACAGTGAGAAGACAGACCGCCTGCCAATGATATGCCAGTGTGCAGCGGGTGGACTCTCTACTTTCAGTTTCGAAGAGCAAGCCCTCTCCTGGGGCACCTTGCTGCTCTCACTTTAGTTATGAAAGATAAAATGAAACACTGCACCTCTGCTTGGATGACTGAGCCAATAAAATACTGGTTGCCATGGTGACAGAGACTGCCGAGTGATTCCCGTGTTTATAGGGCCTGAAGTCTGGGAGAGGCTTTTAGCCAGTGCCGAATTCATTTTTTGAATGTCAATAGCTTTAATTTGGACACAGTATTTAGTACATTAATTTCAAATTCTTTCGAAGGGATTATACTCTACTCAATAATTATTTATGCACTTAACTCACGGAAGCGTTACCAAGAGTGAATGCAAATTGGAGAAAAGTTTTCACATAAACAGCTGTTTCTCAGAAAGGGATAAATGGATGCAGAATTTATTTATTTCCTTTGCTCCCTTGGTGGAAAAACGGACTTCATACATCACACAACCATATCCCTAAGAGTGGTTAAAAACAACGTGTGTTTTGTATAGTACGTGGCATTTGAAGATGCAGTACACATTTTGATCAATGTCATGGTCACATCATGAAACGTCAGCAGCACTCCTTCTAAACAAAGACCGTTCCGGCGGGAGAAGACCCTGAGCTGATTTGCAAAATGTTTAAGTGGAAACAGAGAGCTCGTGATGAGCATTTCACACGCTTTTTTTTCTCACATTTATGACGGCGCTTTGCCCATTTCTAAGGCCGCAATATGGTAGGCAAACAACCAGTGCTGAGCACCCAGCATGATCTAATGTCGCATGGGAACTCCATAATAAAACCTGCATTAACATTAAAAACAAAAAAGACAGTAATATCAATCTATTTTCAACAGAACTTGGGAGGCAGTTGAGGTATTCCACAGTCATTCTTGCTCAAAACTATTCTTTCCCTTTGTAGATCTTAAAAATAAAAAACTTACTTATTTGCATTTTATGACAAACCTTCAAGAGAAAAACATTTAAAAGTATTACTGCACGGCATATAATAACATTGCGCAAAATCCAGACTTAAAAAGCTGAAAGGAAAAATCTGCAACTTGACTACAAACAGGAATTTCATGCCAAAAATATTAACTGCTGCATTACAACTGTCATGGGTTCTAAGCTTCAATTTACCCATCATCCTCTAGTGACCTGGTATGTGTGTTTACTTCTGAAATAGTGAGTTCCCATATTCAGTTCTTCGCTTGTCATATACTGTCGCATTTGGACATTTTTTGGTTCAAAGGCGAGGTGTTACATCTGAAACATTTTTGACAGAGCTGCTCCACTAACGCTTGGCACAAACATCAGTAAGTGGGTCAGAAACAGGAAGATTCCAGGTAGCCTTGTTAAGCCACTGAATTATGTACATTTTAATGGCGACGTTTCAAAGCGCACAGTTTCGTTTACGCACTGTCAGGTGTCCCAGCCTCATTCAGCTTTGATTTCATTTCCATTTCCCCCCTCAAATGTCAAGTAGCTCCTCTCCAAGGGATAAAAAGCACCACTTACCGCTCTGCCATTTTAAACATTCCTTTCCCCCCCCACCCCCGATTTCATGCGCTCATTGTGTTAAGCGTCAGGAACGGGGAGGGTGGGGCACAGACGTCCACTAGCCAAGATTGCTCTCTCAGGTGAGCAGACTAAATACAGCACAGATGCTGGCTCCAGACTCCCTTCCCAAGAGCCGGAATATGAAATCAGACAGAGCTGGAAGAGCTGCATCTGAAGGCATCAGTGCTCTCCACTGAAGGACCACTGCTGGCATCTGTGTCTGCATATGTGTGCTCACATGTCACATACAGTCTGCATACGGGAAGCATTCCTCCAACTGACTCTGAGTTCACCTTGATCAGAGCACGGGGGGGGGGGGGAGCAAAGAGTCAATAGGGCTACGATATCTGACAGTTTCCAAATATTCTAATGCATATGAACGCTGTCATGGCAGTAATGACTGCAAAAGAAATGGAAATAAAGTTGCCCTTGAATTGTACGGCCTTTTAGTAACACAAATAAATCAAATAAATAAGATACCCGGAAATCGATTAACAGAAGGAGAGATCTCCAGACAAGCGCTAGAAGTATGATCTCATAATACCACAGATTACAGTGATCCCTGGTAGATATCAATTCAGAAACTTCCAATTTCAGCGGGCGAGTGTTCCCAGCTCGACTCAAACTGACATTCCCATTATCCTATGTAAACAGACAGAAACAAGAGCTGTCTTTGTGGGAGATTAGGCGGGGGTGCAGGAGGGGCCTGGCTTTGCTGGGTTCGGGCTTGTTTAGCAACAGGGCATCCCGAGGGGTGGGAACTAATGAGAGAAAACAAAGCAGCTGCCTGCTCTTTTAATCCGCCAGTACATTTGAAAGGCACTGCCGTCGTTCCCCTCGTGTCATTAAGCCACGCCACCGCCCCTACCACCGATCACATCCGTCGTGTACAAATACAACGCTCCGCGCCCGGTCAGAACCCCAAAGGTGACCGCAGGAGATCCAGCCCAGCTCCTATCCTCAAAGCCCAGAGCCTGGGTAGAGAGTGCCCCAGCAGCATCTCGGGTTTTCCACTAAGCTTGAAAAGGCTGTGACATTTCCAGGAGAATGAGCACACAGGTGAGGAGGAGAGGGGCAGCATTAGAGATGCTGTTACTCAGCCTACGCAGTCAAGCCATGTCCACGCCGAGGCTTTAATGTCACTCAGCCAGTTTTAAAGCGCTGTACCCGGGGTGCCTGAGTCTCCTCGGCTTTAATGAGCTGCCCCTTTTCACAGGCAGCTGCTGCATTCGCTCTGCGCCAGCTGAAGCCGGCCCAGGGTGCTCCGTTCTCCCGCCACATCGCACCACGCCAGCTGCCCGACACCGTGTCGCGTGCCGATAGGCCTCACATCCGCTGTGCCGTGGCAGAAGGCACAACCAGGAGAAAAGAAAACTAGCAGGACTGGAGGACTGTGAAGCAGCCCATGCATTTCAATATACTGCGGACAGGAAAGGACACTTGCAGAGTTCATGTTTCATTCATCTACCTTTATGGATTTGCAAACGCATTCAGACACTTGACAGACTTTGCGGTTTTGCTTTATCTCCCCTTTCAGGAAATATTAACATAGAGACACAAAAACAGACAAAGCTTACTCAATGCTCTTTAGGAGCAGTCATTTTCACACATACGCAGAAGCTGAGCTCTGGTGACATGGTGACACAATGTCATAAATCATAGTAAGCATTAACAGGATACACTGAATACAGAGGAAAGATAGACAAGCAGCATTAAATGAAGTAAGTACACTTAAATAAATGCACATATACACATTTACATATGCGAGTCACGCCGGCCCCATCACAAAGGAGCCTATAACCATTTGAGAAACGGAAGGTAAAAATTGGAAGAAAACCAGCTGCTGGGTGGATGCAGTCAGCATCACAGCAATGAGCCTTTGGGAAACGCGAAGACCCAGACAGGAGACGGGACGTTCCGGAAAAAAACACCGCTGGCAGGAGTGGACATCAACCTGACAGCATCTGACAATAACAGATGCTGAAGAATGACCTGAGGATCGCAAATAAAAAACTGCAAAAACAAAATTGCGGCGTTGCAAGCCATAGATGAAGAATGCTTCAGTCACCACTGCTCATAAACGACCCAGCCATTTATCACAGCTGAAGAAATCATTACTCCCGACGGGCTGGCAGGAAGCCGCCACTCCATACTTTCCAGGCCTGACATCTGCTTGACATTCCAGTAATAATGTACATTAAAATCCCTCTTTAATGGCACTAACATAAATGTGAAGCAGGAAGCATAAGATCAAACCAAGAGTCTACCAAAAAACATCCACAAGCAGCCTGAGAATATTATGTGACACAATCAAATACCCCAGGACACATAAATGGTGCTATTTTCCGAATCACTGCATCTAGGGAATTAAGAGCAATTTAACAAACTGAAACTCCCATTATTTTTCATTTCTTCATTTATTTGTAATTGCCGCTCTAAGTTTTCTGCCCTTGTGATAGCTGCGTTAGAGAAGACCAACCAAGCGATGCAATTACTGTCCATGATGAAGGTAAATTGAATACTGCCAAGTGGATTGATTTTCTCCCCAATTTCCCATGAGAGGGTAGGCGTTGCGTTGTGTGTTTAGTCGGGAAACATGCCCATTATGAAGTATAGGTTTCTGACCTACAACATGAGACGTGATATACAGCCACTTTGCTGGGGATCTCGGAATCGGTTTTCAATGAGAACACAGCCAATGGACATTCTCTCAATATAAACCGACAGGCACAGCTGGTCTGCAGTGGGGTGGCCGGCCTCATCCTGGGCACTAATGAGAAATACAGTAAGTTTCATTTTATTTTCCCCATCAGAGGCTTAGAAACCATCAAGATTAATCAGATCCCTCCCCAATACTGCTGCTTTTGTTCTCCTTCATAATCACTGTGATTAGTCGCATCTTTGCTTGCCTATGATCTACAAAGCCATGTTTAAATATGCACACCAACACACACAAACATGCTCTAAAAATGGGGCAGGGAGGGGACTGCAGCTCAGACTTTAGCCTAGCATCCAACATGAGTTCTGTATTCATAAAATACTGCCAGAATCAATAATTCACTCAAATACAAAGCTATTAATTTAACTGAATATTAAATTCAGAAATGTATTACTCCTCTTGTGCTGGAGTACCCTATAAGTAAATATAACTGCATAATAATCATAAAATAAAGGACATTATAAAAACAGCAGAGAAGATGATATATTATTCCAAAAAAAGGAATTACGAATTGTTCCTACTCTACTTCCATCGCCATGGCATCTGAGACCTCATGGTGAGGCACCGTTATGGCAATGCACCAGCATGGAGCCAGTTTCCAGTGCGAGTGGCCATGCTGGGTTCCATCAACCACCTGGTGTTATTCGCCACAATGAGGTCAAGAAGCACAAATCAGGTCTGTTTCTTTTCTTCAAAGATACTGGGGGCTGTTGAGGCTAATACAATGCACTTCTGACTGCCATATGCTATTAACATGATTTTCTGAGAATTGTTACAGGATGGACATCGGTATAAACTGCATATACAACTTAGACTTGGAGACATAAGAAAGATGAGACCAGAGGTTAATCAAATTAAAGAGCAAATGCAGACACAAATAAACGCGCGCGCGCACACACACAGAGCACTCGATTTTACATTTATTTAATAACATTATAATGCAACCCGAGGGGGGCCTGCTGCTGCCTGGACCGCAAGGGCAGTTGCTGTGAACATGTAACGGCCCCATTAAAAAGCCTTCCAGAGGCAGAGGGTGCACTGGCATGAGCCATCGGCACAGCGTTGAATACAAGGACAATTATGAACCATTTCAATTAAGACGCCCACGCAGTTTGTCAGAACGAGATGTGCCGTAACAGGTGGAAAGATCACATTCATTTCAGGAACTCATGCCATGCTGTTGCAGTATTAAATTAATGGCTCCAGTGGAAATTATCACACTTTATTACAAAATATTCTGAATCCCTTAAAGGTGTACTGCATTCCTGGGCATCTTCAATGACAAAAACGATGAATCGTGGTGGGTGACTAGCCCTGATTCTGCTAAGCTCTTTCATTCATGGGATTAGTTTGTGATCGTTTATTTAGGATTTCATACCCATTGTGACACACTCAGAGCCGAATCCAGACCTGAAACAGTCATCCGGCTGGTTTATAAGAATCAAAGTTACGGAGAATTAGTTATACTTGCTATGGTTTAAACTAATTACTTGGAGACACTAAGACTTAGAAGTTTATGAAACTGGAGGAACATACCCATAATTAATATGAAGATATTCTAGCACATTCTTTATTTCCAATCTGAGCTACTGGAACACAGCTAAGAGCAGACAATAAATTTCCAGGCTCCACAATTGCCAGTTATGTAGGCTTAATGCAATCAGCGATGCCTGTGGCATTGTATATTAAATATAAATAAAAATTAATTTTAAATTAGTCGATGCTGATGCAAGTACTTAAGACTTTTGTTTGCGTTGATTATATGGTAAGAGAATCTCAGATGAGGAGAAGATATTTTTTGTTTGGCTACGAAATGTTTGGTATGCATTTTGTAAACTGCAGTCTACAGTTAGTGGCGGGTGTACGCCTGCCCCACAATAAACTGAAGGAATTGAACATGCATCAGGGAGAAAATCTGAACACAACACGGGGCTCAGAATGTGCCAAAAATCCATGAGAAATTATCTCCAAATCCACAGAGACGTACAGGGAAAACGTAGCATTTTCCTTCAGAGAAGTTCACACTCGCTCATGGCGAAGCCCTGAATCTGATGATCTTATGCATTGTGACAGGGATTTTTTTCAAATTTATTGCACGGTGGTCGTGGTTTGTCAAAACAGGCTGCTCATGGCATGAGATTGGGGCAGGGCTGGGGTGTGGGGGCAGACCCCTAACACTTGATACATTTAGTGGCAGTAAAGGGAGCTTGTCATGCTAATTATGACAAATGCATTCGCAGCTTTACGGCACAAATTACATAAACCATAAAAAATTAAACCAGCGGCAGGCCAGCCATATGCATGAATCGGCTCCTGCACAGATTATGGCAGCACTGCTGCCTTCAACAGACCATGTCATTATCAACTAACTAAACATTTCAAAACAGGCAAACAAACATGTTTTTGCCAATAGGTCATTAATAATGTCAAAATTAAATACTGTATTTCTGCAGAAGTGTGGGAAGTGAACCCGTTTTGTCTTAATGAAATTGCAAACAATCGATCCTTAATTTTCTGAATATTGTTGTAGTACTTGTGCAAATACAATATATCTCTGTGTATCTGACTATTGAAGATCAACCTCAGACGGCAGGACAAGACGTTTTACTTCTTTCTGATCAGTTTCTGGAAACTATTAGTTTATTACTTGTTGGTGCATTTGAGAGAGAGGCATTTGTGCTGAATGGAAATATTTCCATGGCTTTACCAACTGATAAAACATAAAGTCAGCTGCCTTTTCCCAAGCAAAAAAATTTGACATCTCCAATTCATGTACAGCATATGTACTAACTCGTAATTTTTCAGGACTGATTTATAAACAAAGAACACAGGCCTTATGTATAACAGTTCATTGCCTATGTGAGGTTTTAACTAATTAATACCTGTTGAAATCACAGACCATAACTACATTTAAGAACATAATCAGTCAGTACACAGGACTATTTTCCTAGTTTTAGCAAATTCAGTTTGAATACTAAAAGATTTCTCTGGCTTTTATGTTATTTATGAAGAATCTAATGCATATTTCTATCATCATTTGCAGGAAAAGAAACACACTGATAAAATGCAATGTGCAGCATTTTTGGAGTTTTTTGGTGTTTAAAATAGATCTGTATTATTATTATTATTATTATTAGTAGTAGTAGTAGTAGTAGTAGTAGTAACTGCAATCAAAATAAGTGACACGATCATCATGTTGGACATGGCAGCACTGACCGACTGAACCAGATTTAGTGGTCCAATTCAAAAAGGAGAAACGAGGCCTAATGATCGATGTAGCAATCCCAGATGACAACATCATGCACAAAGATACTGAAGAACTAGGCAGGCTAATACAACGACCTGGAGATCAAGATCTGCAGGACGTGGGCTGCCATGGACAGAGTAATCTGAGCCCTTTGCACTACCCAGAAAGGAATTGTCAAGAACCTTCGAGAACTACCTGGTCACCACACGGCCCAAAAAGTGCAGAAGATTGGGAAATGCTTATTATTAGTATTGTTTAATAAATGGCATTTCCTGCCTCTGTTCTCAAAGGTCACTATCAATAATACAACCAAACAAACAATAGGCTATTTATGATCGCAGAACGTTGTCAGTACCTAATTATAAATAAAAGTAATCTTGTCCCAGGCAATGCTGTATAGGGAAACTCAACCTGCTTTTACATTATGTTTGTGATAGAACAGCAAAAAAAAAAAACAACAAAAAGAGTTGACGTTTTTTTTCCCCGCTATGAACTCCTCACATTAATTCACATTAACTCTCCTGTGTACAACAGGTCAACTTACCAACCCCAATCAGTAGGAAACTGTCACTCAAATTACTACTTAATTGACTGTCATCCAAGTTTAATTATATATCTAATCAAACACAAAGTATGGAGATGCAGCTTTGTGCCACTAAACTAGAGTGGAGACCTGTTGTTCCATTAACATTCTGATTATTAAATTAAACACTATAAAAAAGTGATGGAACAGGGTAAAACAAAACAAATCTTGACAGCACAGAGTCCACATTTTCTCACAGCCTTCATGGTGATATATTTCAGCTCACAGAACCCATAAAGGTCATCTTATTTAGAAAGCCGTACTGTGAGTGAGCAATTAATAGGCATTCTCTCGTCAGAAGCGACTTTTGCACCTCATCAGCACAGAGAGAACTTAATCGAATCTGAATGTTGAAGGAATGATTTAAAAGTCCATTAGGGGAACTGGTGTATCACATGAGGCTTGCAGATTCTAATGCCTCACAGGCAAACAGTTTGGTAAATGCTGCTGACCTTGATAAACTGCACTTCAAACACTAAGACTTAAAAGCACGCCGCAGCAGTCTGGCTTGAGCTAATGTGCTAACTGCCAAAATAGGCGCTAAATAGGTAGGAGGCCCAATACCCATGCATGCTGATCCAGTTTGCGAATGCACATACTCACAGATACTGAAATAATACCCTAACACACCCACATTTGGACACTTAACTGTTTGAATGTGATGTGTGGAAACTCCACAGCCTCCAGCACAGGAATTCAGCCCTGAGGGTATAGCCCCAGAACACTCAAAAGCCCAAACGATGTCCGCCTGTTGCAGCAGGGCGTACGGCACACGCCCCTGGTTTCCTGCCCGTCTCATGGATCGCCCTCGTCAGGCACAAACACGACGCTAAGACCTAAACAGACTGAGGCTACCAGCAGCTTCCCCAGGCATTCTCAGCCAGGACGGCATCACTATTTGCCGATGGTTTGCAGATAGCACTTCTAGAAAAGCCTGAGGGCGCAGCACTTGTCTGGGGAGTGTCATGTGACCCGTGCCATTTTTTCCCCGGCGTTATGCACCCCCAAGCTGTAAGTCACACTATACTAACTTAGGTGCCGCCCCCCCCCATTTCATTCTGCTGGGAAAGGGCTGCGACGTGGGACCCCACTGGAGTAATGGATGGAGGAATGCAAGGTCACATGGGGCACTTCGAGCTCGACGGCAACATTAGGGGCTACGTATTTATCACACGTGGACCATTAGGACTGCACAGGAAATCGACAGTGGGCATATGGCCACTTTATTAACCCTGACAGTGATATCGCAAGGGAATGCTTTTAATGGATTATACAGTACAACTTCTGGATTAAAGGGTGGAAAAAAATTGCAGAGATATGTGAATATATTATATACACACACATACACAGTACACACACAAACGATTTTATATTACACGTTTATAATATAAATATACGTATATGTATGTGTGTATATGTATCTTCAGTCATGGTCTACTATCCAGTTTACAAAGCAATAAAATTATATTACTTGTTACTGTAAGAATAATTTAAGAATCACTGTTTTTTCAGTAACTAATCATAGTTAGTTCTTTGTTCATCATTTTGAAATCATTTACAAAGTAGAGTGACCTGTAAAGAGCATAATGTCAGCAGCAAGATGTCAGACATAAAATTACACAACGAAAAATAAACGGGGCACCATGACGTCCCAGGGAGGTTAAAGTCTAAAATTAAACAAGATGTCAAGGTACGAGGAATCTTTCCTGGATGAATAATTGTTAGTAGTTTAATATGCAGAAGGCTGTGATGCCACAAACATCAGATAAGCAAAGCAAACACAGAGTAATAGACTGCAACCATGTCTTTCAACATGCTGGTATTAAATTGAGAGGAATAACAAGTGTTGTCAGATGCTGAGTCCTCCTAATGCTCTGACTAACTGGGGACATTTCCTTGCTCTAAACAAACACAGGTGGGTCCAAAGGTCAAAAAGACAGGGCTTAAAAGCCAGATAGAATTAATTAGCTTTGCGTCACACAAAAACATTCACAAGAGCTTTAGATTCAGTTTGCCTTTACCAACCCTTAATAAAGTCACAATAACTTCAGCTGGTCTTTTCCATCCTTTAATAAAGTCACAAGAGCTTCGGCTGGTCTTTACCATCCCTTAATAAAGTCACAATAACTTCAGCTGGTCTTTACCATCCTTTAATAAAGTCACAAGAGCTTCAGCTGGTCTTTACAATCCTTTAATAAAGTCACAAGAGCTTCAGTTGGTCTATATCATCCATTAATTCATTAACAGTCACAAGATTTTCCATCCCTTAATAAAGTCAAAAGTGCTTCACAAACATCAGCTACTTCACACACTCTTAACAGTTCTTTTTTAATCCATTGTAACTCTTACCATCAATCCCATGTGGAACATTTCTGGGATTCTGGAATGGGTCATGACATAAAACTGTGGTTTTCAAAAACAAAAGTTGTACAAGCCGGAACGTAAACAAAATATATTTTATCAGGCTGAAAAGTGACTCGTGTTAAGTACATTAGATATATCTGAGCATTCAATGTGGAACATTAGAGGTGAGTCTATTTCTAAGCGCAAGAACAAGCACATGGCATTGTGGGGCTATTTGTTTATGCACCACCTGAAACGCTCAACTCTCCAAAGTACCTCAAGGAATGGCAGTGAGCACAAACAGCCTGGAAGCTTCCGCCAACCTCGGCAGCCTGCCATCCATGACCGCTTGACCTTTAAAGTGCAAGCTCACCCATCTGTATTCAGGCTTCCTAATGCTAGATTAGAGAGCAGAGGAAGCAGCCTTTCTATTCTTTTGTCAGGACAAAAACATTTTGAGTACACTTTTTAAAGTTATGCATAGCTTTTCATACAGGTGCAGCTTATATTAATGGCACCTTATCTTAATTGCAAAAAAAAACCAGATTTATTATTCATGTAACATAATGGTGTCATATGCTGAATAAAACTGAATATATTATGTTCCTCACCCTGATGGCCTCATAGATTTCTCTGAACCGAGGTACCAATTAAGTGCTTCAATTGTTAATGTAAACAGATAATAAGCAAATATCTGGATAACAGTATTTTGACAGACGAGAGAGGCAGAGAGATTTCACCCAGACTCCGGGCACGACGTTCCTTGTGACTAACATTTACCTGCCTCATCTCCGCTCGTGCAAGAAAGATATATTAAGGGGGCAAAGCTTCCATTCTTTCTTTCTTTTTTTTCTTCTCCATTATAGAATTCTCATGCTTGAGTCATCCCGGTGCTACAGTTTTAGGATTTAAGTTCAGGGCTCAGACAGACATTTTGGGGCAGAGATCAAAGCGAGGCAGACTTTGATGCGCTGGAACAAAAGTGTACAGGAACCACCGCTGTGCACCGAAAAACCAAACTCAGGCACGGCACATTTTAAGCAAGCATTTCAGAAACCGTGCTGCTTACACGAGGAGGGGGCGCGCAGTCAGTTCACAGCAGCGTGGCAGATGGTACCGTTTGCAGAATGGCCTGCTCCAGTACAAAGGCCATTTCACACCAAGTCAGATTTTTTCCGCATTAAAAAAAATGAATGACATCATTCTGAAACAAACAACCGTATTTCAGTGAAGGCTTTCATACCAAGTCCGACATTCAAATTGTCATTATCCGTCTTTTTTTTTCTCACTCACAGAGAGCTTGATTTTGGCAGTTTTCAGACAATTGACCGATAACAAATGACCGATAAGTGTCAGTTTTTACACACAATCAGTTTTTTTTAAATTGGAAGAAAACATTTCACGTGGTGTGCAACACTAGCCTACAGTGACAAGCAATATTACTGATTTCCTTCTTTTTGATCTGATTTCAATTGAATCCAAGGTTTGTATTGCAGACACTGATCCCAATATTCAGTGCTGGCCCAAGCCTGATGGTAAATAAAAATTGCAAAGCCAAAGGGTGAGTTTTTCTAGCAGATCAATCATTTGATTTTCCTATAGTGTCTGAGCAACTTCCTCTTTCTCCCCGCTTATGGAGAGTCCAACCCAATAGTAGTTTATATTCTGCTCCTTATAATAATGTAAATATTCAAATTACAAGATTAAAAAAAAGTTATGTTAAAATTGATTCTCCAGATGAAAACACTGAAAATTCATGTTTATGTTTGGTACAAATGTTTTTGATGTTTTTTGCATCTAAATGATTCACAAAATCATCATTTTTTTCGTGTCATGTTCAGTGGGAAACACCCTTCTCACTGGAAGTTTTCACTGGAAGGACAAACACAGTGGCAGCAGTCATAAGAACAGTTCCTGATTGTACTTGTAGAACATGTAGGTAACCCATGCAAAGCATTATAAGCAGTGCCATGACCCATCCAATGTAATGGAACAGCAGCACGTTTGCACCATGCAAAATGGTCCAAGAGAGATAATTTCTGCCATCATCAGCTAGCTTGGCAAACAAACTGGTACCATATACACATACATAATGTTTCTGCTGCAGCAAGAAAAAAAAATGGTCATGGGCCTCATTCTGTGAAGAGGCAAGGCACTAGCTGGGTAACACTGGGCTGGGGTTCAGGTGATTGGCCCCAGTAAACCCTCATACTGTGAAGGGGCGGGGCCTAGCTGGCTAACACTGGGCTGGGGTTCAGGTGATTGGCCCCAGTAAACCCTCATGCTGTGTAGGGGCGGGCCCTAGCTGGCTAACACTGGGCTGGGGTTCAGGTGATTGGCCCCAGTAAACCCTCATGCTGAGAAGGGGCAAGGCCCTAGCTGGCTAGTAGTGGGCTGGGGTTCAGGTGATTGGCTGTATTTTGACTCTGACAGTGGCCCAAGAGCCTCTTAAATCCTTCTCATCAGAAAACACCACACACTACAGCTATGCTTTGGTTCATCTCCCTGGCAGCTTAACATTATAAGAATAGAAAATTAAATGTCATTTTTAAAGTCTGATTGTTTTTCATTCTATATTGCCTTTTAGTTCATGATCATATGACAGTATGGCAGTTTCCGTCAAACTTATTGTGCTAAAAACCCTCACATTATCTGAAATGTTTTGAACTCCAAAACGAATAAGCTTTGTCTCCATAGTAACAGAAATTAATAGAAAAAAGAAATTAGGCACAACATAAAATTGCATGTTGACACCCATCAAGATGTGACTACCTTCAATTTATAAACACTGCAAAATAACTGAATGCGTAATATCCTAAATAAACAAGTTTTATAATTAAAATGAATATAAAATAGAAACCACCCACTTGCAAACACTTTTTCATGTTGTTCATGTTAACGAAGCTCAACTGCTTCAAACTGTTACAGACATTTACACAAAAGACGGCAAAGCAGTAAATCAGGTCCAGTGCACTTGTCTCTGTATTTGTTTCTGCACTGCACCTTCAGTTCTTAGCCTGCCAACAGGGGCAAGAAATACTACTTCTAAAATCTTCCACCAGGTTAACATGCACATTGACCCCCATTTCTTAGACTGCATTCCAAAAATACATCATCTTCTGCTATAGTTGTAATTGGTCCAAAAGATGTCACCCCTAACCTCTCTATGATTTGCCTCATTTCAATGGATAAGGGTCCGAGAAGCTGCTAAGAACTGGGGGGGTAACGATGTTTCGGGTGTGTGTGTTAAGCTGCATAGAATAAATAAGACGTTCAGGGTGTCTTCAATATGGTTACTAAAGATACAAAAAAAGCAAAGGAAAAGGAATTGGAAATCTAGAGGGAGCTGCAAGTCAGAGGACAAAGGAGGACAACAAAAAAGGTTGCTGTATCCACATTTTGTACATCAGACGACATATAAAATGTTTTGCCAGCCCACACACGACAAGTTCAGGAAGACAGACTCCCAGGTAGCCCCCCCTACAGTAGCGGGGCTTCACAGAGCGCAGAAATAAAGCGTGTCCCTAGCGCTCATCGCCGCGTCACACTGCCAGATTGCCGGAAGCGACAATGACACCCGACCATGCGAGGCTGGGAGCTGTGGCACAGTCAACTGAATTAAGTCCATTTGTAGGAGGGGCCTCTGCAGGTGGCCCAACCACATTTGCTGTGGGTGTGATCTGTCAGGGGCCTGTGAGCGATGGGGGGGGGGGGGGGGGGTGCCCCGGTTGTTGGCC
>JAABNX020000070.1:6168791-6223317 GCA_015163995.2 Mormyrus lacerda | reverse complement strand
GCCACGGTTCTTGGCCAGATTCCCACTGAAGAGAGGGTAAGTGTGGTCATTAGTACGAGAAAACAGAAAAAGATTCTCCCATGTGAGCTTCTCCATTCTGTTAAGTGCAAAAAAACTGTGGGAATCTTAGACAGACACACAGGCAGGTAGACTGGCCAGTATGTGCCTGTTAAATCATTCTGACCAATTCATTTTGTTTACCCTCATCATGTGAAAGTTGTCCTTCGCTTCTCTTTAAAGCACTGACGTTTGCATGCCCTTTTAGCATTTCACTGTACTGATGGCTTCTGATAGCTCACTGAGTGCCCAGCAGGAAGCGATAATGATTATTCACTATGATTAATGTGGCACTGATCAAAACCCTCACTTTCCTTTTGTACATTAGCAGGTTTGCTCTTGCTGAGAACTTCACGTTGCTTAATTAAACTGGACTGGTGCTCCAGATTAAAAAAAACAGCAAAACAACCTCATTGGAGCAGAATGGAGTGAATCTATCAGTAAATTAAATAATCGGCAATCTGCTAAAATAACCACTTCTCACACAGTGTCCACCTAACCTAATCCAGTCTTCCTAACCTAATCCAGAAAACCCAGTGAGAAAAAGTTCCATTACAATAACAATTACACGCAGACAATTCACATCCACTTCTGAAACTTCAGCAGCAGTAAAAAATAAATAAATAAATAAATAAAGGTATCAGAACACTATGTACCACAGGAGTAAAAAAACAAACAATGAATGGCCACTACACTCCCGGGGAAGCTGCAAATCAAGAATAAAAACAGCACAGGGATTGTTCTCAAAGCAGTTTTCCCATTAAATCTCCATCTGACACAACCCCCTAAAACAAGAACCTTCAAATACATAGTGTTTTATTTCATTTAGTGTTACAGTTAACACATTTCTAAACTTTAATTTTAGATATATGCTGTAAACGTGTTATGGAATGGCACTGACATCATTCAGAGATTTTAAGACGTAATGTTTTAATAATAATAATGTTTTAAAGCAACCATTACCAGTGAAATTGAGCTTGTCCAAATATTTAGCTAACAAAGCGCGTTGGTACTTTGTCGAAACATCCAAATACTTCAGTATTTGGATAAGTAACTGTAGTTTACTCAAAGGAGCGAAGATGTATTATGAGTAATAAACTGTTCGTTTTATTCCTCCCACGTCGTCCCAAACATCTAAGCGGGGCAGTCTGCCGAGGTAGAATACTACAGTAAGAAACAGGTGGCCAGGCGCAGTGGTACGGAGCCAGCATCATCAGCGCAGCTCGTTTCCATCCCCACGCCATGCTGTTTTATGTGTGGTAATGACACACCGTGTCAATATGAGGCCTTGCACGTTAGTCCGCTTGCCCTCAGCTCGACCTTCCCACACTTGCACCCGGCAGGCGCGCAGTAAACAGCGCCTGGAGATCTCCGGCCTTCGATTCCACGCATAGATGGATACGGTGGAACCTCTGCTGAGAAATTCTCGACTCCTTCTCGGGGCGTTTGTCGCGTCCCCCACTGCGTCTGTTTTAATAGCTTCTATCAACACTTGCTGGGCGTTATTTAGCACTAGTGCCAAGGTGAAACGCAAAGGTGTATGCAAACACTTCCCCGACCCCCTTCAATCAAAAAAAACACAGATTTACATTTGCGAGAATTTCCTGTCTTTAGCAGTTACATGAGAAGAGCTCTGCTGTGCTTGGGGCCCCTTCTTTGCTGGCTCTCACTCCCCACACAGCAGGAACAGGGCAGGTGCAGATGAAAGGATCCAACACAAAAAGAGCGAGTGAGGACACCCTCGTGACAAGCGGCCCACACATCCTACTGTTACTCACATCTGGATGTTTACAAACAACCATCAGCCAATGAAGGTGTGGCAGTGTGTTACAGATGACCTGCTTGTCGCATACGACGAACGCTACCTGAATACTTCAGGAAACTATTTGGACGCTCATTGTTCTCTCCTGTGCTGAGGCAGGTGCACAAACCTACCACTTCTGATGTCACTTCTGAACCCCACGTCATGATGAACACTAACATTTCAGTTGGTTAGACCTTCATTTAGCACAGTGCGGATGAACGGGTCTAATTAGACAAAAAAAAATAAAAGAAAAGAAGCAGCTAATCCCACAACAAGCAGTTGTCAAATAATAATGGCTGCTGACAGCAATATGTATAATGGATGGAAACAATAAAGACAAAGCTTTGGCACATAATGTATGCAGGACGAGATGTCACATAAACAGGGTGATAATTCGGCAGATGACATTTCCTTCGCCTGAGAAGCAAATATCATCCTGATGAAAGGGCAGGGATTTAGCCCATCACAGTCAATAACAGGTACATGTGAAAAGCCACTGAAAACTGAAAAGTATCTTCATTTTCAACTAGGCCTTTTTGAGACTATACTAGTCTTTAGTTTTGTCAGTATGTGTCAGAACCAGGTAATATGCCATACAAAACACACCTAAAATCATGAATGATGTGAACAGAGCTAATTTATCTTTGTTCTCTTCATTTGAAATGACCTATGCAAGACCTTGAAATTAATTATCAAAATAAAAATAAAAAAAACAATCTTGCTTCATACATGGAAGTCAAATGCTGAACTTTGTCTGGTAGGTCCTGTATCTTAGCAACTGAGCAATACAGCGGAAAGGAAGCCGTGACAGCGGCAGTTGCTAGGGAACTGCTTGGGAGGACTGCCATTCATGAATGACGCTCCATAGAGTGACGTCTAAAGCTGCAGGTTTGATGGAGAACTTGCCAATATTCCACCTGGCACACGGCACCATGAGACACATCCAACCTGGATTGAGAACTGGAAATATTAGTGTACTAAGGCCAGCAAAAAAGGAACTCACAGGTATTCTAGATAGAACAATATTTGCATAAAACTGGAAGCTCAATAATCTAAAGGTGAAAAGAACAGAATAGAAGAAATGGGATGAAAAGAAGTATGCCTTGAAGCTAAATCTATTAGCGGGTCCTCTGTAGAGCGGCAGAGAGCTGACGTGCACTCCCAGGTATCGGACACAAAGGACACTGCGGCTGGAGTTCAAAGGTCCCCTGTGGAAATGCTTCAGGGAGGTCTGACACCTCCATGATGAGCGGAGCCCCGGAAAGCGGGACGGGGCTGTCTGGATATAGAGACGAAGACTCTGGAGGTCATCGAAACACAAAGACTAACGGTTCGTGGCTGCTGCACGGACACTTCAAAGAGTCCATCTTGGACAGTTTCCCTGATTTTCCCCAATTGATTTTTCCGAGTTGCATGTATACAGCCAAACTTACAGTGACTGAAAATACACAGTTAAGCAAACATCTTTAACCTATCAAATCTCACCTCCAAAACCAGCATTGCCTTAACAAACACCACAGCTTAATTCTAAATACGCATGCAGAGTTCAACAATGTGTTAAAAGTCAGGACTATGAAGAAAGATCTTGGTAAGTAGACCAAACCAGCTGACATACATGAAGTATGAATTTAGGACTAAAATAAGAAAAACAAAACATTTAGTTCATCCCCCTTATTACCCATCAATAACATTTATATTAAACCCAGCAATAAATGCAAAGTCACTTGAAACTACTGTAACAATGCAAAAAAAGAGTTCATAGCAAATAAATGTCATTTATTACTAATAAGGACTACACACTAGGGCTGTGTAAAATGACGGTATATATCGGGTGACGAAATAAAAACATTTATTATTTCATATTATGCTCTATCGTTTATTATTGGAAATGTTTTTTTTTTGTTTTGCGTTCACTCTCAATACTTCTGCAATCCCACTATACTTGCCGACTTGCTGCAACGTGACGGAATGGATAAAGCTAAATAATACAGACATGTCCTAAATGAAAATTACATGGTGTGCATAGTTTAATGCTTAGAGCACATTTAACTGGACATGTCTCTTTCCTTTAGGTTATTAGTCTGATGATTCTTTTTTTTGTACTTTAAACTAACACAGTAATCATTAGTAATGAAAAAGTATTCCGAGGGAACACAAAACTATTTAAAAAAACATTCCTCCCCCACAGACCTCTTATGGGTTCTGTATACTACAGCCGGATCAAAGTAAGGAGAGATCTGTACACGTGAAAAGGGTTCTGCATATTTGTGGGTCACTTCCCGTCTATTTGTGGATCACATTGCATTTATGACCTCACTCCTTTTTATTTGCAGATTGTTGTCCAGTTCCTACCGCAGTTGACCGGAAGAAAACAATACATGAATGGGAGGTGCAGCTGTGATATATCTACTGTTATCGGGATATGAGACGACTTATACCGGGATATGAGATTTTGGTTATATCACACAGCGTTACCACACACCATGACCCTGAGCAGGCTAAGGTGAAAAGCACTACACTGTCAACATTGTAATCACAAATGTAATACTAAGGCAATATAAAAATACACATATGCGCAACGGACTGTCCTTTCAAGGACAGACTCGGACCACCAAAACCCAACCTGAACAAGGGAACCTTAGAGAAATGACAGGCGCTGAAAATATTTTATTCAGGCTTGATCGATTTTGGAAAAGCGGAGCCAAACGTAAGGTTCATCTCCGTTTCGTAAATCAGTTAAAGCGGCAAGGCTGACGCGCCCCGTCTCGTGCAAACTCATCTGTAGGATTCATTGAACAAACAGAGCTGAAAATGTGGCTCGCTGTGTGTGCCAAGGTGCCGTGCTCCCGGGCAGGCACCATCAGTCACGCTCTCCGGCAGGTTGCTTTTTATACTTGTGGCGGAGGAGTCTGATTTTAATTAGCGCCGGTCACATAATTCATATTAATGTGCTAGACAGAGCTGTGAAGCCATTTGTGTTCAGATCCAGCACCACATATGTTCAAAATATGCCTACCTTAAAAAAAAAAACAAGACTATTTCAGAGGCAAATCTGCAGATGAATAAAAAGGTACAAGTCGCACAGAATCTGTTGTCATTGAGGCTCAGTTTTATTTTTCTTATTTTGACATCCCTCTCTCAGTCTGCTGGTCACAGACAACACCTGCTGGAAGAAGGATAGATTACTCCTGAAATGGGACTTCTGTCGAGCATGCTGCGGCCTCATAACCTTGACGTCTCACTGACTAGGCTGTGGGGGGCATTACAATAAATGCAGTTAGCAATCCAAACGACATAATGGGACGAGAAGCTACGACATCAGGGAGCATCGCTGGAGTGGGCGGTGCACGGAACAGGCCGGTCTGGGAGTCCTTGAAGAGATTAAGGTTAACTTCACCGGTAAAGGATGGCTTTAGCTATGGCTGACAGCAGATAGAATTGAAGCCCACATCTCATCAGGAATACCGTGGTGGGTTTTTTTCTCTCCCTATCTCTCCTGCAGCTCCCCCTCACAAAGCCAGACTCCTGGGGATTCCTGGGAAATTACAGCCCAGCCCTAGAGTGATCCCCCAAGCTGATCGCCCTGGACATATCGCCCTGGAAATAAATATATAATAGGAGTGTATAGGCAATTTGGAACACCTAGAATATTCTATCCAAATAACTCTGTAAAAGACAGCTTCAAGATGATTGATTTCTCACCAGTGAAAGACATTTTTCACACTGTGTTAACCGCCAGGGCAGACATACTACAATACTGCCATTCCTGAAATTGAACTGAATAGAATCGAGGCCCTATAGGCTAAAACCTCTCACCAACAACTTTTAGAACAAGGGGTTAATAAAGAGAAATCTCCCTGGTCAGTCAGTGGCCTTTCCATCCCATTTTATTTCGAAAACACAACAAAAGGAGAGTGAAATATCTATCTTATCACCAATCACTTGAATTTACCAACATTATGCAACTAAACCCTACATGATACCCCAAAACCTAACAAATACAGTGTCATGTCTGAAATCTAATTTTGAGTGGTATACAACCTGCTGAGGGGTCCCTTGAAGCCATCCACAAATGGAAACGTCCATCAGCCAATTGCTGGGGTTTATAGCATTACAACTTGGACACTCCCTCCCTGAAGTTCCTGGAATTTAGCAATATTGAATTCTTTTTGTAGTAATTCTCAATTGCAGCATCTGTTCCCTTGTACTAGGCCAAATCATTTTTAGACTATACAGATGCAATGACTTTTTTCTGCTATCTAAGTGTTTGGTGACAAGGAGCACGGTGGCAGGAGAACAGCATTGTGGGAGACCCAGAGGCAAACAGGAAGGGCACCTTGTATCTGCTCTCTGGTATAATGGAGGGACAGGTCACAGCAGCAAGTACACAGCAAAACCAGCAAGCCACCTCTCAGCATATCAGCACCTTTCAGATATTATGGTTCTCTGGGACACAGGGTGAGTAATTAGGGGTCTGATCATTAGGGGAGAGGCTGGTGACCACACAGAAAGAAAACAAGCGTGGCCAGACTCCATTACAGTGACAAAGATACGTCCATATGGACAACACCAGGATTTACTATGGTGATTGATCTTGCTGCAACTGTGGAAAACAAAAGGCGTCAGACTACATAAAAGCTATGACCCAACAGCCACCAGCCCCAAGCCAATAATTAGCCCTTAAGTCACTAACAACAGCTGATCACTATTACTTTAATAGACTTCCCATTACGCACGCACACAAACACCTTTTCTGCCCATAAGGGCTCATTATGAGTCAATAGCTCATGTATTCGTCTTTGGTCCAGAAGGAAGAGCAACAAAGGGATTTTTCTCTGAGTTTACCATAAATGAGACTAACATGATTCAGCCGGACATACAGTCTGACCTCAAATGTAACCCATGATAATGTAAGCCGCATACAAATGAGCAGCCCACTCAGCTTGCGTGTGTACGTTACACACAGAGATGCAATTCTCTGGGTGAAGTTAAAAAAAATGCTTTTACTGGTGATTATTTCACTCTAATCTGGAGCCTGATTGCAGTATTATACCCCTTAAGATGTTACATTCCCTTCGGTTCTTTTCAGCTCGTGTAATTTGGCTATTTGACCAAACATATACCAACTTCAAGATCATAATGAAAGGGAACCAATTTGACACATTTTTACAGCATCCAGTTTGCATGCACATTTTCCTCCGTTAAGACTCTACTGGGGAAAATTGGAATTTTTCTATGGTTCCGATGGATTGATAAAAAACACTTAGTATTCCTATCCCACTCCATCCAAGTTAATTTGCCGATGTCATAAACAGGTAGATGTTGCAGACAAACACTGAAATAACAAGCCAATAACACACACCAAATACAAAGTTGCATATATAAACACCTTTCAAATCCCAGTTTACAATTAAAGTAAACTGGAAAGACATAATCTGACCCTGGCAGCATAAATCCCATTTACTAAATACTCCACTCAGAGACGTTTCCTGTCATTATGAGAGGATGTTGAGGATAATAATTTTAGCAAAGCAACATGCTAAAATTTAACAAAACCTTTGACAATACTGACACAGTAAAAGGTCACAGGGCCTGTGGAAGACTTGACAAATGGCAAAGCTACACAGTTACACAACCTACACAGGCCTAAAGAGGCTTTAACGTTTCCGTCTACTGCTGAGATACCGGAGAATTATTATTATAGCTATGGGTCACAGGTGAGTAACAGTTGTGGAAGTTTAAAGCAAACAGCGAAAAAGTTCCCACAATAAAATTATCATAACATCATATCATAACTATTGAGATGACGATGAGATGATGAAATTTGCCTATTTGGGAGTTCTGCTATAAACAGGGATGGACATAACTTATACGCAAGTACACATTCACCTTTAAAAACGATACGTGTGACAATCGATTGATAACAGCGTCGATGCGTAACTTATTTTATGTGCATTTGTGCTGATATGAAGACAAAATATAATGCATTTTAATCTTCATTTGCAGTATACAAGTGCGAATGCAAGATATTTTCTTGTCATAGCAGCGCGAACGCACATTAAATAAGTATGCATTCGCACTTTTACAAACAATTGATTGTTGCACGTATTGCTTTTAAAGGTGAATATGTACTTGCGTACCAGTTATGCCCATCCCTGGCTATAAAGTTCAGCACGCATGCAGGTTTGGCGATGCCATTTTACACTGGGCTGCTTATGGCTTGGCCATGGTTCATCTTTTGAGCACTAACCTTTGGAAAGCTCACTTGGGGAGCACGTCAGGGCCAAGCGAAAAATTCCCCTCGTAATCGTACTTTGCCGTCTGTTCACGGCCATTGGGGATACCAACCCTCCCCCAACCACCATTTGCCTTTACCCCTTTCCTGAGTAACATCCTGATGTTGCCAATTAAACCAATCTTTTATCTGTGCCTGGAAGTACTGATTATTACCAGCAAGGTTAAATGGCAGGTGCTGACAGGCACAGACCATATACTGCACTATAATGTTTATCCATCAAGTAAACTGCAACCCTGGGCAGACATGGGCTTTCCTGCAATACCTCCCAGAGCCTAATAAGGTTTCAGCAGCCATGATGTCCCTCCCCGAAGCATCTGAAGCTTTTTGTAGAGCAGACGGTCTGTGTCTGAGTAAGAATATACACAGAAGGCTAGCTCTCTTCTGTGCGCTCCGCTTTCACGTCAAGCTATAGCGAACCGTGGCTGTGTCATTAGATGGAAGTAATGGGACCAAAAACAGCCGACTGCCAAACACCTCCTGCATTGCTCTTTCAGCCAGTGGACTAAATGTCATTTACCAGAAAAGACCTAAAGAATGAGTGCTACTCCAGGTACATCAAAGTAAGAGGGACAGCGACAACAAAACAGAGAGAGGAGGAGAGGAAGCACTCCACAACACCACGAAGATACCTGCTTATCTTTTAAATTCCCTTGCCGATACTACAGGCACAGAGATAGCTGCTGTTGCTGCCAATTTGTAATTGTAGTGGAATAACAATGTACTATATTGGGTTGTATGGTGACAAGGGTGCAATAAAATTACAGTGGCATTTGGAGAAAAAAGCCTCAGCCAAGCAGAGTCTCTATTATAGCTGAATAATGCACATTAATACCAGCCCGGACATGCCAAGAACTAAATGTCAAAACTCATTTTAATGCCCATTTCTCAGTTAAATTATGCCGGCTATTAAGCTGCAACATGTAACAAACGCAACTTTAGAAGTCTGTGCTAATTAACAGTAACAGCAATAATAAATGATAATAAATATAATAATATTTGTATGATGACTACATTACAAGGGTTTCTCAATACTTATAGGAAACAGAAGAGGATGCATAACAAATGTTTCTGTGCCAAATAAAAGCTAAATTATTAACAGCAGGGCATGTTCACTAGGGTGAGTGTTTACTTCAGAAAACCTTTATACTGACAGGGCAACAAATCGGACTTTGGCTTCTGCGAGAGCTTCGAGGACCATCAGGGGTCCATTCAAGATTCACATTTATGAAATTAACTCTGCCAATTGTGGCTGCTGGCAGAGATGAATGGGGTTTCATTTTAGCGCTTTAGTGCGGACACACACAAGCGACGGCAGAAGTAAATGCGTGCCGTCGCACTGAGTGAGACAGAGCGTCTTTGTGTGTTTCAGAGCTCAGCACCGGTGTTTGGGCTACAGTCAGCCGACTGTGAAAAATATTTTCAAAGAAACTTACCAAGTCTGGTGAGAGAACCCAGCTTTGTCATCTGATAATACCCCTTTCACGGCCCGTACTGTCTGAAGCTCAGGACTAAATATCAGTGTTCTGCTATACTAAAAGAATATCTGGTTTCATCCCTTAAAGTTTGACATTTAAACAGAAAGTAGATTGTTAGTGGGTATCATGCATTAATATCCTGCACGGCCATTAGCATGTTCTAGCAAGCTGGGGGGAAGAAAATAGGCTGAAGATGACACACTGTTAATGTTATGCTAATTCAGAGGAGCTGGATGATAGACACAGAAAATTGCAAGCCAATCTCTTGCCTGTCAATTAGTTATAAGCTTTTAATATAATTTTTCTTCTCCACTATATCTACAATTATCTTTTGTGGCACAACCTTGGAAAAACGAAATTGCAACCATCAAGCTTTAACGTTATCTGCCATCGCTTCCACATTGCATAACCGAGAACCTATTTTAAATCCATTTTTTGTGCACACACCCCGAAAAGCAAAAAAAATTAAAAAATCTTTTTAAGCCTTTTATGACCTTCAGTGGAATACAGTCAGTTGGTTTTAACTACAAGGCTTTGGTTATGATGGATGAAGGAAGAGATGCATCTCTTAACCCGACCCCGTGTCTGTAACATGGGGGAAGGCCATGTGAAAAGGATATTCATTCACTGGGCCTTATTACTAGTCACATAAAACTGGGTTATGCATTCACATTTAAATCTATTTATCTGGCAGAGCAAAGCGACACAAGTGAGGCAGATAACACATAACAAGCATACAGCTGTCAAGAAGTCAACTAGGCACAAGGGCTGCTAGGCTGAGCCTCCGGTGATTGACCAGAAACAAGTGCAGAATCGTGGTGGGAAAAACGAGCTACACAAACCCTGTTTAAAACTTCATGTCAGAAATGTTACACACACAAATATCACCTGAGAGGGAATCTCATAAGAAAGTGAGTCTAAAGGCACTAAGAATGCAGCGGAGTATGTCGTGGTGTGGAGCAATGCTTCCTTTGCTCTGCCCTCAGATCATGCTCCCAGAGCTCTCCTGCCCTGTATACTCTCTCGAGCCCCTCTCACCATTTCCATGATCCACAAGGCCACCTGTTCTGAAACCAAAATGGCTGCCCCCCTGTTCGTGTTCCACCCGACAGTTTTGTTGAACCCATCTCCATTTCAGTAACCAAAGAAAATCCCAGTTCCATTTTCACATCTGTTGCGTCCCTCTTACATCCTTCCGACTGCTTATCCTAAGCAAGACCCGTTATGCTGATGGAGGAGGTGGAATCACATCCTCCATCCTTCCATTGGAGCTTACCCCAGAAGCCAGGGCTACAAGACAGGGGATAACCCAGGATGGGACACCTTTACATTTACAATTCTGAGAAATAACGTTTCTCCTCAATATATATTTACAATGATTGTTTTTTTTTTATTTAACATGAAATACTGAGAGATAAGCAAATAAAATCTTCCAGTTATTTTGCAACCTATACCAATGGGCAAAAGAAATATTACAAACTTTAATATTAAAACAAATCTAATGCTAACAATTTAGCGTATGTAGGACTTTTTGATGTATTATGGATTCTGCATATATTGTGCTGACATTTTGTATAACATATGTATTCTGTGTGTATATGATTCACACATTAATATTTTACATAATATTTTTGTTGTACATCGACTATTTTAGCTTCTATTCGATAATAAGTTATTGTGAAATTGCAGAAACCATTTCAAGAACTTCAATCACTTGCATACATTTTTTTATAAGGAAATAGTTCTCACCATGTAAAGGGACAATTACTACAGACAATAACTTGATGCCAGGGCACCAACACAAACAACAATCATCGGCTGGTAAGACTCCAAAACAGACAGCTCTGAATGGTCTGTGGAGAGTTCCTCTTTAAGTCATCGCTGACTTAGAGCATTTTTAAAAGGACAAACTGTGGTTCCTGGCTCTCAGAGGCTGGATGCTGCATAGTGGGTGGAGGGACAACTGTTTTCTTTCAGCTGTGCACAACTGGCTGCAATCTTCCTCAGACCGCCTCCAGAATCTCTCCCTTGGGTTAAAATGGTCCCTCTGGCCCGGAAGCCCCCATGCACACAAGTACACACACGTTCACCCCAGTGAACCCGAAGGAGCCAAAGCAGAATTCCTTCACATTCATATCTCAGTGGATCCATCATACCCACCCGTAGCTTATCTAAAAGGCATTTACTTTACAAACAAATGCGGTTAATTGTAACTGTGGCTAATACAAAGGGCACGTCGGCCCGCTGTTCGCGCTTCACATGTTCATGTTACTGGACATGAGATTCGTTTGAGAGGATATTTCACTACCAGGGGCGGGAATTTATGTTGGCTAGAAATCCAAAAAAGGAAGAATCCAAAAACCATTTCACCTGGACGCATACAGAGGACCCTCCAATGGCTCCTGGAGTGCGGCCACGCATGGTTTGAATGTTGAGAGCAGCCAGACCAAAAATACACAGCACATAAGACTATTTACATCAGTCTAATAAAGAAACATAGTAAGCTTCCACACTCCTTCCCTATCAAACCTATGCAAACCAAAACATTTTCCAGTATTTTCTGTTTTGTAACATCTTGACTTCTGAAAACAAACAGAAAAACAAAAAACAAAAAAAAATCGGAGGTGCTAGAATCACAGCACACAGATTAACCACCATGCACTGTACAAAACAAGAGCAATAAGTTTAACTTCAAATTTCAGCAGGGTGACACCTTTTGCGTAATCATTCAGAGGTGTGAAAAACAAGACGTGAACTGTTTTCCCTGTCACATTTGCTGATTACTTCCAACATCTACTAAACTCAAGATGCAAATCCACAGCAAAATTCGAGCCTGCAGCCCCAGAAACTCCGCTGTGGCCATTACACAGCATTTAATCGCAAAAGAAATTCTAAGCTATCTGATCTGCGTTTAACAAGCAAATAATGTGCCTGAGAGGGATATAAATGGGAATGAAGTGTAAAGCAGCCAATCGTTAATGGAGTCTATTCTTCACTTTATAACCATTACAGGGGGGCACAGCACGCCGCCATTGGTTGGGCTGGCCTACATCCCCCAAGACCCAAACAAGCAAAGGGTAATTTCAATCTTTTATCAATGCGTAAAACAAGGGGAGTATGTAGCACCGTTCCAATGCAGACTGACTCATCAAGATGGCAGCCTGCCAATCTTCCTTGCTATGAAGCCCTGTAAACAACATTGAAGCATCAGATCCTGTAAAACATCTTTAAAAAGAAATCTGAAAAGTTATAGGCTTTGTATTATCGCTACTAAAAGTATCCCGCTCCCTTTGGTCCAGTAAACTGGGGAGAAAGGAAAGTGAGAATAGTATCTTTAGAGGAGGCCTGTCCTCACTGGGCTTCGCGTTTTATTGTGGTGCGTGGCCCCGAATGCTCTGCTCACTGCTGCGGACAAACGAGTCTCGCTCAGCCCAGAAGCCTCCTTCCCAGGATTGGCAGTTAAGTCAGCAGTTCTTTTACTGCATGTTTAACTTTTATTTGTTCATTTTGCTACTATCTGATGACTCTCCACTGGCAGTAGTCGGCTACCGTTTACTGAAAAGAAAGGCAGCAAAGAACGATGTTCATCTCGCTCCTCTTTCTCATTCCTCTTTTTCCCACTTTTCTAATTCAGTCACCTAATCAAATCGGGGAGAAAATAGCTTTAGTTGGTGAATATTACACAGACAGAGCATTCATCATTGTCAATGAGCACCAATGGATGTGCGTGCCCGGACGAGAGCCGTTCCCAGAAAAATGGACGCTCCTACAGTGAGTTGACGCGGGACGCGTGTTCGGTTACAGGCCACGCTGTCATTTGCAGGATGTTTACCTTATGTAAATGTCACCTGAATTAATCCAGCACTCAGCGCATTTCCACGGGACTGAATAATTGATGAAGGCTGCCTGTTTTAAAGAATTTCTTAAGCCCGCGAGGTGGCGGCTGCAATACTGAATTAAAAATCCAAGTCAGAGCTGAGTGAAGACCTAGATATTCAAATTATACTGAGGTAATCTGACAGGCTGGTGTTAAGTCATTACTGTAGTGGGTCTTCCATTTATTATTTGGCTTAAATAAGTTTTTAAATAAAAATGAGATAAGAGAAATAAAACATTTGAGTTAAGGCATCAGTCAAAAACATTGAAGGCCAGCAGAATTTTGGTTCTTTTGGCCAAGCCCCATATCTAATTCGCCATCGCTTACTCATACACAAATGTCTCCCTGCTCCCAGGCATATCAGACGACACCAACAACCCACAAGCATCCATAGCACCTCCCTCCTCCCGCACCCCTCCACGTGTGTTGCTTGCTGTCGCGTTAATGGAAGAGGGGACTTGAGAGAAGGTGCATTCCAAAGATACCCAGAAAACCACAGAGAGCTTGGCTAATCATTTAGATAAACAGTGCACCCCCACTGACTAACGCAAACCAGAAGCAACACACCCCAGAGCAGAGTCTGTGAGGTCATGGCTGCATGCTGAGATGAATATTGGGCTGTTTATATTGGGATCCCATAAAAGAACTTATAACCTCCAGTCCTATTTCGTTTGGGGATAAAATCATTACAGAGCGTTTAGTATGGCAAACACTGATGTACATTAAATCCCACAATCTGCCGGCCTTTAAGTTTAAATAGCATCGCAGTTTTCTATTAAGAATACATGTGAAAAGTACTTCAGCAGCTACACGAAGGGCTTAACATCTCCTTCCAAGATAAAACTTTTTTCACAAAGAACAAAACACAGTCATATCTCAGGCAGCTGTCTGACATATGGCCGTTAAAGCCAAAAATAAACAAGCGACCCTTGATAGCCCGTGCAGGTATGTGAGTGTTTGTGCTTGTTGGAGAGGGTAGAGTCTGATGCAGTAATTTCTCTGTGAGACGACTGACATGAGCCTTTCACTGAAATCTGTCTCAGTTCTGGGGCTGAAACACGGTCGGTCTGTTTACATATACGTATAATTTAACTGTGCAGCCCATTCCTACATCCTGTGTAATGTGATCCTCACATCCTCCTGTCAATCCCGCCTCGACACGCGAGCGTGACTGCAAGCCAGGCCACTTCCGCCTCTGCATTACAGCGAGGGCATTGACTTGACTCCAAGTGCTTCCTTGAGCCTTGAGAACATCTAACAGCTGTTTCTGCTGGTTTCACTGCTTGCCCGCCTTTGCGATTGTCAGCAGACATGAAATAATGTGCAGTGAAAGGGAGCCAGGGAATATGGAAGACTGTGACATTGGGACACAAGGCGACAAACACAAGGCAGGGAAAGCAAAAATACAAGAACCTCCGGGAAAGAAAATCTGCCACCCACAAACATCTGCAGTCTCTTGGTTTATTGGTCTTGTTAATCCATTTCCCAGAGAAGTATTTATTCAGACAAGCAGTGCCAAAAAAACATAAAAGACATAAAATATATACGTGAAGTTAAGAATTTATGTTATGGATTATTGCATGTATTAGGTCATTCCATTTTTAGGGCAAGAAAAGTTCCAATCAGCGATTAGATAAAATACGGCAGTCACATATAGCTTCTTTTGATTTAAAGCACTTCTGCTTTACCTCCCGTTTCCAGAGACGGTAATATGACTTTAATATCTGTAACGATAAATTGGGGGTAGGATACCGGGGAGATTCACTGGCTCTCCGCACTGCGCCAGGAGGTGTGCCAGGACGCGGAGAGCAGACGCCTGCAGTGGGGCTCAGTGTTTATCATCGAGCGCGGCGTGACACGGGACTCAGAGCCGTGGGCGGCCTCGGCGAGGAGGAACAGCGGGACGGCATGAAGCGAGGTCGCGCACCTCCCCGCTCTGTTCGCGGCAGAGGGAAAATGTCAGAGCCTGTTAGAGCCCCAGGTGGTCAGAGCAGGCGGCCCTAGGCAGCGCTGAGAGTGGGAGAGAGAGCGGCGCATCACTCCCTCCGCATGAAAAGGCCGCTATTTGCGAGGAAGTAACCCAGACGTCTTTAGAATGATCATTTCTCATGCTCAATCCGTGACTTACACAAAACTATATTTTCACAAATTCCACCTTGATGTTATCTTTTGAATTCAAGTGCACGCTTCAGCATGGAGGAAAAAAAAAGATGGAATCCTACAAAATGTTCTGGATAAATCTCATGGCTATTGATGAGTTTCTAAACCACGCAAACATCTCTGGCAACCAAGAATATTTAAGATCAGCAATCAGCACATGCACAATCAGCACATGCACAATCAGCCATGGCTCTTATTATTACTATTCTTTAGATTTTAATAAAATTATTGTGGTTCTTTGAGGATCAATCTGTTAGTTGTGGCTGGAGTAATTTTCTTAATGGATATATATTTTAAAAGAGGCTGAAGAAAAGAGTGACAAAATGCCTCAAATTGCTCTCAAGTGCTATTTAAAAACCATAACTGAGAAGGAGAGCAATTATACCTGTCTATTAAAATGGCTTGGCTCCTGTGAAAGTGTAATAATTAACTGAGAAATTCTACTTTTTTCATTTACATCTGTAATATTTTCATCTGGCCAAAAACCTCATCCTGGCTAAATACAGATGGTGCTAAATGCAACCCTGAAAGGCTGACGATTCTGGGACCTGTAAGCATTAATGACTCATACAGTGTCTTCATTGACAGGGTCCCTTTTGGATCTGCATATTTTCACTCCTTAGCCCCCATTCAGTTCTTTTCTAGCTCGCAGGCCATCAAAAATGGCTCCAGAGCGAGCAGAGGCCTGTAATGGAGTAAGGTCTGGGCAGACATGGCCGTATCGCCATGCGGCGCTCCTGTTTCGCCCGTCCACCCAGATCGCATCCGCACTGCTCAGCAGGCGCTCACTGATACCCGCCTTCAGGAAAACCTTTAAAGAAAAACACCCACCAACCACAAATTACAACCCCTCACATTTGATTTTGGAGCTCGTTCTTTTATTATTATTATCATTTTTTTTTTACTGTCAGCAGCAAATGTGAGGTGTAATAACATTTTTCAGCAGAGATGAAAAGAGGAAAGCGGGACATGATGCGCTTAGTTTAATAACTAAGCTGCATGACTCCAAGAAGACATTCCGCTCCAGAGGAAAACTTTTCGGATAATTTTACAAATCCCTTGTGTCACCAGTGAGACAAATGTCGTTTCAGCTACTGTCAGTTACAGTACTGGCGCCGTTACTAGTATCCATCTCGATAAAGAATATAGTGGCGGGCACTGCGCTTTATTCTTCTGCATGGCTGAATCGCTCCGAAAACAACAGCACGGCCCTGCTTGTCATTCTCACAGAAAATCAAACCATAAATGGTCATAGAAGAAGAGACTCACTCCGGCTCAGTGAGCCGACATGTAAGACAGCGCAGAAGAGAGAGATCCACTGGCAGTGACTCTGCTGACTCCACAGCAGGCAGGGAGTCTCAGCAACCCAGCACATCACGGAGTCTAATCGCAGCGTTTGCGCCTGTAGGGGAGCCTCCTCCATGGTTATCCGAAAGTAGTGAACTCCTCGGGGAAAGAGAACATGTGGAATACTTCAAGGTCAAACTGAGGTTGGCCTTCTCCCATCATGCTGAGACCAATAGAGAACGTTCAGCATAAGCTACCCTGCAGTTATACCAAGGGAAGAAATATATGGTCCCTACTGCTGTCCGATTGTGACAGATTAAAAAGATACATGCTGAGTTTGACAGGAGACAGCAATAATAATAATAATAATAATAATAGCTTACAGTGGACAACTAGGTGACAATATTCACATCTCGGAGAGATGGCTGAGTATAATGGGTGGAGAAGAAAGCCGGCTGAATTTATTCATTTAATCTCTCATAGTTGGCATTTCGCTGAAGGATTTAGATTGGCGTCTTTGAATCCAGCAAAGTGCACTAATAAAAAGAAATCAAAAGACACGGGGGGGAAATCAACATAAAAAGTAAATTAAGAGGAAGAAATCAGAGCAGGACTCAGAGGAACAAGGCATTTCCTGAAAAGCACAGACAGAGAATGATGCAGGTTCAGCAAAGAGAAATGTGGTTGTAGGACAAGGAAGTAACTGATTTAATGTATTTGATAAAGATTAAACTAAAATGATGCTTTCCTCACAATAGGCATGATAAGGTACGATATACAGAAAAACTGAAAAAATATGGTCCAAAATTTACTGATTTTATTAGAATAATAGTAGTTGCAAAAGGGTAATTGTTAGAAAAATATGAGTTAACTTTCCCTAGATTGCCTGCATAATCTGGTGTTAAAATGCTATATCCGATGCAACTCTAACATATAACTGCACTGAAACACCACAGGGACCAGCTGGAAAACATGGCCTCACTCTCTCAGGCACTGGGACCGGATTGAATAGCATCCAGTGCTAGAAGCTGCACGATGGCTGGACCACTCCCACACTGAAGCGCTTGAGTTTTATGCACAAAGAAAATTCCACCCGTGACGATTTTGCTGAAAGTCCTCACAGTCAGCCATGCTTTCATGTCTGTTCATGCATAATATTAAATACAAGTTTCCCACACCATTCACCACATAAAACACCCCACTGTATGACGGTTTTCTTTTGTTCCGAAAATAAAACTACTCACAAGATGGGCATCTGTCAGAAATATACAGCCCTTGTCAGCTGTCAGGAAAAAGTGCAGGGTGCAGAATCTTGGGCAAAAGTCAGACAGGGCACAAACCCTTGGACAGTGACAATTCCCAGCTTGCCTGCCCATTACCATTCACACCACCTCAGAAGAGGTGATCAGGTTTTCCATCAAACCTGCTCTTCTACTGCCAGTTAGAGAAAGAGTTACAGGAGAAGGGCCTGTAATGTCCGAGCCTCATATTGACAGGGGAAGGAAAGGAAAAGTTCACAACAATAAATAAATAAGCAATGATATAATGATAATGAGAGCAGTGGCCAGATGGGACCCATTTCAGAAAAACCCAGTTGTTGTAGCGTGTTGGACAAAAATAACAATGGGAACCAGATGAAAAAGATCCACCAGGGAAAAAATGTCCCTCAAATTCCCCACTTCCCACAAAACATCCCTAATTAGTGACAAGGCTGCTTCCCAGGAGCCAATGAGGAATCCTTACATTTGGATATTTTGGCGTGGTATGGAAACAAATGTGCTGGATTAGGATGTGCTCAGAAAGAGAGACGGGGTACGTCACGGGCCCAAGGCTGAGGTCCGCTGGACGGGAGCCACACCACAGGCTTTTCATTATTTCATTTGTGGATTTATTTGTCTTGGAGCCACCCCTAATCTCGAGGTCAGCACTCCGTTAAGTCTACCTGTTGGGGCAATAAACAGAATGAAGTCACTTCACAGACTTGGGGAATTCCTGTCCACAGTTTCCCCAAACAGTCTGGAGACTCCTGTCTAAAACAGCTTTTCTTTGAAAACCTGGTATGATTTAATAGCATTAAGGTTCCCCCCCCCCCCACATTTCCTTCCGTGCCATTTCTCCCCCTCCTCCCCTACTACTAGTTATCATAAACCGCCACCAAAATCCCAAGCGTGAGGGCAGAGCAGTGAAATGAAGAATAAAGCAATCATATTTCCTGATTAAAACTATAATGCAGTCGGCTCCCCTTCGCCTGCTGCCTAGATTATTAATGCATGGATGGTATTATGTTCCCATTAGAAAGGGAGAGGGCAAGCTGATCACTTCGACAGACATGGAGAACCTCCTCCCAGCTGCTCAGGGGCGTGGAGTGGCCATTGGCGTCTGACCATGCCACTGTTGTCTCCACATCCGACAGAACCTGCCGCTGCTGCTGCCAAACGCCCCCATTAGCATTCTGCGCGGATGCTATCGGCAAAGCCGCCAAACACCCCCATTTCTGTGCTATCTCAGTATTAGCCTGCCACGACCCCACCATCCTCAGGAGAACATCTGAGGAGCAGTAAACACTTTGCACTGTCTGCATCACTAATTAAATGTCAGCATTTTATAATAACAACAATACAAATGCACACCATGGGTTTTATTTTATTATTTTATTTTTTTTTTGGGGGGGGGGGGTGTCACTTTGTTATGGATTAAAGTTAATCCAGGCAGCAATTAGCGTGCTGGCCGAAGCTTTTGAAGCTTGCTGAAGATGTGAAGATGAGCTGGCCAGGGGGCTCTCCTTTATGGGCATGGGAGATTGATGCCACACTTCAGCTCATTTCTATACAGCTCATCAAGCACATATGCACATCCATGCAACAACGTCTCACAGGAAGTTTTGCGATCCCTTAACCCGCCAGCATCCTAATTATATTAATTTAATGGCGCGACAAACGCCAGCTACAGCTATAAGCCATAACGACACAGAGGGTCACCAGCGCTCAGAGCTATTCTCAGCATGCTTCCCCAGTGAGCTGTGGGAAGGACATGACTGCAGTCTGGGAGCACTGCGGTTGCCCAGTTGGTCACTGCCAGCCAGGATGGCCAGTCGTCCTGGAGAAGGTCTCGTTTCCTCTCTCTCCCCTTGAGCGCGGCCACCAGCCCTCACTGGCAAAGGGGTGAGACCTACTCGCCGAGCATGCAGGAGAAGCATTAAACCACTAGTTCCTTTGCTCTCCCCTTCTGTTGGTCTTGGCTTGAATGCCTGAACTGGTGCCGTGATCTGGGCCTCCATTTGCAAACAAGCCTGTACCCTTGCCAGTCCATTTTTTATATATGCTTCTTTTTTACTGCACAGTTATTACACTTCTCAAAGCCCATAGTCAAAAGAGAAGTGCAAAGCTTAGATTTCAGTGCTGGTAATGAGATGCCATTCTCACACTAAATAGGAGACTGAACCACCAGGACCAAAATCTTCAAGAGCCCAACTTTCTCTACCTATTTACAGGGATTTAAAAAAAAAAGAAAAAAAAAAACAATGCTGCACATCCTGCAGTCCCCAAGCTGCAGCTTTGACAGTAGTCAGTGGCATCAACAGTGGATATTGAGCCTTGTTTTGGTACATACAAAATGCAGCCTGATTCACAGAGACAGCTTGCAGCACACAGTCTCACAAAATAAGGAGAGAGCACAAGAAGCCGCTGGCTGAGGGAAGCAGAGGAGGAAGCTAAGGGGACATGAAGATGCACCGTACATACAGCACAAAAGACATCATGTTGGACAGGCACACATTGTATATTGGTTATGCTTGTAAAGCTTACCCCGTAATTCAGCAATGTTTTGTGAGATAATCGATTTCAAGGTGAAGGCAGCAGCCAGGATTTTTGGAACATTTATGGAGATATTGTTTAAAGAATATGGAGGGGCTCTGCAGCTGATGCAACTCAGAAGTGCAAACTTTTTTCTTTTTTTTTTAATAGCATCCTAAAAGAGAGACAGTTATGCAGGTGTGACATCAATCAATCGGCGGGCGCACAGTAAGGAGCCTAGAGACCGCTGAGCTACGCACATGCTCATCCCCAAACAGGGAGCCATGGGTATTGTGATGCTATCATTGGCTATTTACATATCACACCTCTCGAAAACAAAAGGGGTGTCGTACGATTCCAAGAATTGGAGACAAAATGAAAGACAGTCACTCGCTGTGAGGAAGGAAGGACATTCAGAGCAGCATGATGCTCCATTCGCTGATTGTCCCGTCGAACGCCTGCGATAAAGAGGCCCTCAAACAATCCTTCACCACCGGCACAAATGACATGTAATTACTGCCTGAAGTCTGCCTCCTCCTCTCCTGCTCCTCGGGATTCGCTCTCCCCACCGGCCGAGTACGAGTGCAGTCTGCTCGACAAAAGGAGGGGAAAGGTGAGATTATGAGAGGAGCGAAAGAAAAGCCCAGTTCTTCATACTGACTGGCCAAAGGGAGTGAGACTTGGAAAGGCCTGGATAAAAGTTCACAGACATGCGAACAAGGCCAGAGGCTTAGTTTAAAAAGCCTGAAAATCACTGAAATCGATGTCCATGACTCGGAGACCTGCTGTGGGATGAAATATTTTCACTGATAGAAAAATCCATGATGCCATTAGCACAGTTAGCATTAATCAGTAAAATAGACAGATTAAAACTTTGCATCCAAATGCAAAAAGAAGACCTGTAGCCTATACCCCTGATTAGTTTCACATGAAGATAGTACTATCATTATCTGTACTGTAGGAATGCAATGACATGGGAGAAGGCAAATCGCAGCTGTGTTTCATCCACAAAGATTTTTTTTTTTTTTTTTTTTTTTTTAAGAATTTGCTCCAACTCGTGCCAGAGTTTATATATCGTTCAGGAGATGTCCAGACATTAGCAATTTGTGAGAACTGATATCCCCTCCATGAGTATGTCACAGAACAGTGTAGAACTTGTGTTTGGTAAATCAGAGCACAAGGGATCACACAGACACCTGTGAGTTTTCAGAGAGTGATTTTTTTTTTTTTTTTTTTTTGCAAATTTATCTGGCCAAAAATTTCCGACAGACCTCAATCCCAGGGGAGCATTTGATGTTCATTTCAAAAAGTCTCCAAAGCTTCTCAGACAAAATCTTATACAAGTGGAAATACGGATACTCTGGACAGCAACACGGCAGTAAATCACCTGTGTCACACTGCCATAAAATAAAGACAAAGGAGGAAAAGATACTTTAATAGGGTGCAGGGATATTTGCGGAATTCAGATGCACTGCGGCCCACTGCATTATTTGTCCCCAGCCGTTCCCCATAAACAGAGAGAGCACGACTTGAAGGCTCTGCTGGGTGACAGGGAGGAATGATTAGCAGTGTGTGGCGGGGCGCTGAGTCGGCAGGATGTGAAGCTAGGGTTTGCCACACAGCAGCCTGTCCCTTCGGAAAATTGACAACAGATGCCTCAGGCAGGAAAAACAAATCCCAAAATGAAGGACCATTTGATACAACTCAGCGTCTGGCTGCCTCTATCCAGTCCATAAACGGCCAGTGAGATAAGCGCTAAATGAAACACAGATGGAAAAATAATAATCAATTGTGCCACTAATTTTCTGCAGCTTCCTGTTGGCCGTAAATCAGTCTCTGTTTGACAACACGAGGGATTTTGCTCAAAGAAGATAGTTTCAGCTTGGAAACAGTTCTATGACAGTATGAGCGTGCCAAAGATCTTCCTATAAAACAGAATAAGTCAAAGACAGAATTCATCTATTAGCTAAACAAATGACAGCATGAAGCAGATTTCTGCCTGAGTTACTGCCAGAAACCAATAGACAAGTAAACACACTGTGCCTTTGTAATGTGTAAGTAGCCTGTAGGCCCAAGTTAATATTTATTTCCAGTCTGTTGGACAGTTTGCAGTGAGAGAATTCAGAGTTCACCGCAAAAATATATTTTATCTGTTGTAGGTCCTGGTAAATCAATTAAGACTCAAAGCAATACTTGCAGTGGAACTGCTGATACAGAAAAAGAGGGCAAGGGAGATTATCAAAAATAGTCTTTAATATAAATGTGGATGAAAATGATAAGGCCAAATGATTATGTGGCCCATTTACTCTCCCTCTGCGCATTTCTCGCATAGACAGAGACTCAGACAAACGCACTCCATTTTAGACCAGGGGTAGTTAGCGTCTGCGTCACATTGCTTGCGTCAGAGAGAAACAGTGCATGAATTCTGCTTTGTTCTGTAACTCAATATCCCCAGCAAACAGCGCCTGGCTGGTGTCTGACATAGAGACGGGGCTCAAGGAAGCATGGGTCACATCACAGACACATAAACTGCGCGGAGAGCAAGTCTGCAACTTGTCTTGGCCCCGGGAGCCATGCAACAAGGAACTGTCAGATTTGCAGGCCAACTTTTGGAAAAAAAACATACTGTACAAGTCTGCATTTTTCATTTCATACATATATCCAATGATATGTAAAAACACAGATGTGCCCCAGAAGCCCGAATGACATTCATATGACATGACTTAATAAATGTACATGGGTCCTACAAGTGACCCCAACAGAAGCATATGGAGGCCAATATAGATTGGCCCTTCATCTGCACAGTACAGGCAGCTGAATGTCCATCTTAGGTTTCGGTGCCAAATAGCAACATCCCCGTGCTTGTTTTACAAGCTTTCAGGTCGTCCAGAAATGTAAGATCAATAAAGTAGCACAATTAACAAGTTTGAATAAGCAAATGGCAGCAGCAACAAATCCGTTGTAAGGTTTGATGTTAGGGAGAATGCCCCATTTTTTTTCTTTTTTACGGTCGTGGAAATATCTGTCGACTTCATGATGCACACCGAATGAAATATGCATCAATCCATATCTATATATCACTTAATTTCCAGTAACAACATATGCTTTAAGGGCAGCCCACACAAATACAGAAGTGGTACGCTGACAATATTACCTGCTAAACCACCAGTGATATATGTGTGGGAAGAAGAAGAAAAAAAACTGCCAAGATTAATTGGACATCGCAGGAAAGCTACTGATAGCAATTTAATCATGAATCACATACCAGGTCACATACTTCTCAAGGGATGATACATCTTACAAAACACAAGCATAAAAGTAACCTGGAAAAAAAGCTACTTCAAAAACAGGCTGAGATTTATTAAATGAGGGCCACCATTAGGGGAAAATTAATGAAAACCATTTTGGTAATTAACAGAGACAGATGCACTGTGACATGCACAGTCTTAAAGGTAGGACTGAATACAACACATGTACACCTGTATAAACCTTATGATGATAATCTTGTCTGCCTGCACTTCGCATATCAGTTGAATTATTGTTAATAATGAGCTGGATCTTGATTCTAATTTCAGACACTATCCCAAGCATGTGTGTGGAGCCTAAGCTGTAGCATGAATGTTCTGCTTGTTTCCCTGACAGATTCCCTCTATTAGAAAACTGAAGCACAGTTGGGTTCCTCAAAAAGACAGAAACATTGCACATATGGATGCAAACAATAAATGCTGGTATTTCTCATTTGTAGCTGATGTCCAAAACTCACGCTGGGACACAGACCCAAGAATGCTATCAAGCACAAGGCAATAAATTCCTCCAAGATGGAGAGAGATGAAGTGAATTATCCCTTTTTCTCAATTAATACATTCTAATACTTGAAGTACTTGTCCAGAAACCACGGTATTGCCACAAGGTCACAAGAGAACAGGAGCGTTGATATCCAGAATTCCACTGTTACCACTTAAAACCGCCCCGTGATTACTTCCTGAAGGCTAATGTGAATGTCAAAAAGTAACTGCAAACTCCATGGTCTGATTACCAAAGTGGAGAGGAGAATATCTGCCGACCAGGTCTTGCTTTAAAACACTTGCAATGTCCCGCTCGCATAAACCAGCTTCATTAAGCCTCCCTGCACTCTACAGGCCAGATCATTTACTCATTCCGGTGCTGGGGTTTTCTGCTTCCGCCCAAGTCATTCACACATACGGGCAGGCCCATCCATCAACAAGCTTCCAGTCTGCTCTCACTAATCTCAATGGAAATTCTAGAGTCTTGCCCCGACTCAGCTAGGTACACCTGAATCATTTAAGAGCGTTCTTGAGGTTCACCCATCCATGGTATCTTACTTTGTAACTGCTGCCACTGAAAACAGGTGCATACATGCATGCCTAAGTGTATCTTTACTATGTGTCAAATACAAGTTGATCTCCTGAGTGCATTCAGTTCACATATTCCAAAAAAATAAACCATTGCAAATATTGACAAATTCAACATATCCTATTCGCGCAAGGGAAAAACAATTTGAGATGCGGTTCTAATATCACGTTATCCAATATAGTCATCATCAGCCATCAACTGCATCCAGTGATGAAGAACAACAACAACATCCCATTGAAATGACATTTACGCGTAAATGTAGTAGCTATTATCCAAATCTTGGGTGAATTTAACATATCCATAACAAAAAAGCATGCCTGAACTCCATTAATAAAAACTAACATGCATATGCGTGTTCACTAAAGTGTTATGAATGGGAGCCTTGCAAACATATACAAAAAGAGCCCAATAGGATATGGCTAATGGTTTCCATTCAGCCAGTAAAGGAATGCATTAAGCAAACAAGCAGGAATTAGGGTTTCCACATTTCAGCAAAAAAGCCCAAGATTTACTTGTCCATATTGATTTCCAAATCCCTTCTCAGTAGAGCAAAAGGAAAAGAAGCCGAAGTAAAAACTATGTAAAACAAGAAATCTTAACTCTCAACAGGAGATGCGAGCCGCCTCTAGGGCAGGATGATTGTTTGGGTAAGCTCGTTTTCATGCCAAGCTTGTCAGAATTGTACTAAAAGAACAAAAGCTGTAGGAGGCTGTCTGTGTTTGGTTGAGTGGGGGGGGGGGTGGTCTCCTCTGGGTTGAATCACAACTAATGGTCTGCGGAATGGGGCAAAGAGCCTATACTGTAGGTTCACCCCCCCCCCCAACCATACTGGGGTTTGATGTTAAAGTGTCACCTCACCAAAGAATGTCCCAAAGTCAAAGCCATTCGGACACATGCAATCCCAGGTTAACGAAAAATGTAACTTCTAGGCGCTTGCATGTCCACATGTCTCTCAACAAGGAGTACCTTTCATTTATAGATGCATTCATCTATTTCTGCATAAAAAGTATTACTATTGTAATACTATTGGTAAGAAGACATTTTTAACTGAAGCCACAGAACTAAGTAACTATTTTTGGCTGGATATTTCACCATTTTTGACATTTCCAACTAATACAGGATGCAAATGGTGTTGTACATATGCCATGTAGAATATAAATCTATAAATCACTGATCAGTATATGACATCAGATTGTCATCATGTCAGAAAACAGTATCTGCTGACATGACACAAGAGACAGAAAATCTGAAATGCAGTTATAGTCAGCCACATAGTGTCTGCTGCATACAAAGTCATCAGGGCGCTTGCTGTTTACCCACGATTTCTTTCAGCTTCAGAATGATTTGCTTATGACTGAGGCAGTTGTCTCAGTGACAAAAATCTGATGTTCAGTGCAGCTTATTTCATCTCAAAGATAAACCCAGACTCCCAATTCACTCTCAGAATTGCCAAGTTGTCGACCGGCTATGATTCAGTTCGAAAAGCCACAATGCTTTAAGTGGGGAGGTTTGTGTTTTGCTCATTCTGATGCCGAGAGCTTAATGCCAATGCCTGGTGTCCTAGGCAAGCATTTTGTCCAATGAAAAATATATAGCACTTAAGATAATCTCCTCACTTATGCATTAAGGCACTTTATAATGCGGATAGACACAATCAGACATCACGGATTCTACATTTTCCTTCATATTCACCAGGATAATCGGAGGCCTTTCATCTTCTGTGGCAATACTGTCAGATGTAAGATGCACGGTGCATTCTCGTGTCTTCCGTGGCAGCGGAAGTCAACATCACAGCAGCACCCGCTCCCTCCCCCCCTTTATTTTCTCACAAATTCTTACACTATGCCATGTCATAAAAATGACATTCAATACATATGAGAGACCTGAAAAGGGAACATGATGTTTGGCAGTTGTGTGGTTCAGACTTAACCAAAAACACTATCTTGTTCACAGATGTGTAGGAGCAGAGAAATAATGACTGACTCGTATATTACAGGAGCATGAATGCACTCTGGAAAAAGGACACTGTATCGGAATAGAATCTCGGGTGGAGATTCCAAAAGCAACATCGAGAATTCGAACTACAGCCATCTGCTGGGTTTCAGTCCCACCATGGCTGCAGTGGCATGGCAACTGCCAGAGCTGAAGGCTACGAAAGACTGATCCCCCTGAAAAATCCATCCTCCGATCAGCTCTGGTGAAAAAAAGCAGCTTGGGAGACACCACCTGGGAATCAGCTCCCTCACTCTATCATCAGCCCTGCATGTTCTAGTCAGCCTTGAGGATGGATGTGAGGCACACCTCCAGGAGCAATCATGGTGACTGCAGACCTGAGCTACGCTCCAGAGTTACGCAAGGGATGTTAATTTCGATTTAGAGAATGGTGCACCCCGCTACGCTGTACCTTGACTGCATAAATAAACGAAATCATTTGCCCATTACATACATAATAATCAGCCGCAACGTCCCCGAGGCTCCAGGTGAGCATCTCCATGATAGACAAATGACTGAAATACATTTTAGGCTTGCATATTTATTTTTACACAAAGGGAAATAAAAGTTATTCAGGCTGCCAGCGACCTGATTGGGGAGCCTGAGAAGGACTGGTAAACGAATTGCTGGAATATGCCTTCGCTCCACAAGTCTGTCTCCCACCTATCATCTCCAGAAAGTAATATGTTGCCTTTAGACATCTCCAGGCTTTTCTGTAGAGCCCTGAAGCACTTCACATGCTTTACATTCAATCCACATTGATATTCAACTGGTCAGGCTACAACCAACGACATAACCAGCAGTCTTCTATTCAGAGTTGCAAAGCACACTGGGATATTTCCTTTGTTTTTGTAATCCCACCTTCATGCTGTCATCAAACTAACACTGGAGCATAACTGCTCACTCTCCAAAGTTGTGGACTGTTAAGGAATCTATTGTCAAATACCTAAGACACATCAACAAGTACCCAGTGAATAGAACGTGTGACTGAAAATTTGAGGTACTTTAGAACGGCACCAGTCCTATTGGAACAAGGAATAGTTGGAAACCATACGTGAAATCAATTTAACAGCCTTTTAACTGCTCAGGAGCTTTCATTAATTAAGCCTTCAAATCCATTTAATTGTGTTGATCACAAAACTGGTTCTGGAGACATAATGAACTCATTAATGGTAATTAATATCAAATCAAACTGTTATACCCTTGTTTGTCTGAGCAATGCTACAAGGAACATATTAAAGATTCATAATAAGCAACGTCTGGGCCATTTTTAAAAATCTGGACCTTTTATGTAATAAGTATGAAATATATAAATTTTACAATTTCATTTTTTCCTCTCGTTTCAAAACATAAACTCTGTGACATAAGTAACTGACCATGGCAATTATTTTTGTTCAGAAACATGAAGCCTGTATGTCAGAAGTCTAACTGTCTGACTGAAAATAAAGCTAACATTTTAAGAACATCATACTTTATGTCATGTTCAACCACACAAGCTGCTGCAAGTGACAGTATTTGTTTAAAATCATTAACACAGTAGTTTCAAACAACGGCGTACCTCAGGCCCAAATCTGGCAGGACTGCATATGTTGACATATGCAGGCACTTTACAGGGCCATGTTCTAACACTGAAGTTCAGGCAGTTCTAAAAAAAGCACAAGGTCTTATTCATTCTTGATTAAAAACTTTCTGGGCCCTTCCAGAAGGCTAACCGTGAAAGATGAGCTCAACGGCAATCTGTTTTAAGGGACGGCAGGCCAAAAAACAGATAGTTTGCTAGCAGGCAAGGTTGATAGCACAAAATACAGTATGTGTGGCCGGCTAGAAGACTCATTCTCCAAGATCATCTCAAGCCATTAAAACTGAGTTTTCTGCTCTCACCACTTGGGGAAAAAATGGAAAAGCAATTCCTAGGCTAAATTCAACAATCACAATATCAGTCAAAAAAAAATCCTGGGCCATCCAGGTGAACCTCAGAAATATGTTTCAAAATGTCCTTTACCATTTCAGGTACCTTAAATGGGGCATAACGCATAAAATTCGAGTAGCTGAGACGGGTTCAAATCAGACATCGGGGGTTTAATAATAACAATTACTTTAATAACAATCACTAAGCAATAACCCACTACTTTAAGGTTTTGTTCTTCTTGATCTCCATTAACTCACAGAAACCAAGCTCTGAAGCATGCACATAGCAAATACATTGTTCTTGTCTCAAGAGTAAGACTAAGCACCGTCCTTAATGGCATAAGGGGTACCATAAGATGGGTGCGGAAAACAGGAAATTAGGACAATGTCAGACCCAACCTGTACAGCTAAGACGGATCATCACATTGATGGGGAGCTGCTATAATGATGATGTCATACAGCAGCAAACAGTCAAAGGCTAAAAAAAAAAAAAAAAAAAAGCCTGGTAAAGTGCAGTATGCTCCGCATTACACGTGCAGCAAACTTTCAAAGGACATGGTGCATGGCAGAAGAATGACAGCACTCTTCCTTGTGAAATGATTCTTTATTTTACTGTGGGATTTAAATCGGCAACCTTCTGACCATGAGCACAGCCATCCAGACCCGCTGGGCCACAAGTGGCACCCGCACTGCCACATGTCCACCCCAAGCTCCGTCCTGCTGCTGATCCTACTGGGGAACAGCACTTGAGGATTCCCCAGACAATAACAGAGCAAAGAGAATAACAAACAACCATCGCTTTCTGGTTGACACTTTCCATTCTGCCCACTTAAAGTGGCTGAACACAATCAATTTTCTGTAAGATTTGTACATTTAGAATCTTATGAAAGAGAACAAAAAAAAAAAAATGGAAAGTAGGGGGCGTAAGAATTTTTGCTGTCATAAAGTGACAGGAAGGATAAATTTAAGCCATCAAGAGATCTTCCAAAAAAATGGGGACATTGTCAGCTGAGAAGGCTGAGTGCCAAATGCTCACTAAATCCTGACACACAGGCACTGTCAAGCTGTCCATAAGAATACTGAGCTGAGACTCCCTCGACAGCGTTTTGAAGCACAATGGTTTACCAGTAATAGACATGGCAATATCTATTACGATGAAGCCCTGCTCTAATTGAAAAACTGCAGGAAATGAGCAAAGTAAAATAGAAGAAATCCTATTCTTGCCATGTCCTTGTAAACAAACTAAAACATGCCTGGAGAGGTTTTGCTCATAGCCGTTGATACAGTCACATATTGTACAATTCAATATGTCTTATTAAAATAATTTAAAAATTCAGAAAATAGTTTAGGAGTTTCTCAAATGTGGCAAAGCAAACAAATGTAAATGTTTCCTGACAGGGCAAACGCTCCAAAAACATTTTATTTCTGTTTGATATGTTTCCTGCTAAACCTGCCACAGCTTAATCTGCAATCTTTCACACATATATGACTAAAAAGAAAAATAGCTGTAAATACAAACTAATTAGCTAAAGTGTGAGGCCTATTTTGTTATAACACACCCATGACACTGGGTGGCAGAAGTCACCACAGAGAATACTGAGCAAAAGGCATACACATCAACGTGAAGCTCCGCCCATTAGTAACCCTTCCCATTACCACTTCAAGTGGTTATGAGAGACAGAAGATTTTATAAAAATGGAACTCTGTGTGTGAGTCAGTGAAGCCAAGGTCTTCCACCTTTCAATACAGGACCAGATGAAGGACTGTTTCATGTCAATGACCTAGTCAAAATTCTGCACACGTATACATTAGCATAAAACAGTCTCCTCATATCTAAACATAAACACACATTTAAAATAATGAATGTATACATGATTGCAAATAATTCTTAAAATGAATTACTCAAAGGAGCGCAAAAATAACGGAAACTGTCTTTTAGCTTTCCGTAAGGAAGCACTCTTTCAAAAGATGAATTTTATAATTACAGGCCTTCGGTGGCAAGTCATTGGGAAACAATCAGACCATAAAAAAAATAAACAAAAACAAAACACAGCAATTAAACCACTGAGAGAAGAAGCACTGCGCGTTTTGTTCTCTCGGTAACTGATACCTGTCCAAATACCACAGCAGATGGTGCCACGCCAATGGAAACGATTATTGCTGCCACTTGTGGATGGTGAGATTCAGCGTGTTCTGATTGGATGAGACAAAGCTCTAAAAAGCTTGTCTACAAATTCAAAACAGGTCAGTCCTAAACTCTGATGGATTCCCCAACCCCTCCGGGGGCTGAGAGTCAGACAGATTCGGAAATTCTTGCATCTGTTTACCATTTATAGTAATTTATACAGAAGACAGTTTATCGAAACACAGCTCGAACTTTGGGGCGGCATTCTTTTTAGGAGATATATAGCGTTTCAGCTTGATCATCAGCTTCTATCAACATTGGTCTAGCCCGTGGCTTAAGAGCGTTTTTGAAGTTCCTCAACTCATGCAAGGCCAGGAACGTTCGCAGCGTTATTTCCACAGCGCCCTTAAGAAGGAAGATAAACCAACAATTAAAAAAAATAGACAGAAGAAAAAAGGCACAGAGTATTTGTGGCTGCAATTTCTCCTGCTCCGGGAGAGCTTTGTGTCACTCAAGAGTATGTCTGTTAAACTGCAAACGTCTTTTGCATTTTGGGCCGGTGATACTGACAAAAAACGGCTATTTCCCTCCTAACGAACAGGGAGAGTGGGTCGGCATCCAGTGCGCCCACAGGAATCCGAACTGCACAGCCCACTGCATTCAGCCCCTCCAGAATGATATGCTACAAGTGAAACTCACTCTCAGAGAATCACATGCACTGACTTCACCCTTCCAGCACCAGTTTACGCCGAAGTGCTTCCCTAGGGTGTGTCTGCGTGTGAGAGTTGCATTCCAGTTAATGAGGCTGCCAGCTGAGCTCACATGAACCTGCATAAACGGACGAGTGGCGGTTATTTGGGGGTGGGGGGGTGGGATATCACTAGTGTGAGCAGCCTCTGGATATAATTGTAAGTAAAGGAGGTAAGTAGCACATCTGCAGTACGGTTTACTTGATGCTCAGGATTTAATCAGAGATGGCAGGTGACAAAATGAGCTGCAAACATGAGTTCGAAAGCTGTATCTAAGAGGTCTGGCTGGAGAGCATCATGAACAATAAGAAGCCCTTCGTGTTGAAACATACAAAAAACAGTGATATTCTGGGATAGAAGACAAACAAGCTAATAATCGCATGGTAAGCAAACTGAATTGGGCTGAAAATCACCACAAGCATTAACACAATGAGCCATGCAGGCATCCATTTTGACTTTAGCAGATAAACAGGCTCAGGAACCCAAAAAGGAGGGGAAAAAAAAATCTATTTCAGTGCTTAAGCAACTGGGAAATCCTGCTTACTGAGACTTTGTTTTATTAATGGCAGCGCTGGAAAAAAAAGAGAGAGGAAGATAAAAGCAGTGTTCAGTGCAGCTGTGAAGAGCGTCATTGCTTCCGTCCCATAGCAACAGAGTACGAGTCCTCATGTGCTGTGCTTCACTCAAGTCCCTCTGCTAGGTGCCCTCTCTAATCCCTCCTTCACCCAGGATCTTATTGCATGGCGTTCCGTCCAATTGAATGCACAATTATCAGGTCCTCTCTGCGGCTGGCTTTCCCCATTCTCTGCCTGTCTGAAACATGTGCCTTCATAGGCAGGCTTATAAAAGAACACTTCCATTACAAGAGGCGCCCTGCCGTTTGACGAGGCGGGTCACGGGGAGACCGCAGAAGTGTATTTACTTTTAATCAGAATTCAAACGAGAAGGAGCCCACATGTGAATAATTGATAGCACAGGCAGTGCGCTGGGAGAGAGTCGGGATAGGACCCCATCGCCACCGGCTCCTACACAAGGGCAGCGTTCACGTTTGAATACCTTTTTCACACATCCTCAGAGCGCCGTGCCGTGAGGAGAAAAAGGTGCCCGCCGGGCCGGATACAGCAGACAGGGAAGGGCCAGCTGGGAAATTACACCACTTTAATGCATACAACATTAATGCAGGGATTTTGTTTCAATCCAAACACAGAGAACTTATGTTTAGAAGTATATTTACATTGTATAATTAGCGGTATGAAACAGACTGGTGAATGATGATAACATGTGGCATGAAGTCTGGCAATCCTAAAGTGTAACTATAAATTACACACATGTACTGGTAACTGCGTTGTTCAGTACACACCAGCTTCATTTCTCCAGGCCTTCAGCCAACATGGACCCCAATTGAAACGTACAGGGAAAAAAAACAACCACAATCAATAATCCACTGAACTTTTTAACAGAACGACTACATGTAACACAATGGTTAGCAAACAACAGCATCGTGGGTCAATGCAGGAATGTACTGGCAATTAATGATCAAAAGTCTAGAGAGGTCATACTAAATGAGGTGCACGTACTACATACATAGGCATGTAATGAGGGGCAGAATCAAACACTTTACAGTCTAGAAAATTGATGTGTGTGTGTATATGTGTATGTGAGATGAGAAAATCAGGCTGGATTTTCAGTGTAGTGATTATTTTTGCAGTTTTTTTAGCCCCAGCCCAGCCTCCCAGATGGGTTCTGTATGGGTTTAGCATGTTTTAATTTCAACACTCTGTCTACACCTCACTGCCAGGCTGCGTTTCCTCCATGGCCGGCTGATGGGTGCGCACAGGGGCTGGGTAAAGCCAAGAACGACACAGAATTTTAAAGAATGAAGGCTGGGGGAGACCGGGCCACAGAAAATGGATTTCGTGAGAAATTGCAGTGTCCATTGCACTGCGTAGACGTAGACAACGAGCATCTCTGGTTTCACAAAATGAGTTAATATCTCTGCACTGATGAGAAACTGTCATCTCCGAAAGACTGCCGCAGCCAGATGATTGACTGAATATTTCTAATAAACTAAGAGACTGAGCTATCAGATTATCGACAGATATACAGCGCATAACAAAGTAATGGGACTCATAATAAAATCACCACGGGAGTTTGCTATTCAAAAAAACACAGTGACACAGAACAACTGGACCTGCATAGGCCAAGCAAGAATAATCATTAATGAGCGGCACACATAGCGGGAAAAATAGGGACATAAATGAGAGCACTACTCAAGTCATTATTATCACTAGAGACAATTACAGAACTTTTTTTCTAGGGTGATGGGGGATGGGTGGTCCCGAGTGGATCATGGATTGTTATTTTCAATTATGATTGTGTTTCCAGGGTATGCCTTGGAGCAAGGGGAATCCAAACTGGGACATTAGCTCAACATATGCATGTACAACAATGAGAGAGAATCAGGTGAAATGTAAATTTTAGGCTTGGCTTCTGTGTGTAGAGAACCAAAAACAGCAGCTGATAAGATCTTGATGCATTTGTAACAGCATGGGCGTCTAAAATACCCAGCACTTCTGGAACTGAGCGATTGTTCATTAAAAGTAGACCATATTTGATTATTACATTCTACCATTACCACCCCTGATATTCCCCATTTTTTAAGTTTGACACAAAGGGATCTTTATTACTGTTCAGCCTGGCCAGAGGACAATAGGGAAGCATTAAAGTACTCATTTCTTTCCTTCACTCCTCTCATAATGCTTCAATAGGGCCTGCATCTTTGATCTTCACAATTAGGCCACTGCATTGGTCCATCTTAGAATACAGGAAAGAAGGCTACTTGGGGTCTGTTCATACACTGCACAAGGTGGCTTGGTATCACAAAAAGATACTGAGCTGGTTCTCTGTCCATGTCTCAAAATGCATTGACAAGAGCAATGCTGCAGCTGTCTCCAGTCCAACTGTGGAGTCCTACAACCTCTCACAGCCCTACGGCGAGAGCCCCACAGCCCGGAACAGCCAATGACAGCACAATCAACGAACAAAACACCCAGCACATGCACTGCCATCCTCTTGCAGTGGTCAGCAATTGTGACCCCATCCTCCATTCTTCATTTCAGGTCTCAGAGTTTCTTTAGAAGGACCATTCATCTTAGGATAGATACGGCTCTGTTCTACACTGTCAGCACTTTGGAATCCACCACTCTGGATGCATCTTCATACTGCACTAGGAGGCTATTAATTTGGATGAGACAGTTCATACGAACCGTGCCAGCTACCTGTAATTAAAGCCATCTGCTGATTTCAACAAGGGTTCTCAGGAAACCATCTCAAAATCAGGAAAAGTATTCAGTGATGATGCGAACCCTAAACTATTTCAGTGAATCAATTAAAAATCTAAATCTAAATTTAAAAATCCAAAACAATTATCAAAACAGTTCTAATATAATAAGCACACACCTCTTCATATCAATGTAATGGATAACTTATACATCCATAGCCCTGAAATCTTTAACAAGTTACTCTTTCTGCCAGCAACTGCGAGAGCAGCCAACCAACATCTGTGATTGATCAGCAGAGCCAGGGGAAAAGCAGCTGAGCAAGCAGTGGATGCTGTCCTTCAGTTGCAGGGAACCCCAGGGGGGCCACTGTAAAACACCCTGCTAGCTACTCTGGAATGGATGTATGATTTATGTATGTTTGGCCCTTTACTAAATCCCCTCTATTCTTATCAGGGTTAAGACCAGCAGCTACCTGGCTTTCTTGCCATCTCAGTGTTTTGCTGTTTAGCGATATCATTCGACATGGGAAACTCATTTTCTGAAGCTGAAGCCAAGTCTCACATGGAGAATCCAAAACCCTGTAATTCTCAGCAGTATAATTAAACATGATTATATGTACAGAGCAGCATAATATGCGACTGATTTTGGTTTCGCTGCCGATGGAAACATAACTTTCTGTGTTCTTGTGAAACAGAGAAGTATCAAAAAGGCAGCTTAGTTGTACTTCAGCCCCAGAGTGTCATATCTCATTAGCTGTTGTGGTCTCCTGTCCCTTCTGTAATCAAAATTAAAGCAATTAAAGACTCACAAAGAGGCTTGGTGATGGAATTCAATCCCTTGAGCAGAATAGATTAAAACATAGCCAAACAGCATAACCGACAGATGGAAGACGGATGGTTGGACTGATAGATGGATGGAATTTACAGGCACACTATAAATATTATCCTAGTAACGGGACTTCAGTCTTGTACCCAGAACCTGCACTGAATGGCTCCATCAACCCCAGGCCCCCAAATGGGAAGCTTCATTACAACATCGCAGGCATCATATCAAGAACTGTCGCCATCTAGTGTTCATGCTGGGCCGCTGAGGCGATTGCGTGATAATGCATTTTGCTTAGATCCATGTGAGCTAAGTTTTCATTAACCACCTAGAGACGCATTGGACTGAAAGGAGCACAAAGCATCACCGAAAATGGGAATATGCTCATTACCCATCAGTGCAACTGCGTGGTTCCAATAGATTAGAGCCCATAAAACTGCATGAGATGTAGTTCATACATGGGTGGAAACAGGACACACCATTAAAACTACTATGGTTATCACTTGAGGTGGTCATTCAACCAGAAAGCATCAAGTCTGGCAGATTTACAGCTTCAGCAGAACTCCCCTGAAAATTGCCTTTAGAAGTTTTTCTTAAAAAATGTTTTTTTTTTTCATCTAGCAAGTGACACAAGAAAACCAAGAAGGTGATAAGCTGGTAATTTTTCTGAACAGCTGGCATTGCGATTTAGTGGGTGAATTATTGGTCAGCTTGTATTAGCTAAACGCATGTCCTTACAAAACAAATGTACAGATAAAACAGAACCATTCTGTGTTGCCCTACCACTGGCAAGACTATCAGCTGAAATCAAGGAATAGTGCTTTTAAAATAATCGAATATCAAATGTTCCAGAATATACAAGTTCAAAATGTCATCCATTCATACTGATCACATCCAGCCCAGTGGAAAATAATTTATAATTAGCATTCACACAAAAAAAACCCCACTAGCTTCATATCGGTCATTTGCTATGTGTCGATCATCAGAAATCAGCTCCTATCTGAACATGCTGCCACCTACCAAACTGGCTTATCATGCTTGTCCTCCTGGTCACACTTTGCTTCTGACCCAGCACTTTGTTGAATCTGTGAGTAGGGCGAAGGCTTCTCGGTCCGTCATTTCTTCACATACATTCACACAAAAAGCCACGATGCGAACTCTCAGGAAAGCTGCCCCTCAGATATCTTCTCATGACTTCTCATAAACCGTCATTCAAGGGGAGCACCTAAAATTGTTTAACTTACACTAAAAAGTGCACCAGTTCCCAGAAATCCCAGTTTTAAATGATATTACATATAAGCTAAAATCTCCCATAAACTCTACAGAGCAACTCCTGCATACTGTTTATAGTTACAAAAGAGCAGCATATAAAAACAGGGATTGAAATGAAGAACGAGAAACAGACCCTTAGGGTCCAAGACTGAATGATTTACATTCGAATGCAGCACATCGTTTCTGGGGACGGAGGCTGTCTTCGTTTCAAACTGTGCCATTGCTGGAACCCAAATGCATTTGCCTACCAGCGGAAGAAGCATCCTCCCATTCCTCAACAGCATTAAAGGACAACCTCTACAATAAAAGTGACAAGCTGGCTTCGATACACATGTGCCTTGAACACCTTTAAATCTCTCTGATGCCTTAAAGCACCAAACTTTACTTGTCATATTACCGACACGCCTTTGAGGGATGATATACGTGAGGATTATCAGGTTATGTTCAGCATCGCCTACTGGGTCCTGCCTCTTGCACCACCTGGCTCTACTTTCAGAATCTACCTTATGAGGTTCGTGGTTTTCTGGATCTACAATTCTATATGTGCCTTCTTTCAGAGTGAACTTTCACGCCACACTAGAACAGGGCAAAAGTTTAACTCTATAGAAATGTCAGCGGAAGCGAGGGGGATAAATTGCTTCCATTTGCAGAGATTTTAATGATACTCTGATGATTCTGACATAATTGATGCCTGTTTATCAAGGGGAGTTGTCTGGTGATGACTGTACTGCTAATTTACATATCACAAGTTATGCCTCCTTTCATTTGAATGAAGCTGTTATTCAGAGCCTAGTTCCACCCAGATACATAAAAACACTTTTTCTACATCGAATCCAGCATGAGCTCCACATGCAGATAACAGGATGATAAGTTGTTATTGAAGCTGCACAATTCCCTCTTTGCCAGCGAGCACTGGGGTTACAGCCTCTATATTTCAATGTTTCAGTGTATAACATACTTTAACGTATATGGAAAAGAGTACGTGTATCAGGGAACGTAATATAAGTCCCCCACATTCAAACCGTAATGCTCAGGCTGTGGCAGCTTATGTTTTTTAATTAACACTTATAGCCAAGAATAACAATAGATTCCTGTGCCAAGACAGCAATATTTGTGCCCACATACTTACATGTCAGGATAAACATTAAGATAAACAGATGCCTTGAATATCAGAATTATAAATAATGCTAGAAATAAAAATGCTAAATATGCGGCTTTGTGCATTTCAGTGCCCTTTTTGCTTAGCATTGTACAATAGTATTGCTACTACGGAAGAGTGCTGCAATTCTGGCAAAGCATGCTGGGGCTGACTGTCCACAAACAGCGGTATAAACATGTCATCCTGCAGTGTGAGACTAATGTGCATGATCAACATGAATAATGGAGAATGCTAAAGAATGCTAATGCTGGAAAGTTATTAAGTGCAGAACTTGCTCAATGCAGAGTAAACTAAACGCTGCTTGACATATGGTGATGTAAAGCCTTTTTAAACTCAGCTCCCCTGTGGCATACACCGCCCGCCGAACAGCTAAACCGACCTCGATTAGGAACATTACTGTGCATGAATGTTACATGGGATGCGTCTATAAGTAAGGTCCTTGACAACAACGGTTGGACATAAGAAAGGCCCAGCTCAAAAGAGTGGTATCAGAAGAGGGCCTTCACCATTAGAACGCTCTTCTTAAACCATCAACACCTCCCTTTCTGTAGGACAGATCAAAGCACCACAAAAAAAAACATTAAGGATACTCAGACAGAGGAACTGCCTTTTTCGCCAAAGTAAGTGGTAAAAAAACAAACTGCGAATGCAAACATGTGGCTGCTGGAGATATCAGAAAGCTTTGAGTCGCTCTGCACTCCACTCTTCCATACGCACACTTATCTGTAGTGTTAAAAGGATTCGTGTTGTCGTCTTCTGCTTCACGGCCTACTACTTACCCACAAAACAGGCATACTTGAGCCGACTGGAAACAACCCTTGCCCTCTAACTTTATATCATGTCCCCCTTGAATAACACATAGGTTTAAAAAAAGGAAAGGCTCGGTTATGTAATCACAAAGATTTCGATTGGAATGCTTCGATGAAAATCAAATGCAGACAAATTGCCTCATTCAGCATTTTTGTGCAACCATCCAGGATTATAGTTATATATTTTTTTTTAAATTTCGCTTTTTTAGAAGTAATCCCTGAAAGAACATAATGTGACAAATTTTTCTTTTCTAAAATGACCACTGTAGATTTCTTGATTGCTTTTTTAATAAAAAAAAAAAAAAAAAACTTAAATCTCTGTTAACCTGTAAGAAAACCAAAAAGCACAATAAACTAGAATCAAAAGAAAACATATACAATTATAAAATTCCTAAAGCTGTGGGAAAGTTCACAGGAATCCCAAACCTTGAGTAAAGGAACCTTGAAACGGGTCAGTAAAACCATTATCTTTGTTCTGACAACGGAAGGATATCGATTAATGTAACTGCTAAAAACACAACAGTAGGTTTGGGCTTGTATGCGGCAATTAATTGGCCTCAAAAATGGTGTCACACCAGAACTTTTCTTCATCCCAGAATAACCTCTACAATAAAAATGACACGCTGGCTTCAATACACATGTGCCTTGAACACCCAGAAGGTAAGGGGAGAATTCTTACTGATATTGTTATTATCATACCATAATAATCCAAGAATATTCAAAAAATCGTTAATTAAAATAGCTAAATATTACAGTCATTCATATTCAGGTTTTCCCTATTGGTAAGACAATGTTTAACTGGGCATGAATTCCAATAAAAACTTCAGACGTGACCGATTGCTTTATAGTGATCTGGTATGTGAAGATGAAAATGTATGTTACATGAAGCAAAAAACATTTTCATCACTGTTATTAGTAGTAGTAGTAGTAGCAGCAAGTAAGAATTACTCCTATGCTAAGATCCCATTGTTTCTACATCAAAACAAAACACACAGAGAGGCCGATGGTTCCCTCTGAATAAGCAGCTGAATATTCCATAAGGGTCAGTAACTTCATTCTTTGTCCGTTTCAAAGAAGCACAGAAAATATTGCCAACTTCCTTAAGGCAACTCTGACACATCACTCTTCAACACCTTTCAGAAAGACACCTCTTTGTTGTACAAAGCTGATTGTTTAACCCTGCTTACTATTTCAGACTGATGATTCAGATTGCCATTTGGTTCTATACATGAATCAGATAAAAAAACAAAAGCTCACTTCTTTTTTTGTGCTGAAGGTACAGGGGATGATACAAGTAGCAATGTGTAGTAAAAATAAAGCCAAAAATTTTAAATGTCCTTAAAATGGTTCAAATGTTTCTCTCACCCCAGAAGCTGTCAGATATGTGTCCAATGTCTTTCTAAACCATGACAACAGATTCAAATGAATACTTTGTGCAATTACACCGTCTGATATGAAATTTAAATGGCTTGCCCAATACAGTAAAGATTATGGTCATTTACAGGTAAATAATATTTAAAACATGAAATTGGCATGGCAATAGAGATCTCGATACAATGCAGCTTACATAACGTATCCTTTAAAAGTAGGGATAAGCTGCCTTGGAAGACGGATTGAGTGGAACATTTCTCCCCATCATTGCAGAGATGTTTCATATCCTTCCTGAATGTTCTTCTGAAAGTAATAGCGAGCAGCCTCTCGAAAGATTACACAAACACCTACAGGCCTGCCTAAGCTGGTAATGACGATGTAGTGGCATATCAGTATGGATTCCTCTCTCTCTGTATAATGGCTGTGTACTCAGCCGTCGTGGTGCCGAGGAAGAGTCTGTGAGCCCCCATAGTCTTACAGCTGACCTACTTAGATCCCCATTTCATTCGGTCTCAATGCTCCCTCTAAAACGAGAATAAAAATGTTCCTTTCTCAATCATCTCTATACACAAGGATAAAAGCACAAACACGGGACTGATATAATCCAATGCATTTCCCATTTGACTGTATTAATCTTGAAGCTAAATGAATTCATAATGAATAAAAAACACAAATAAACAGCACCGGCAAATTCTACTGAGAACGCGGCCCAGTAGGCTGCAGCTCCATAGCTACTGTTTGCTGAAAAGACATATGTTACCATAAATACCTGTCGATGCTCCTACCGTGAGGTCAAATCCAGCAATGCTGAGGGTACCTGCTTGGTGCCCACTGAGGGCCGACCCTCGCCGATCCACATTCGCTGCATACATCTGCGTCACATTAATTATTAACGTGACTCAAATTAAATCAGATCACAAACTATGATCAATGATGGAATTTTAATTACTGGTAATAAGTGACCATCTGCCTGGTAGCCAAGGGGAACAATACGTCCCCAATAGAACAGTATTTAAATTTTAAAGAGCAATATAAAATGCGGTGCTTAATGAATGGGCACATTAAGGTTGTCCACCGGCATGGTAATTGTGACCCATGGACGCGCCCCTGCCCCAGATGTGTCTGGTGGGTCCACGGCTCCGTCTTCCGGCGCCGTAACGCACCTACCCCCCCCCCCCCCCCAAAAAGAAGCTCAGGACAACCCAGACAGCTCATTATCGGGCCTGTCTCCAGGAGGCGCTTCCGTCACCCTGACAGGAGCCCCTGGGCGGCTCCTGCCTGCGCATGGAGCCGCCTCCTCTCCTGCCGGCCCAGAGCTCCGTGGAGACCAGCCCCGGTGAGGGGGCTGCCGCCTTCACCAGGAAGCAAAGACGCTCTAATCCTAGAAAGCCCGAGGAGCTAGTCAAACACGGAGGAAAACAACGAAAACAAAAAACGAATTGCGGGAAGCCCTCAACCCATTAAAAACCTAATGAGGAACAAGTCCTGCCGCTTGCACTGCTCTGCTGTTTTCTCTCTTTCCTTGTCTTCTTGTCTTTCTCTTCTAGTTTTTTCCTCTGCTTCTCATTACAGTGTGGGAGAAGGTTTATCCATCTTCCCGAATATAGTCTTTGGACTCCTCACTCAAATGTGTTCAGAGACTAAGTCATTGCATCAGGTGGCTAGAAGATAAAGGGGGAAATATGAGGGGATGAAACTGCTCTGAAGGCTTTGAAAAGCTAATAGTCCCAGGGCGAAACCATCACAGGCGTCAAGCTTGTTATGTGCAGTAGAACTGTCTGGGTGGGAACTCCATAGTGTGTCCAAAAAGGGCCTTTCGATCTGGTCTGAACCAGTTCATCTCCCCAGTCAGTTCCAGCATCAACCTTGGTCTCTCTACACTCACAAACCACAGGGAACGTCTCATTTTCTCACGCTAGCAGACCTGGACCATGTGTTTTAGCATGCACCATCATTGAAAGGTACCACAGACGGCTTAGGAAGCAGTGGGTTTGGCAGGGGCTGCAAGGCTTAGAAGCTGAGCTTCCAGGGCTCAGGATGAGGAGACCGCAGTGATGTGTGACTGATGTTGATGTAAGCCCTCCGTCCTGCTGTGCCTCCTTTTCCTCTGTGGGCACAAGGTTGCCTGAAGCTCCACATTGACCAGGTGGCATGGATGGAGACATAGGTCACAGTGATAATCTCTGTATTTCAACATGCCACAGCCAGCAGGGAGCCTTCCCTGAATGCCACTCGGCGGCTGGGAAAAGCATGTGGAATCGGCACGTTCGAGAAGCGGGGCTTGAGACGACATTGCCAAGGCCGAGGGACATCACATGTCTATGCTGATTCAGGCAGGGCACAAAGGAAGGCACCAGAGGCTTTTGGGAGCTAACAGCAGCCTGTCTCGGCCGCCTGAACCCAATTTTCCAGGGTAATGCAGAAAAAGCAAGGGCTCATCTTGAGCGTCGCACCCATGTCGTCTTGGTGCTCCAAAGCTGCTACACAGGGCAGAAGCATTAAGGCAGTGCGATGTAGTTCAGTGACATGACTCTAATGACAATGCCTGCGGTGCTATGCCACTGCACACAAACGAGGGAGCCTACTTAAAGAAATAAGCTTATTAGAACGACTCATTTTTAATACAAGTTACTTGTGCATATGGCACTTACACACTGAAAATCTGTCAGGAACATGATTTAGCAGGACAGTAAACATGTTTTTGGATGGTTTTCATAATATATTTAGGTCTAGGCATCATAAACATTTATCAATACATATATTTCACTACATTAATAAACCCCATACAAAAACAGCTGGAAAGAAAAAAAAAGCATAAATTATTGTCTAACCATAAAAGTTGTTATTGCCTGAAAATTCTTTAAACTATAAATAGTCCAAGATAAACTAAACTAAACCAACTAAAACTAAGATCGACACATCATTAACAAAATCCTACAGTAAAGCTCATATTTGACATGATGCATAAATCAAGCCTTCTTTCATCAAGATGTATTTATGGTCTCCACTGCATGAGAATTTGGGAGCATCAAATGCTGTGATTGCTTTCCAAAATGATGCTCTCCCCAGTCACATTCCAATACATTTTATATTAAGGAACTGGATATCATACCAAAGTGAAAATCTTCCAGTCTGCGTTATCATAAGCAGTGTAAAGCAACAAATAAAGAGAGCTGCAATTATATTCTAAGAAAAATGAAATATGTAATATTCAGGGAGATCCATGTTTGCCCCGAGAGCCCTCTCTCTACATTAGAACTCTCTGCTATCCCTCTAATCAAAGCTAATCATCTTTGTACCGTATCATGTAAATGCTGGTTAGAGTGCACTGACAGTAGATCTGGGACACCTGTGCATCAACGTGCCTCATCCATCTTGTTGCTTAACATACACTTAACAAAGGTGCGTTTGTTCCTGGTGCTCAACACTACGGAAATGATGACTTCTAGCTGCACACGATACATAGGCCAGGAGAATGACCAGATGACTTAACCAGACTGGTTCCATGCTGAATTGTTCACATGCTCAGTTTCTGAAAATTAACATTAAACATGTCTCAAAGTTATTTCCTTTCTAAAAATTGCAGTGTCCTACTCCAGCATCTTGGCATTATACTGAACACACATTTAATAAGCAGCCTTCCCAAATTCATTGTACCCCATCTTAACGGTTCTTGTGTACATCTGCAAACACACACATTGTAGCAATTCTTTATCTTTAAAGTTGATGAACATCACAATTGCTTACGAAAAACAGTTGCGTCTCTGTTCTTGGGGATGAATCAAGCAAAAGGTGTAATTCAAAAAACAGCAATTGCAGTGCTTTCAACGGTTCTCAGTTCCCAGGGCCTGACAGAGGCCGCACTCTCGTCTCACACCTGCAGCAGTGCACCTCACACTTCAGCTGACCCAGAGTTGGCCAAGTGCTCAGACACATGATTAAAGCTGAAATTCGGCACCATTCCTGCGAAAACTGCTGTAGGCCAGAGACTGGCCTTGCAAACACTCATCTTGCAAAAGCCAGAACCAGACACTTTATCAGCCCATTCTAACCACCTGGAAGCTGAAGCCATATAAAGCCTCTGGGTGAAGGAACATTACTTGGCTCACCGGCCCACACTTACGAAGCCCTTGCAACAGTCTAACATTCAAATTTCTTTGTATGCTTTGTTTAACATTTTAAATTTGTTTCCATGTTTTACTATAAATCAACACCAAGTAGGACACAAGGTTGAGTTTGAGTATGATCGGAGGCACTCCAGGCAGACTGGTTTGGTAGCTATAGAGCAGCCACAGCAGATCAACACAGAGAGTAGATTATCCACCCCTTAGTGGTGGGACTGTGAGGCTAGCAGAAGACAAAAAAGCAATATCTCTATGACAAGAGGTGTTCAGCAGAGACATTGTGCGTGTTGCTGCTTTTTCAAAGGAAATTTTAAGATTTCATGCTGAGACGACTCATGTTGACAGGATAGATTCCAAGGCAGCATCCGACACCTGAACGTTTCTGCAGTCCATTACGGGGGTTCAAAGATGTTCAATGGCATGGCTCCTGACCTCTGCAAGCAGATTGGTCTCCTTCACCATATAAAGTTACTGTCATTCATATAAAGCAGCACCTTATCCAACTGTGACACCTCTAAACTGTCCCACTGAGACACCACAGACAGCTGGACAGAAGTGGCGATGTACTATACCAGTGTTTCTCAACCCAGTCCTCAGGGACCCCCAGACGGTCCACATATTTGCTCCCTCTCAGGTCCTTGACAGACAGTTTGAGAAACACTGCACTATACATCATTTCCCTACGCAGTCCTGCTACAGTGGCATGTTCAGAATGAAACCGGCCAGTGAGGCAATCAGGGGTACTGCACATGAATGAGTGAGGCAGTGTGGTATAAGGCAGGAGCAGCAGAACCTGCAGATATTTTAAGACATGCTGTTGGACAAAAGAATTTATAAGTGCATTTTATACAAAGCACACTCATGACTCAGTCACTTTACGTAACATTACAGCACAGCAGAAAAGCATATTTACCGTTTGACATTTAAATTTGAAAAAAGCTGAATCACTTAGTCATACGAATACTTGAAATAATACCCATGAGAATTAAAATAAGGATAAATGCCATTATTATTATATTTGCTATTATGTGAATAACAATGTTATAAATGCAAACGAATACAAAAGAAAGAAGAAAGGGGGAAATTAAACAGTTTGTCTTTCTTTGGACTTAGATTGGAAGGGGGCGGTTTAAGGGCTGTACTTGCAGGCCGCCACGTGAGGTATGGCTTCAATATAAAGGTGTTTATGAAGATGTCCGTCATTGCTTCACAATAACACTTCACACAGACTTCAGACTCAACGAATATTAAGGCACAGATCTTGGAAAGTAACTTTAAAGTTTAAACAGTGTGTCAAACATAAAAAATAAGTACTTTGGTAAGAAAATTAACAAAAAGATTAAACACACATTGGAATTTACATTAATAATTAATTCTGTAGGAATCCTAAAGATTGTGTTGCAATTCTTTCACGTACAACTAAATAATAAAAGACAAAATAAAAGGATAAATTTAAGAACAGTGTGCGCTACATGTACATTATACACAGAGTATTTTATAACAACGCTGATGTTTTCAGCAGCACTATACACACACACACACACGTGACTTGTGTAGATATGTACAAAAGAACTAATGACATCCATGTTAAAAATAAACTTCATTGCCTGCGGATGGATTTACCTGGTCACATAAAAGGATGAAAGCAGATAGAACAGAATCACTCCCAAAGGAATTCTCATTGGCAGTTGGTGCACATAGCCACTCAATGCATCCCACACACAGCCTAACTTGTCAGGGAAAGAAAAATCGCATAATCAGTTTTAGTCTTCCACAGTGGCTGGGGTTTGACAGCAACACGGCAAGCAGCTTCTGGTAAAGCCCCAGGATACAGAGGCTGACCGCCAGGGTGTCATAACTTTACATCAGCCATGGACCAATGAAGAGAATCTAAATTCACATGCATCCTCCAGGAATGGCATCACAGTGAGATTGAGCCCAGATGATCGCCTCAGAAGTCCATATTGTGCCAAAGAATAAAAATAAGATTACATAAAAAGTGGTACAATAAACTAGGGGAGCAAGCAAAAAGTAGCTGAGAACAGAGGTTTGATATGATGAAAAACACAAAGACATTTCAGTAATAATGTAGGTCAGAGGTGGATTTTAACAAAACATTAGGAATTTGGGATTTTGATGTCACCCTGAGCAGGTTTGCTGAAAAACATTGGGGCAGGCGGACTCTCCGCGAACTGCCACAGACAGACAGTGATCCTTGAAGCAACCAGGAGAGCATCTCAACGCCATTAGCAGGGGACCAGCTGCATACCATAACACACCCATTTTCAGACACTTCCCAGTGATGCAGATTGCAATAAGGCATATCATACACACCTTCAGTCCACTATCACTAACAGTCATCGAGGATAAGTGCCACCTCAAATTTCAGTGTTCAGAGCACGAGGAAACAAATTAATGTCAGAAAAGCTTAGGGAGTTCACCTGTGTTCCTAAAGAGACAGGATGATATCCAACGTACATCTTAAAAGCTCCATACATGTATAGAATGCTGAATAGCATCAACAGCTCAGCCTATGCTACCTGCCATTCCTGATCATCAGATACATGAGTGATGTTCAAGGATGCAAAAAAGGTTAAATAACAGTGATGGAATTCAACTGTATTGACCACATGGTCCGCTGCATGCAACTGGAAAAAAAAACGGTTTCATCATGGGTAGTGAAGCAATTCAACAGAAAACATGAGCTCCCAGGTTGAAATTACCTCAATTACCTCATTTGAACAGAAATTCATAAACTTTACATATATAAAGGAGGCAATAACAGAGGAGTTTTCAGAGGATCATGTTACTCATGCATGACTGACCTCTTGACCAAAACAGCTGACCTTCACGGAGAGGTAACTCTCCACTTCCCTAGAATCACAAGAAAATACCAAGACAGCATGGCTAAGGAATACCTTCATACAATAAACAGCATTATAATCAAATTAGATTACAAAATCACACAACAGTTCTAACAAGGAGCATTAGCAGGAAAGACTGACAAAAACCTTGACAACTCCCTCTTGTTCAAAGCTACCATACACAACAAGGATCAAGGCCACAGAAACAAGCCTATCATGCTTCGGGGAATATATTTAAATGCTGAATATAAATATAACCTTGGCCTTCTTCTTCACTCAGTTAAAAGAATATAAACAACATAAGTGCGTAAACAACATATCACATCAATCCTTTGCCAAAACAGAGCTCACTTTTAATTCTTTTTGAAAACCTTTGCAATTAAGAGTATGTCGGAGAGGAAACTGAAAAAAATTAAGAGGGGATTCGAGAACAAATGGATGGTGAATATGTATTGAATGATAGACGAAAAGGGGGCTTTCATGTAAAGGCCGAGACCAGCCGGATGATGGTCAGTGTTATGGGCTGAAGGCTATTGTGCAGCCTTGCAACACTATCACCTGGGCACCACGCATGTCCATATCAAACTGAAGCGAACAGTCACACTGCTTTTATTTATACTTTATTAAATAGAATATCTCTTACATAAAACAATCCCATCCAAGATGTGCTGGTCTGTTCACATTTGTTTTTAGGAATTTAAAACTCTGCGATGTAAGTTTTACCAGACTGTCCAACTTTTCCAACAAAACTGGGACTATTAGAATACCTATACATATTTTAGTCAATCACATAAATGACCATTACCATGCTTTATGTATTAAATGGCTGTACATTTGTCACTGGGAACAGTGGATCCAGTTTAAAGCTGCAAAAAAGGGGCTTAGGAACCCTGGGCCTTTGGGGCTGAGGCACTAGGAGAATCTCCTTGGCCTAATAAGGAAACCAAGCATGAGTACTTGCTTGAGGCCTTTGAAAACCAAACAGAGGAGAGCACATAATTAACACACAATCTAACTCCCTGAGACGATGACCTGAGGCCACAGAAGTGTTGATGTCATAGCTTCGGGATCACCTACCCTGAATTTCAGTGGCTCTCCTTGGAGAAGGGAGCAAGGAGCAGGCGTCACACAGCAAGAGCCCTATTGGCAGGGGCCAAGAGCTTTGCATGCAATGGAAAACAGGCCAAGGTCATCGCTGTAGACCATTAAAGAATTGAAAAATTTCACAAAAGAAAACAAAGTGTGGGTTTAAAGAGAGTCCCCCAACATAACAGGACAGCTTTGGGAAAAAAGCGTTTGTGAGTCACTTCAGCCCCTTAAGGCTAATGCTAGACCATGCGGGGAAAAAAGCCTTAAAGAATAATATACTGCAGAAGTTTTTCAGGATCCGAAATACACCAAAGACCATAATGCAAAGATATCAGGGCTCAAATAAAACTATTAGAATTTGAGGCACCAATACAATATGAATTAGAATTTGAGGCAACAATAAGGCTCCCCTTTGCCACTTGTAAATGGTAGTAACTCATTAATAAAAAGAAAACAGTGTTATAACTTGTTTAAAAAGGTCTATTAACAATTTACAAAGTCTTACAACCTAATTAATATCTAGATTATAAACCATTCATAAACTCTTTATATGTGTAGCCTTATTGTAAATTGGCACTAAATATGTATCACATTCCAGCAAACTGACGTCTAGGTTATGCTTCCTTGTTTTCAGAGTGCTGTTTTGTGCTGTTTTGTCTAAGGCTTACTTTTCTTTACATCTTTGGTATTCAAGCTCATCATTTGTTCATGTCTTGATATTTTAATAGCATCCAGTACCAGGAAATCCCCAGTGTGCACTAGGAGCAACCTCACCGACGCAGGGCCCAGCATGGAGTAGCAGGGGAGCCTTGGAGTAAAAGTAGCTCTAAAGCAAAAGCCCTGAGGGGAAAATGATGTCTATATATACAGAAATGTACACACAGACTCACACACAAACTAAAAACATACAGTATAGCCAATGGCTGCTGTCAAGGGCATCTCCTTCACTTGCCCCACACATGTACAGCCAGGCGCATCCACCTGATATGAGAGGGCGGGGGGGGGGGGCACTTCAATTAGCAAAAGGTTGCAGCATTACTCATCTGTCATAGTCCCCTGATCTTGACCACTGCCCCCTTTTTGGCTCTGTCAGCTGCGCACATCTCACAGCATTTCAGAGTGCAGAGGAGCCGGGGTTGTCCCCATGTAGCCTTCTCTCAGGCCTAATTCTGAAGCACTGCCCCCAACAACACCATTAACAGAAGGGCAAACCATTCCCCAAAATGTGGGAGGGCTAATTTGAAATAAAGCCATGGTAACAAGTGAGCTTCCATAAAAATAGGGGGAAAAAAATCAGATGTATCTCTTTCCACCGGCAATGATGATGATATTTAGAATTCTGTCTTTTAAAAGCCAGCCAAGTGAAGGCACACAAAAGGCACAGAGCATGGGGTAATTAACATTCATTTCAAATACAAATATCAAAAGGAAAACTGTCAGAACAGGTTCCATTTACTGCTCAGGAAAAAAGGGTGCATGCTGGCAATGTCTGACAAGCCTGCTAAGCGCCTTTCCATCCCAGAGAATGGTAAGCTGTCTGGGCAACGGATCCTTTCCACCACATTCTCCCATAGGGCTGAGATAATGTCATTCATCCTCCTCAGAGTCAGTGATTTGTTTCTCACAGCTGGGCAGAATGTCTTACTTGTATAGGTTAATTCCAGGCTTTACGGTTTAAGGCCTGTAAACATTTCACTTCAGACCGATTTTTATTACCTCTTTCTAAAAAAACATTACCACTTATTAAAATACTAATAATAACAGTTTGACCATGTCATATTTATGTAACAGATGTTGTTCTCTAGAGCAAGTAATACAACACTGGTAAAGGGTACCTAGAGTGTAGTACAGAATAATTAAAATACAAATTACAAAAAAGTGCAAGTGCAACAAATACCATTACAGTCAAAACTTGGATTGCGAGTAACTTGGTTTGCAAGTGTTTTGCAAGACAAGCAAAAATTTTTAATAAGTTTTAACTTGATAAATGAGCGAGGTCTTGTAATATGTATATTACGTATACGCTTTGTCCGTCGAGCTTCACGTAATCTCAACTGAGCTGATGGTTCTTCTCTCTCTCTCGCTGCGGGATTGTGGGTAATCGGTACCCGTTCTAGGTCTCAGTCGGTGTGCTTAACTCATATTGTCAAAACTTAGTAGAAAAGCACCACCTGAATAAGGGCGTAGCAGTGCGAGCGATGCGTCTGTTTAATGGCAATGCAATGTCCACATTTCCTCGAAACTGATAAGGAGGCAAAAGCGGCTGTCATTGCATAAGTTCCTTGTTAAAGTCACACAAAAAGAAAAATATTCCAGTGAGCCAACAGATAGCAAGGATTCCATTAGAAATAGTGAAAATCATCCTACAAAATAATCCTCCTCATCTCCTCTCTCGCGTCTCCCTCACACTTTCCACAATTAGGTTTTATGTATTTTTACCTTATATTTTGTATTAATAATTTTTATGAATATTTTTGTGTTGTGGAATGAATCATCTGTTTCCATTATTTCTAATGGGAAAATTCGCTTTGATATACAAGTGCTTTGGATTACGAGCATGTTTCCGGAACGAATTATGCTCACAATCCAAGGTTTTCCATAATTCCAAAATTAACAAACAATTCAAGTAATAATCAGAGGACAATAATTAAACTGAACACACACTAGTTTCAAAAAAAAGGCTGAGTCTCAGTGAGGACACTGATTTTATTTTGTTAACCTGAGACGGGCACAGGCTGAGACAGAAATGGGGCATTTGGAAATGAAGACAGAGCATTCATGCGGATGGGGCAGTCGTGGATGAGGTCTGAGACAAAAGCCATCAGACACCTACTGTAGAAGGGTAGCAGACAAGGCAGCAAGGCCAGAAGAGAGGCAGAGAAAGGTATGGAAAGGAATGAGGGCATATTCTGAAGTAACAGGTAGGAGAATGGTAAATATATGAGTTTTGTCTGTAGACTGGTGATGTTAAATTAGGACAAGCCCAAACTGAATATCCTGGGCAAATAACATCTATCCAGGCCTTCTAACAATGTGGAAAGTGTTCTACCAGACTAAAATTATATTGCAGGGACACATCACTGAGTGATATTAGACTTTCCATTATGTAGAGAAATGGTAAAACAACCATCTATTGAGATGGAGGACCAAAGCCAAAAGAAAAATGCAGCAGAGATCAGTAAGGGGGGGGGGATTATATCAAGAAAGAATGAAGTTATATTTCTCAATGTGTCAGTCTAGTTTATCAGAGAAAATCCAAGCATTTAACCTGCCATGACGTTTGATCTGATGCACAACTGCGGTGCTGTGGCGTGGGTGTGTATCTTACTTACTTATCTTACTTATAAAATCAAGTGATCAATCAGAGCGCTGCACTGACATTTTCCCCTCTCCCTCTGTCTGTTGCTGGGACACAAATTCTCTGTGGGACATTGAAATGAAATGCTGGCACCAGAAAACAATGCAATGGGCTGGGCTGGATGAAGCCATCAAGTTGAGCATTAGCTGGTCCAGACGCCATGGTGATGGATGACAAATACAGCAATGGTTGTTTGGGGAATCAGCTATTGATCCTGCCACATACAGTATGAGACAGGGCTCAAAAGAAAGAAAATGAAATATCTGTTTCTGAAAATTAAGAGTCTGGAGCTTTTACACCCCCTCCTAGCTGACGAATACATTCTGCTTTAATGCAACGTATTAATTCAGGTTATTCCATCCATTTATTTTAAGGAAAATGAGGGAGCAGATTATTTGAATATCAAAGCATTTTTCAAGATCAAAAACTGATGTTCTTCATTCGCTTTTCATTGTACCGCCAAACAAAGGGATGCCACTGCCATGACTGACATGCCAATTAATTCGCAGCACTTTAATCGTGAGGTAGAGCCCCACGTCTCTAATCAGGGCAGCACAGACAACACAAACATGAGACGAATTAAAAAAGGCTCCCTACATCACCCCAACCCCTCCGCCATCAGGGCCGCTGTCACAACAGCACCACTAAGAACAGAATACACAGAGCAGAAAACACAAAAACAGGATCAGCGCCCGTAAAACAAAACAAAGCACTGCTAATTCAGCAATATTGACACACAGCCACACCATTCTATTGTAGAAGGAATAGGACGAAAGATATCATGGAAGAATTGGACTGGTCTTCATGTTTACAATAGAGATGAATACGTACAACGCAACTTGCCAAACAGGTGACACAGAAGAGACACACACACACAGTGCAGCACCAGGGATTCCAGCAGAAGTACTGCATGATCCATATACTTATACATAATAATAGTGCAGTTTCTTTTTCCCAAAAACATGTAAACTGTAAGTGAATATATAAATTAATAAATATATGATCAATAAAAAGAACTGCTAATTAACAGATGAAGCATTTACTGATGGATTCTCATAAAAGAAGCAAAATTTCAAAATTCAACTCAAGAACACAGATGCAAAATTAATTGTACTGCAGACTACAGGGGCACTGTAAGCCAGAGATAACAACACAAGAAAAAAACTGCTAAACTTAAAAAAAAAAAAAAAAAAAAAAAACCCTTGCTGGCACTTGTTCTATTTATTTTTAAGTGTGTACACACACATACACACAATTTTGTTGGAAAAACAACTGGCAACGTAGGACTGTCAGCAAAACGATTTCCCACACACCCTTAACATTTCATTAAGGCAGCTACTTAAAGAAAATAAAATAAAGGAAACTGACACCAATCCTCTCAATGGGACTTTCTGATCTTGAACAAAAAGCAGCTTGACTGCATTTACTCCATGACAGTGCCGAAACAACAGGGCTCCCGTACCGGCCCTAATTGGGCTTAACAGAAACAATGACATTCTCATCCGATGTGCTGCTACAGAAAAACAAAAAATGGAGAAGTGTGGCCAACAGTAAAGTCTGAATGCAGAAATATGTGTTTATCCCATTTGTTCTGTCTCTGAAGGATGAGGAGCCTGCTAGGAGTTTGCTGTCCCCTTAGTGGTATAGACAGTGCCGACGACAGCACTAATTTTATTTTTTTTTTAATTATTTTTTTTTGTTTTTTTAGTTGTCTGAAAAAATGTGGATCATGATCATTTTTAGAGGCCACTAATTATCATGCTTTGATGTGTTGCATTAATAGAGAAGTGGGAGGGTTGCACAGACTGTCTGTCTGTCAGCCATCCCCCTCCAGGGTTCCTGACAGTGGGGGTCTTGAGTCAGGACATCAGCTGCAGCGTGAGCTGAAAATAACAGCAGAAGCTCAATTAATATTATACCAGCCATGATCTAACAGGCTGTGGGGAATATTAGCATTGGCTCACTGTGGGAAGAGCAGAGCTACCGTCAATACTCACTTCACAGACAGGTGACTCCAATAACACAGGGAGGGAATAGAATAAAGATCAGATAAAACGAGCCTGTGAGCGTATGTGCCTGCCAATCTGCCTCTACAGAGATTTGCCCAGCTCTTACTACATACAAGAAGTGACGACGGCAGGGAAGCAGAAAGAGGTCGCTATTCCACGGCTGCCGCTCATGGCCGCACAGGGGATGTCAACAGGACACAGACCTGGGGGGGGGAAGGGGGGGCAATGCCGCACAATGGGCCCTTTTTCCAGTCTGTGAACAAATGCTTCAGACAGCTACCAGTTTGACCTTGCACCCCGCCGGAAAATTGGGCGGGGGCCGTTTGGCTCTCTGGCTGCCCAAAGATTTGGCACTAGGGCTGGGTATCGATTCAGATGTTCCGATTCGATTTCGATTTTCAAGTTCTTAATTCGATTCGATTTCGATTTTCGATTCGATTTCAATTCTTGATTTGACAATATGAATGAATA
>JAABNX020000070.1:6152035-6168691 GCA_015163995.2 Mormyrus lacerda | reverse complement strand
AAAAACGATATATCGAAAAATTGATTTTTTTTGCCCAGCCCTATTCGGCACCATCGTGAGTTGCTCAAGTGATACGTGCAGAATGACAAATAATGACATTTGTGACGAAATAATGACAGGCACCTCTCCCCAGGATGGTACAAAGAAGGAAATTACACGGGTGTGAAATTGTATATTAAAGCAATCATAAAAGTCATGAAAGGTTTCTTCAGATTCAATAAATGCCTCAATATCTAAGGGTCTAAACCCCAAAATAAAACAGATATTGCACATAGACAGTGATGGGGAATACATTTTTACCACTGTATTCCTTTTCATACTTCTTCTCTATCAAGCAATGTTTAGAATTCAGACAGGCAAGAAACTTTAGAGGAGAATGGTTATTACTATATAGCAGGGGTGTCCAACTCCTGTCCTGGAGGGCCGGAGCCCTGTGTAGCTTTAGTTCTTTTCCTGTTCCACCACAAATGATTCCGATCAAGAGCTGTGTGGTAATTAGCACAAGGAGTTGAATCAGGTGTGTTAAATGAGGGGAATCCCAAAAATGTGCAGGGCTCTGGCCCTCCAGGACTGGAGTTGGGCCCCCCTGCTATATAGTGTTTCTCCCACAATGCTAATTAACCTTCCTTTGAAGTGCCCCTATTTGCATTACAAACAGCATTTTATGATTTCTCAAAATCTAACACTCAGTTGCTGTACCCCTGTCCTCCATGCAGGCATGTGATTGAGGTACACATTAGTACTGCCTGTATCGCAGTGCCATGAACAGAACCCCACAGTCATTCTGACTGGTCCGATTTAAACGGAAGCGACGCACGGCACCAGTCTCATTGAGTTTCAGCTCGGGCTCCCCATGGAGACTCCTCCCCCTTCTCTCCCCAAAAAAATCAAAAAAGGAATCAATAATCAACCGAGCCTATAGCCTCTACAAAATTTCCTAGCGTCACAGTTCTCTTCTTTTCCACTGTTCCTAGATCAGAGGAACTAAGCAAGCATGACCTGACTATCCAGCCACAACCAGTTATGGCTCTTGAACAAAAGACTTGCAAATTTGATGACATGTATGGTAAGGTACAATCACACAATAACTGTTAAACTATTTATAAATGCTGCATGTTGTCTTTCCCCAAATGCCGCTCCTCTAATAGTGATACATGACAACTGATAGGCAGTATGACTTTTTAGAAAAGGAACTATTTGTCATCTGAATTAAAAGGTTTGTAATGAATGAAAGCTTGGAATAAAGTGGCCCTGTGGGTCCAAATATCACAACACTTGACCATTACATCAATCAGAGCCTGTCTCAGGGTGACCACAGTAAATACAGTACAATTGTTAAAAAGAAAATGAAATCTGGATTTAACCGGTATTTGGAATGCATTGCCAGAAAAATTCATCCAAGTGGCCAATAGCAAGATGTTATTACAAAGATATACGATGAGTTAAACAGTAGAAATTCAACAAATAAAAAGATTAAATCCATGCTGGGGAACACACTAGCCTGGAGAATTATTTACCTTTAATTATTTTTTGGTGATTATTTTTCCATGCTTGGTAGGTCAATTCCCTTTCAATGATTCAAGATACGCTATTTTGATCATATATAACAAGTATTCATCTTTGGCTTTTTAAAATTTTTAAGGCTCTGTGCTCCCAAGCAATGGGCTTTTCAGATGTACAGAAAAGATTCTTAACCTCTTGAACCAGCCTCACAGAGCCTTACTGTCAAATATGAACTCATACATGTAATGAATCATTGACCGTGTCACCATCAATGGCGATGGCCCTATAAAATTTCTGTATATGGATGGGAGCAGGGGGATTCCCTATGCTGTCACACTCTGAAACACTATGTAAACACAGTGCAAGGCAAGAGCATACAAGGAGGCCACATATGACATTTATTCATCAATGAGTTCAGCTGAAAACAGGCTGGCTGGCTGACTTTTTGTGAAAAAGCTTGGTTTCTGCTATATGCACTTGAAGAAGAAATGAGCCAAGTTTTTGTCCCTGTTCAGCATCTGGGACGATATTAGCAGACAGCACACTGAATGGGATGGTTATAATGTTGCATTGCTTGATTTTCTAAAGAAGCACTGTCACGCAGTAGACGAGATGTTTCATCTGGCGCTACAATGTCAAACTATGAAAGTTTAAATAAAGTTGTACGTATCCATCAATGGATGCATTACACATTGGTCAGAATTTACGGAAGTCCATTTGAAGATTATTTACACTGCTCAATCCAAATAAACCCATACGTCTTAGGATTTATGTATGAGATTTCCTAATGTTTATGCAGAACATTGCTAGTGAAGCAAATCAGGTTCAGAAATGTTACTTAATTGGGGGGGAGGGGCAGACCTTCTACAATCTGCATTTATCTAGGTTTAGTCCCTTGATCACTGCACCACCTACTGTTCCATTTGAAAAATTATTCTAGCACAAACTGTCCACATATAGCTGCCAAAAGACAGAAGCCCCTCATCCTTTGAATGCCTGGGGCAGCCATTGACTCTCATTCCAAAACGGCACATCAGTACAGCACTGTCAATCAATACTGTTACAGTAACACAAACATTCTCATGGCCCTTGGCTAATGATAACTAATAAGTCCCCAGGCTATTGACATACCAGCAAGCAGACTGTGGGAACACAGGAAGACACAAACAAACAACACAGAGCACTGACATCTGCTTTAAATTAACATAAAAATCCAATAGCAGGTTATATATGACCATCATTGACCCAAATGTACACTGCCAAAATTTTAGCACATGCAAAAGGTTTTTTTATAAATTAGGACAAAAAGAACACAACAAATTATAATTCGTAATCAGTTATTTACACATGTTATAAGATGAGCACCCTGAACAACTACTGACCCAGAAAAATTATACAAAAAGCAGTAAAAATGATAAGTTCTTTATCAAGTAACTGCACTGTTTATTTCAAAATTATTGTTAGGTTGCATTCTGAATTGTTCCCAATTGAATGCTTAAATCCACAATTAATCAGTCTGCTTGTTTACCATGTTGAGGGTAATTCTTGTTCACTTCTCATGACTATGTGGTTCACTGAGGAAAAGAATGGGCCTGCCCGTGACAGGATGAGGGCCTGGAGATTTACAATCCTCTGTGTGTCTCCAAGCCACATTTCTTATTCCTGAAAGACAATAACCGTTTTATTATCATTTTAAATTGAGGCCTTTGTTTCGGACAGCAAACAGAGGACGCATGGTCGAAAAGTAAATGCAATCCTACAGTGTTGCATGGTGGAACAGCGCTGCAAGGGAAACAGAACGGCTGCTGAACAGTCTGTGAAGGAACTGCATCAAAACATCACCGTTTCCCCGCTTGCGTTTACTCTCCAGATTCCACATGGATGTTCCAGGTGACCTTTTTAAAAAGGCGTCTCTGATTGCAGTTTTACAGCTGAATTTTATGTAATCAGGAGTGTATAGATTTAACCTCCCTGCAAGAATGTTAATCACTTTCCAAGAGAGATTCATCAAAAAATCAGAAGTTAGACATTTCACACTAAATTATTAAAGCTGAAAATGCTGATAAAACGCTACACTACTCATACAGTGACAATTTGGAAACTGTTAAATTTTAGCTGATAGTTTAATCTAAATGCTGTCTTTTTAATGCTTGAATAATAAAAAGAAGATATTTTATGTGATATACCCTGTAATTAGGCAAACATAAAAAACTTAACAACGCAGCGCAAGTGATTAATGGCAATGCTCTGACTTTTTGACCAGACTGTAATGTGTGAAATTGTGTCGACTGTAAACAGACAAAAGATTGTGTGCATCAATATTCATACAACATACCAAATTACTACGAGATTTATTATACTACGGCTGCCCGTGCACTTCTTGATGAGGGAGATTCCTGTAGAGCAAGAATATGCCATCTGTCTACCTTTGCTTTTCTGATTATTACTTAACATATTCCCCAGCTCGGGCTCTTAGAAAAGCACTTAGTCACTCCGCGGTGGACAAAGAGGCAGTGTGAGGTGGCCATCCTTTCAAAAAGATTCCAAGAGATGGATAACGGCAATGGGGAAGAAAAAATAAGGGACATTCTTTCATTTCATTTAATGACAGTTTCTTAGACGACCCACAGCCTCTTTCATTACATTACTGTGAAGCACTGATAACAGTAACAATTAAAAACCGGTTCCCATTTACACAGAAATCACTTCCCTGTACAAAGCCTTGTAAGAGCTGGAGCTGCGACTGAAACGATATGATATGGCAAAGTGTGGAGAATAATTACTCACTTATGGGTTATTCCAATCTTTTTCACTTCATCAGCTTTTATTGGTCTAAAGGGACACATAGAAATGTCTAGAGGTGTCAAATGTCAGCTTTCTGAAAACTGCCTCTCCTCAACAACCCCCCCCCCCCCCCGAAATACACCACTCTCGTCCCCCAAACCAGCACACTCTGACTGCTGCTAATGTAAAACAATACATGATTTCTAAAACATACTTCATTTCAAAAGAGCATGAGCGGGGTAAATCATACTGACTTTGCAGTAGGGGACTTTGTCTGATCCTTGGAAAGATTAAAATTTCATGGGGGAAAAAAGACAAACATTCATAGATAAATACATGAACAGATTTCAAAAAGCCAGCACAGGCATGTAGGCAATTTCCAGTGCATTAAGTGACTTACTGCTCTGTATACCTCACAGAAGAATTCTGGCTGTGGAAACTGGTAATTTCCCCAATCAAGACATGACAGTCAATGATAATCCCCTCTTTTGGTGTGTTTATATGCTTGAAGCACAACGTGTTTTTTGCAACCCTAAATTCTAATGAGCGGTGCATGTTATTGTATATGCGAGTCTGCAGGCAAGCTGCCCATGTAACTCTGCTCTCCCTCACCTACTTATTTGCTTTTGCATTGCATTTCCTGTCTGTCTCCCTTATTAATTTCTGAAAAGCAAGATCTAAAGTGGAAGCCTCTCCTAAAATCCATGCATGCAGGGAACATAAAACAGCCAGTGTGGTGCATGTAGTGTGTTTTCTCAGAGAACCGCCCTCCACCTGAAGCCCTGCTGTAATTCATTAGCTTTTATTTAAAAGAAAGGTCCTGCGCACGACTACCTGCCCTTTCTCCTCTGCTGGTAATTGTGGTTTTCGCCATGGCCTTTCTATCAGACACTGTTCATTAGGACATGGTTGTTAGAGCTGAGCGGGCCATACTGCTGGAGGGCAGGCACCGATTAATTGCCGAGGCCATATAGAAAAACTAGCATCAAAATACAAAACAGCTCCTGGCGAAAACATCACCAAATGATGTCCTGCATTATACCTTCTGCCTTCAGACTTCAACAATTCAGAGTTCCAGTTCAGTCATGGTGAAATGTGAGATGCATGTGTCATTCGCCATGTCTCATGTTCTGCTGCATACAAACACTGACTTACAGGACAATTCAAATCAGCACCAATATCCTCTAGTATGAAGCATTATTCATTGCCAGGTTTCCTTACTGGAAAGCATAATATATCGCAATAAACAGCATGGCAAAGAATAAGCATTTGCCTGCTGTGTGACAAATTGTAAACATAGATCTAGCTGACAACTAATATGTCCTCCTTCCTGGGGAATGACATCATCCTATCAGTCATCTTGGGTGCCCGGTCTGTCTCTGTAACTGACAAATATGACCATCAGTTCAACAATATATCCCTTCAAGGTGCCACTAGAATGGTGATGGTTTGAGAGAATAATTCTGTGGGCTTTCCTGACAAGCAAATCTTCCAATCAGGTTTCATCAAGACTTCTCTCAGCAAGACAGCTGACATCAGGGTGGTTTTTAAATAAGTTGTTTGAACAACTTATTTAAAAAATCAGAATGACATTCACAAATATCAAGGACAACAAAAAGAGAATCAGACACAGAATCAGAGTAATTCTAAAGGTTACATTTACTCCATTAACTAAAAGAGAACATCTGAAGTGGAAATGTTCCTATTGGTCTAACCCAGTGAGGCACCGGACAACTACTAAGTGTTTATTCCGCAAATTTTAAAGTTAAAAGTTAAAAAAAAAATAATAAAAAAAAAATGTATAGTTTTCACGAAAGGATTGAACATCTAGAGAATGTAAGCAAATGAGTCAAACACACTTTAAACTGTCCTTGTCTGGTACACAGGAGTAATCTTCAGTCACACACGTAAGCTATGGCTTGTGTTGCATTCCAATACTGCAGAATGCAGGATTATAATCCAATGAACTTTCCAAGCAGTGCAATGTTTGTCTAAGAATTAAAAAGAAATCTGGTGTAAATGCTGGTTTAAAATCGGTACGACGCGTATCAGATTATATAAACGCCAAATAAAACCAGCTGAAAGAGAGCGGTCATGTTGCATTCAGTTTAACGTTCTGAATTGCAAGTTAAGTAGTAATTGTGACACAAAGCTCTCATTTTCTGGTTGTCCATGTATAATAGAACCACAATGCTGCCACTGCCCCGTGGTTCCTGTATGCTTTGTGGACACACAATCATCAACATAGGGAAGTATGTGTCAATATTAATGTGTCTTTGTAATATTTAATGATAACACTAATAACTTTCTATATAATCATGGTCATGTTCTCAGCATGCAGTTATAACGTCTGTAACTAATTAAGAAATATGCTGCGATTTTTAATCAAAAGTGGAATCACTCCCAGTAGTCTTGTAACATTAGCTTCAAATATATAACACAACGTCATTTCGAAGGACACTCTGGTCTATTTTACTATAAAGCAGCATAGTTCACAGGGCCATGAAATCCCAGTGATTTGTCAGGTATCTTCTCTCTTCTTATTCAAGTTGTACAAGGGCTCTGTTCTAAACACCGGGTTGGCATATAACCTACAGCAGACCCTATATTAACATCACAAGTACCTTGTTGCCAAGTCGACATAAGAAAATTTCCTCCCACTTGGTCGATAATGTCAAGAATATCCTGGAATTAATGAGAAAAAAAAACTGATTTTACATTTTCCTTCTTTCTCCAATTTACATAGAACTGATTCCTCAATGTAGGTTCATAGAATAGCATATTATTTGTGTTGGAGCTGATGGGTGGATGAAACATATGCATTTTAATGGCTTTCAGGGCTGATCCTTGAAAAATTTCAAGTAATATGAAAAATAAGATTTCCTTTGTGTCTCATCTCCAGATAGTATCTACAGGAGTGGAAATGATATACACATACATATTGAACAGAATTAAAATTACCAAGCTAATTTTGAGACAACTGTGAATATTATTACTTTATTAGCAATATGTCTTTAAAAAAGCCAATTTATGGTGGCAGCTAGTTCACTGTTCCCATCGCAGGGAACACTTAAATACTTTATTGTGCACATTAAAGACATGCTTCAAGTTCAGTACAATGCCATTAAAGTTCTGTTCCAACTCACTAAATCTGACCCTCAGTTAGTCTCGGTTGTGAGGATCAGAAACACAGGATTATCACATTTCATTTCAAAGTTCCATCTAATGTTTTCTGAAGAATATAGGCTAAACCTCCTGAAAATGTATGGGATAATGCCTCAAACATGACATTAGGCTCATGGACCAATAGGCTCACAAGGGCAAACTGACCAAAGGCCAGATCAATTGTGGAGGAAAAAAGGGTTTTCCCTTCATTTTCACTTTCTTTTATCATTCTTACAAGACAGGGAGAGCAACTCTTCTGTAGATAAAAAGATAAAAGGAGTCATCAGCTGACAGGACAGAATGTGATCCTGGCAGAGTCATTTACAGCATGTCCGCCCTCACCGTGATAAGCTTCAGGCAAAGTGACGGTGAGCAGTGGCCCAATGACAGCCAGCTTCACCTCAGCTCAGCTGTAACACCCCGAGGACCACAGCCCTACGGTTCTCCTCCTAGCTGACAGAAGTCAGCAGCTGGGACCGAGCTTCCAAATCAGAACGGAAATGAGTAAAAGCATGCATCCTTGTGGTTGTGTGAAGGTACACGAGGTAACAGACGGCAGAGAAACACAGACCCGAATGGATATTTGCTCTATTGATCGCAGAGATGAAAATATTGATTTGCTATGCTAACAAACTAGATTAACAGCATAAACAACATCCATACACAACGCCAGTATTTTATTTAACAAAACCAGAGTATGAAATGAGCATTAAACAATGAGTGAAATATTGTTCATTTCCCTTTAAACGAGATTTTAAAGAGGGATATTGTGTCATAGCATATTAGGATTGATTTATGGGGGTGTGGGTGGAGGAAACAGCATAATACATTAACTTAAGCTCTTTAATACTAAAGGCAGTAAAAAAGAAAGCAGAAATGGCTCAATATGAGCAGCCACAGGGGAGGCCTTGGAAACAATCCTTCTGCGATGAAGTAAGCACCCTTTGACAGATGCAGGCTGAGGGGCAGGACAGTGAGGGGCGGGGCGTCCCATCCATCAGGTTTCCCCCGAAAACCTCTAGCAGGCCAGCAATATGGTGCCAGGAAAAAGGAGTGGTCAGCCAGGATCCAGCATTCCTGGCAGTCGGAAATCCATCACCTTGACAATAGAACTACAGCAACCATCCGTGAAGGCAAGCATAGTGAAAACCTCCACACCATCCATAATGATCTCCTGGCCCCCATTCCCCCACATCTAATGAAAGAGAGACATTTTCCATTTAGACATCCATAAGCACGAGTGTCTGAATATTAATATTTGGCCAGAAATCTATGTCAGGAGAAGTAAGAATAGTACACTCATCGTCTCCAGCTTCAAAGCTGGGATTGTATGCTGCTCTTACTGGCTGCTGAAGTCCCGGTGGGACAGCCAGTCATTCTTTTACAGTACAAGGAGCAGTTCAGAACCAACACAGATACTTCCAGGGCCAAATCATGCAGAGCACGAAACCTTCCATGATATAGAAACCTTCCATGATGTAGAAACCTTCCATGATGTAGAAACCTTCCATGATGTAGAAACCTCCCATGATATAGAAACCTTCCATGATATAGAAACCTTCCATGATGTAGAAACCTTCCATGATATAGGCCAGAGGCGTATAGTCTAATAGCCAAAAATTTTGTTTTTTTTTTACACGTATCCTCGTACTCTGCTGCTAAGTGGTTCATTTTGTATGTGATATTACCAACGTTACAGCTTAAACATAAAAAAAAGCAGCCGTCTTTGTAAGGTATCATCATTACCATTCCATTCTGAACCTTTCTTCAACTTTGTAAAATTTGGCACAGGACAATTCGTTTATACTGGCAAAGGGCACAGAACTGCAGCACTACTCTTCTATGACAGCTGAGCTCTTCATTGTCTGGGTGAAGTCCTAACCCCTCAGGGGAAGGGGGCGGAACATGAGAATCAAGCAGAAAACAAATCGCTGCTACAACACCCCGGACACTCGTCAATCTTCAAGCAGGCAAAAAGAACAGGAACCTGCATTTGAGTCCACTAGTGCTGCCTCAACACATCCAGGAAAGCCATCATTTACACCACACAAGTGTGCATTATGAGTAATAGCTCCAGGCCCCTGCATGAATGTCTCACTCACAGCTTGAGTGCACTGTGGCGTTTGTACACCTAACATACCTGTCATTCACAGAGATCCCACAGCCTGCTGGGAACACACTCCATGCTGTTTGCATAGAACAATGTGGTTCAATTATCTACTCGGCTCCAAAAGTATTGATAAATGTCAAAACAAACTGGTTGCAACAGACTATGGAACAGATGGCAAAGTGTACTTTATTGTGACACGTAGAATAAGAGTGCGACTGCTATTATGCACCTTTTCAATGCATTCTGTACACATAAAAAAAAAACACGATTATATTAGACGTGTTTCATGTTACATCTAAAAGGTCCAAAATAAGCTTAATAAGTAGTGGAGGGAGAATGCCCCCCCCCCCAATAACCAAAACAGCGAAAGGACAAGCTCTGCAATAAATATTGATCTGGAGATGCCAGTAGGGATATAAGGCTTTTTCTGTAGGTTGTAAGTAACCCCAACTGTGTAGGATGAAAAGCTGTCAGCTGTAACACGAATGAAACATGTCAACGAGAAAAATACTAAAGAAGAGGCCAGAGGAAGTGGTGCTAAAAACAGGGGTGACTGACGTGTAAGGGATGAAGGAGGAAGGCGCATGCAGAGCAGGGAGCGACTTCTAATCGTCCTTCTTAAACTGATGCGTGCAATCTTGTACCTTAGTTAGAATGTGTACATACACCAGGTGCGTATACCCCAGCTATGAAGAAAGTAATCATTACACATTTATGGGTACGACAGAGGGAGCTTGTGAAAAAGGAGACCGAAAGATCAATAGGAACTGGTCACTACACTATATTATAATATCACTTAAACAGCTAAATGCTGCTCAAAAGGCCTCAGGAAGGTAGAACGTTCAGTTCAAATCGGCACTGGAAAATAATATGCAATTGTACTAAGATGACTTCTCTTTCACACCATGTGTATTTCTAAATTCTGTTGGATTGCTTGTCATTTTTTTAAGGTCCAAAATTCTGTGAAATTACCACATCTCTCTGAATTCCAGTATTGAGCCATCTCTCAGTCACTTAACAAAAGAACATTTTTGCTTTTCCCGGCAATATAACTGGCCTCATGGGTATGTCCTTCGAAATACTTCGAAAATATTTATTATAAAATAAATACTTTATTAACAATGCATTAAATGATAAAAATGAGAGGGGAAGAGTCCAGGAGTCAGAGAGAGCAGAATTCTGAAGAACAATTCATAAAACCAGAAACTGCCCTTTATCGGTTTATCACTGTGCTGTAACTGATGCTTGAACTATAAAGTAATTAAGTTTAACTAACACAATTAAAGTTACAGTCACTCCATCCAGAACTGGATTTAGCTTGGAGGCGCTGCTGGAGGATGCGCTTAAAACCAACACAATTAAAGCACGAAAGTTTTATTGCAAAGAATCCTCTTGCATCAGACTTGCATTAGAAATGAAAGCATGACTGCTTGGCAGCCTCATAAATAAAACACGCTGGCAGAGAGCAGTTGTGTTTCCTTGCGTCAGAGAAAAAGAGCAACGGACAGATTGCTGCTCTCTGTGGGACGTTCTTACCCCTGGGGGGTGAAGCCACACCATCCATTTCTTTGGTCAGCATCCATACAATACCTGAACATCTATGTACAACTAAGCCCCCACCCAAAAAAAAGAGGGGCTGGTGTAAATTTGGTGGCAGGGCTCGTACATCTGAGGGCAAATACGTCACCTTAGAGAGATAACGTGCGCAATCTTTCCTCATTACAACAAAGCATTCCTTGCGACCTAACAGGGGTCAGCTCCAATTACAATCATAGGCAGATAAGCCTCGCAGCATGCTTCCATGTGCCATTTCAAAGAAAAGCAATTTACTGCAAATTCAGTGCCTCGCAGTTTGGATAATTTGTGGCATGAAAACAAGACTGCCAAAAATACCGACATTCTTCGGTTGGGCTAAATTACAGAACACGTGAAACTGGAGTGCCACTTGCAAGTATAAAACCTGACACCAAGTAGTATACCACGACTTAATATGACTTTGCTAATATAACAGTTTCCAGGGTTGCCAGACTGAAATGACTACAACCGTACTAGCACGGGAGACGTGACATTTCACAGGACAGGGAAAACAGGAAGAAGAAAAAATAAGAAAAGAAGAAAACCATTTTCTGTGCTTCTTCCCCAGAGGGATGGAACATAGTAAGAGCATGTTACCTTTAAAGTCTCCCTGTGTGGCTGGAGTGATAGTGCTTCATGTTGTGCTGTTCGCAGTGCGATACTGTAGCCGGTCCAGCACCTCTACTCACCCAGAATTAATCCCCCCCATCAAAATAAAACACATTTCCAGCTGCATATCTGTATTCATATCTTTGTGGGGACTCTCCATTCATTCCTATGAGAAAAACCTTAATCCCAACATGACGACCTTAACCCCTATGTAGCCCTAACCTTGACCATTAGTAACCAAACAATATGCAAGACTTTTGCCATTTTAGTTTTTTGACTGTAGTCACATAATTTTATAAAACAGTTTTCCCTTGTGGGAAACGAAAACAATGTCAAAATAACAATTTTTTATCACATGTAATATATACATGACCATACACACACACACACACACACACACACTTTTCATATATTCTGATATTTGTGAGGACTCTCCACTCATTTTTATGCGCATAACCCTAACCCCAACTATGATAACTCCTTAGCCAGTCCTAACCTTAACCATAAACAACCACACAGAATGCCAGACCTTTTCCAGTAACAAAACCAGTACAGTTGTCACTGAGGCAACTAAAATACTGCAAATATTAGGGCAATGGGAGAGAAAGTAGACAGCTGACAGTAAAATTTAAATATACCGAGTAGTGTAGCTTTTCTACAGAAGATTATTATACACAGCAATGTCATGCAGGTGTACCAGACATGCTTGAATATAAAATAAATCTGGACGACGACATAGCAGGTTGCTGCCTACCAGTGACACATGGTACATCTGCCTTACATAAAAGGTCATAGCAGACATACATCCCGACTCCGCCATGTGGAGTCATTTACTCCCAATTAGCCAGGGCGTGCTGTGAGACAATCAGGGGCTCGTTTTCCTGCAGATGGTCATACCCAACTGGCCTGTGAAAAACAGAGCTGCTGCAAAACAGCTACCCACTCTCATCACCTAATATTTGAGAGGAAATAGATCTAATAAAGTGAATAGAGCAGCTTTTAACCCCACGCCAAGGGAACATAACATTCCAAATTAGCCTTGTCGCTAATCTATCGCTTTCTCTTTCTAGCCAATGCATAAAAAATATACATCATGTTTCAGTTTTGTAACTGTCTTCCAAAGAAAAAAATGTAAGTGAAAAATCATTTTCTATTAAAATAATATGCATATAACTGAGGAAAGCGACTTAGTAAAAATAACAATCGTTAAAAGTAGGATGTTAAAGCAGCCCTTTGCTGCTGTTTACATTTAGGTTTCTTTTTTAAAAAAAAAAAAAAAAAATACTGACCGTCAGCTAACAGTTAAGTAAGAGCTCGTCACAGAAAATAACATTCACAGTGGTTGCAAACCAAGCTGGCTGCTTGAACCTGGGTCTGCATGTCGGCTGGCTGGCAATAAAAGCAGTTTGCCATTCCTGATTCAGTCAAACACAGCCATTTCTAGTGACAGGAAAATGAGAAGCACCCTTTTTCTGAAGTCCAAAAACACTGTGCATGAATACTTCCTGAACACATAGCAGTTCTAAAAGCAATTAGATAAAGCTAAAGATAAAGATAAACCAACAGACAAATCCCATCGAACCCTTGTAGCAAAAGGCTCTGTTACTAGCAAAGCTGTTACAGTGACTGACTTTACCACTGGTGACAAAGACGAAGCTGACTGACCAATGAAACTGGAAACTCTATAAAATGTTCTTTACCAAGCATCCCAGCTGGGAAAGGCTCATTGGCAGAAAAAATCATAACGGGGAGCTGCTGAAGGTAGAAAAATATCAGCCTTCATATTGTTGCTATTTGATCGTAGCATTAGAGCAATGTGAGTTTAAAACCCAGATTCTAAATGAATAATATTAATAATTGTAACCTGAAATGAAATGAAAGGATTCATAGCCACTGTCTACAAAAGGTAAAATGGTTATTCAAATAAAATCCTACTAAATTACCATTAAGACAACAATACATGTAAATTTGTTCCCTGATTTTTCAGGAAAACGTCCTTCATATGCTCAGTATTTTCAGAGACTATTTATTACTGTAGTAATTATTAAGTGCAATTTAGATAGCTGGTAATAAGAACAGCTTGGAGTGGTGAAGTGCCCACACGCTCAGATTTCTCTTTTCAATCAATCAATCAATCAATTAATTAATCAATACTTTATTTATCCCCGAGGGGCAATCTGAGGCACATAAAGAAGTGTTGAATAGACACAGCCGCTCTACAAGCCAACCGGTCGACCGCACGGCTTGTATAGCGGTTGTGTCTATGCAACACATTTTTGTAATTACAACCTGCAGGAATGTCTCACTTAAAGCATATTCAGGACTTAATTATAAATAAACTTAACAGCATGAAGACAACAGGTTTACTTCTTTATTCATTGGTAGTTTAATTAAGACATTGACATCAGTAGCCTTTAAGTCCATTGCTGTATCTTTCTCAAAACTAATTATGTGGTCTCCATGTGCATTTAGTCTTATGTAGAACACAGAAGCACAATGGTTTGAATCTGTGAATATTTTTTTTTACCAGTTACAGCATTAAAAATAACAAGCCTACTGCACTGACAGTGAAAAATTAGCTTTAACAAGGACATAAATAGCAGAACTGTTCAGCAATTAAATATCAGTGAGAAAATGATCCCGTTTTCCCCTCCATACTGCAGTATACTGTATAGCATCAACAGACAAGCTAAAGCGGGACAGGATGAACCGTGTACATAGAAACATCTTCAGAAGGTGTAAACAGCTGTATTCAATCATAAACCTTATTTCAGTTTAATAAAATAAACCAATCCTTGCTTTAAATCCATCTTGCAGGCTTGCCTCAATTGCAAAGCTACTTCCACATATTTTCATTGCCAGAACTACCATTGTCTCTGTTGCCAGATAAAAGCCACGAGTTGTACTGTGAGTTTTAAAGATTTCAGTGGTAGACTACTTAGCACTGATCAATTTTGACAAAAAAACTGTTGGAGATATATGCAATCCAGGTCTTTACTAACAAAGATGATCCAGAATGTAATTTTACAAATATTCAGACAATAGGGCTCTTAGAAAAATGCAAGAACACTTACACTAATTCCACAAATCATCTCTCTCTGCCAAAGAAGCATCACACTCCAGAAAATTTCGTGCTTTCAACCGTAGTACTGGATGGAGCAACCAAACTTCACCACAATAATTTGTGGTGATAAAGGCACCATTTGATTTGTCACACAGACTCACGGCCAACATAGAGAATGAATGCTTGTACTGCATGTAGGACATACATCAATAAAATCACATCCCTCCACTCCTACCAATAAAACATCAGTATTGTTCTAATAAGTAATTAAAAGTTAGAAGAAAAATCAACAAAATTGTTCAGGATGACATCTCTGAATTAAAACATCACGAACTGAACCAGAGCCATAGTTACATGCAAAAAAGCACAGTTGCATAATCAAGTCAACGTCAAAGCAAGAACTCGCAATTCTAAGACATGACAATTGTTTGTTAGCGCCTTGGTTGAGCAACTTGGACATCTTTCCTACACAAAGATGCCCTGACTTATGTCGAGAGTCAAGACCGATAACATCTTGTCACTGGCTCTGAATATCTGAATTTGATGCTCTGAGGTTAAAGAAGCACATAATTAGTACAGAGTTAATGACAGACTGCAGACCTATTTCGAAATAATGAGGTCACGCTATAAAGAGTTCAGATTCATGGGCCACAAACTATTGAGCGCCATTTAGTTTGTGACGGATCTATAAAACAAGGTTGTAAAAAACAAGTCTAGACTTAGCTACACCTGGAGTGTTTTTTCTTTTCTTTCAAACAAACCATTGCCTTATAGTGTTGGGTTCTTCAGCAATCTCTCCATATTTTATGCTTTATTTAAAAACAAAACATTAAAGTAAGAATACTTCTTTTTTTTTTAAAGGATGAATTTTATTCCTGTTTCTAATACCCACATGCATTTTGTTTGTATGTCGCTCTACATTTATTTTCCAAAATCTATTGTTCAATAGAAAAGCATTACACACACAACAAAATGAAAAAATGGTCCAGTCGGTCACTGCGGTCTTAATGATGCTGAACCAGCTGTAAGGCCAAGCAGTGAAACAGCATATGCTGGCAGGATAGATACAGAGCATATCCACTTTATTTCCCTCTGAATGTCACAGTGATAAAAGATAAATTCACTTGAGTGCTGCATGTAGCAGTGTTGATATGGACAGAAATCAATTAGACTAACAAACTTATCGATTTATAAAATAAGCAATGAAAAGCTTCATTTATCAGTGTGGCAGCTTACTTAGCAACATACAGATCTTCATTATTTTCATACTGATATAACCTTCACACAGAATTTCCTGAAAATGGTAGGGAAGGCTTTACCTGACTGAGCTAACCAATGAATAGTTACGAAAGGTTATTTTCTTGTGCTGTTTTGTGCTAACCCAAGGTTTCACACTGAAGATAATACATATCGTCTCAGTCAAAGTCGTCCAATCATATTTTCATATTAAAATTACATTTTACAAGTAAACTGTGTTGTTGTTCATTCAAAATGGACTGTTCAAACACAAATAGCGATATTACCCAATTTTAGAGACATTTTTAATTGTGAGAGATTGCGCAGTTTTCCATTTCAAAGAGGGCACAGTTGGGAAGCTCCGGAACTAACAGTGAAACACTCTCTGATAACAAACATCAAGCATTTTGCAGTTTCAGTTGGATGCATAAATCATAGAAGCAAATTTGTATTCAACTAGCATAACAGCTTAACTCACTGAATCTCAACCAATTTATAACAAACTCTTGAATCTTTTTGAATAATGTGGTGATATTTATTTCCTAAACATAAAATTGTTAAATAAATCACTATTAATAAAACTATAAATATATCTATCTATATCTATCAT
>JAABNX020000070.1:6100322-6122273 GCA_015163995.2 Mormyrus lacerda | reverse complement strand
ACTCACACATCATACACTCAGACATCATACACTCAGACATCATACACACACACATTATACACTCACACATCATACACTCACACATCATACACTCACACATCATACACTCAGACATTATACACTCAGACATCATACACACACACACATCATACACTCAGACATCATACACTCACACATTATACACTCAGACATCATACACACACACATTATACACTCACACATCATACACACACACACATTATACACTCAGACATCATACACACACACATCATACACTCAGACATCATACACTCACACATTATACACTCAGACATCATACACACACACATTATACACTCAGACATCATACACTCACACATTATACACTCAGACATGCACACCTAAGAGCAATTTAGTAACTCCAGGTGCTTAATAGTGCTTTTCATAAAATGGGGAGAACATGCAAACTGCACACACATAAGTAATCCCTCACATATAGGTGTACCTGTACCAACATTACTTTTACCTTGAACACTGCAGCCCTCCTCTAACACACAAACAACCCAGGACAGGGGAAGCAAAGAAGAACAAGATGAAACGGCACAGGTGCTCAAGCTGATCAACTGGTAATGATTAACGTAAGAAGGGGCACTAAGTCAAAGCACCGGTGGCCAACACCAGTACTGATTAACCAATGGGACTGGCACTTCAAACAGCCAATAAGGGGTTACGGCAGTGAGAGTGGCGTCCTCAACCAGGTCAACCACCATCAATCCCTGCCTGTTCGTTTTCACTGACCCTGGGCAACCTAAGAAGCAGACTTTTTTTTTTTTATTAAGTTGCTCTCAAATAAATGAAAAAATCCCTAACATGTCTAAAGAATTAATGCTGACTTTTATATTATTCTCTATTGCCTTATGTTTGTCTTACACTCCTGACCAAATTAATGTGGGGGTAGGTTTTCTCATGTTAATTTTATAAAGTGGTTGGAATATTATAATTTATTATCCAATATTGTATCGTGAATTTTTATAAGATGAGAAAATAATTTTTGATTTAGACTGCTACTGAGTAGTAAAGCAGAAAATATATGCATAAAGACTGATACACAACTTCATTGTAAAAGATTGTTAATGCATAAGATGATCTTGTGCCAATCAACATTTTCCCAGAATACTTAGAGTACGAAGATATATTGAAATATAGGGTGTACACTTAAATATTAGGATAAAGGCCATTGTTTTGTAAGAATAGCGTACATCACATCCCCCAAACTCAAACCAACCATTTATAATAGCACTTCAAAATCTTTAAATGTCGCAAGGTTTACTAGTAAAATGGGAAGCTTTCTTAATTTAATCTGCTTAATGTATATGTACAAATGCATGGTATTAAAAAGGCTTAATTGAAACATAAACCAAGTTAAATTTAAATTATTAATATTTAAGCAGCAACAGATTATTTTCCAAAATGCTGGATAATGGAAATCACGATTTCTTGTTTTAATTATTAAGAGCTGAGTGGAAAATATTAACAAATCATAGCAATTACAAATTGCTATAATAGAAACTAAATACAATTGTATCTGTTATTCAAACTTAAAGATGTGTGGCACTTTCATGCAACTGACTGTCTGGTGGGAGGCTACATTTTACAGCAGCTGCACAGACACTAGAGGATTGTAATGTTAAATAATAATAATAATAATAATAATAGATACTTTATAGATCCCCTTGAGGAAATTCTCTTTACGCATCCCCCAATTCGCTCTTCATAGAGTAAGCTGTCTGCGAAGGGCAGCCACCTGTTACGGCACCCAGGGAGCTGGGGGTTAAGGGCCTTGCTAAAGTACCCACAGACAAGCCAATGCTGGGTTCGAACTGCGACCTTCTGATCACAGGCACACGGGCTTAGCCCACTGAGCCACATGCTGCCCCCTAAAGCAACTAAAGGGAACAGTAATCAAAAATACTGTTTTGTAATGGTTCATTATTCTGCAAATGATGAGAATCCACTTCGGAGCAGTAAACCTTTGCCCAAAAATATAGGGGCTGCTAAGATCCGTGGCCAGCAGCAGCCTTCCTCCCCTTTAATTTGCACAGTGGGTAAACAGTGGTCATATAAACCCCAAGGAATTATAACTTCGAAAGCTTTGAAAGGAGTCAATGACTTTATCTTTAACAGCCATTAATCCTTTTCAAATAAGGAAAACAGTTGCTAAATATGAGTGAGGACAGAGTATGTCATAACTTTTCAAGTGGATTTTAGGGAATTGCGAGTGGCCTGTGGCAGCTTGGGATGGCATGTGGAGATAAAGAAGAAAAAAAAAACAGAAGCATGCAGGCTTGGGGATTCAGGCTACCAAATGCTAGATGAAACATCTCATCCACTGTGCCTGGGCAGACAGGTCATTTCTGATAAAGAAGGATGGTTGCCCTGGTTCAACACTTTCTTTCTGATAAAAGAAATACAGATCTACACATATATAAGTGTGAGTGTGTTAAAATGACATGCAGGTAAAGGTGTCAAATGAGAAGAACAGCCAGCAAGGAAAGCACTTTTGAGAAAAGGCAGTGCAGGATCAGGGCCTCAGGCAAAAATCTATTTCTGAACAGTTCTTTTCAGTAAGTGTTTGCCTACTTTGAGAATCGTATACATTTTTCAGTGATGGATTGGGGGAAAGTGCCGTTGCTTTCTGGCGAATTAAGAAAGTAAGAACGTCCACTTTGGAAAATTCTGAGTCTGCCAAGTCATTATCAGTAAACGAACCATCTGTCACCTTCTCTATCCTCTGGCACTTGAAATAAATAAATATGATGATGCAGTCGAAGAAAAACAATGTCACAGGAGCACACTGTCCATATATCTTAATACTGATCTATATGTACACACTGCAGAAGCAAAATTCATTTGATCCTAAGATAAAATTATCAAGTTATATTCCCACATATATAACCATGGCAACAATGGATTCGACCTGGTCTGTTTGTCTGGTTTTATCTTACTGCTGGAGGCTACACATTTTGTATTTTGAACCATCTGCACAAATACACCAAACACAGCTTGTAAGATCGTATGCATGCAAACGGCACCATTAATATGCTTGATTTTGGAGGAACTATGTTACAAACTATGTTTCCTATTAAATTCTCCTATCATTACCATTCTTGCATTATTATAACTTACCTGCAACTTTAACACACTATTTAAAATATTTATATGCATATTATGAGTTAATTTTATGACGTCTAATACTAAGCACTTCTATTATACTAGTGAAATTTATTATTAACTGAAATGGAACTGATATATTAAATCTTACCACGATAAAAACGACAACTTCGAACGACAAAAAAAAATTCAATATGACCACTGATTGCTTAGTTTCCAAAAGCACCAAAGACGGACAAAATACCCCACTGGATATATAAGAGTAGACAGAGTTGAGAAAAATACATCCCCCTTCCTGCAGTTGAGGGAGTTTTACTTTCATGTTAAATTTTAAATAATATGCACTCTCTACTGATCCTGGCAGGAGATATATTAAAATGTGTATGCCTTAGTTCAAAATCCAGATCCTGCACACCCAGAGTACAAACTTTTCTACAGCTTAGTAGAAAGTCCATATAGCTGGAGTGATGTGGACAGATGAGTATGTACCACAACACAATGACACCACACAAATTCTCATCAAGGTCATTGTTATTCTTCCATGATATAATCCTATGAATTTTGTTTGCGAAAATGCCTAAGCGTCGTTACTCTCAAAAATTGCATCAATAACAAAAATCTATTGATTCTGAAAAAGAGACAGACACATTGTTGGCACTATTGGGGAAAAAAGGAGGTATATTTAAATCATTGCTTTTTTAAAAAAAAAAAAAATCCATGGCAAAATATCTTATACATTTTACAATAGTGATCACGTTTGGGAGTGGCCAACAGCAATAAACAACAATTACTTGTGCAATCCTTGAATTTGCATTGTTCTAACATATAATGAAAGATACTGTTAACTGTTAAGATACTGTCACTCACACAATACCTCTGATTACCAATGGTACAATATAAAACAAAATTAAAATCTGCATGCGATTTAAAAGAAAGTCAAAAGCAAACAAAACCAGAATTAAGAAGGGAGAGGGAGGGAGAAATGCAGCATAAAAAACAAGAGACAGCAGCTCACAGCCCATAATTCCCTGGGCTTTGGGGCGCAAAGGCGACTCCTTGATAATGAAAAAAGGAGGTGAGACTAAAAATGAATAGAAACTGTCAATAGTTATACAAAACCACATCCATTTCACAGCACAAAAAAAGCATGCTCACGCCTGGTCTACAGCAAGATAGATTGGCAAAAGCATGTCATATTTCTTTTACAGATTACCTTTTTCTATTAAAGTAGCAGCAAAACCATCGACTCTTTTAGGAATGGAAGCGATGCATAACGGAATCATTTTACAGTTTAGATAAGACGTGAATGTCAGGTGAGGGGGAAAATACATGAAATACATTTTAAAAAGTTAAAAACCTTTTTCTCTGAAAGGCATTAAATGATGTAATGAATGTAAGAATTTCTGAGCTGTCTTGAAATGATTACAACCGGCATGCTCCAAAGCAGTGAACATCAGCAGTGAACCACAACTGCCCAAAAGCCATGTTTGACTGTACAAAAAACAGAGGACCTCATAACCAACATTGCTGGCTGAAGCACAGAACCACAGTCTGCAAATGCTAGTACTTTACTGCAAGAATTCAGGCTACAAAAAGCATATAACCAGAGTTCCATCAAATATCATTTATCACAAATATAGAACAGACACATATTTAAAAAAAACTACACTATTTTCAGAGTGATAACTTTTAAAATACTTTTTAAAATAAAGATCAGCAGGTCAACATACTGCACTGGACAGTACCTTAACATTACATACAGACGAACACATATAAACATCTAGCATACTGCAACAGTACAAGCAAAATCATTTGACCTCTCTCATTTATCTAAGTGGTTTGTCAGCCTAATAATCATTTACTGTTCATCTGAGACTTGCAGTTACCACAAACAACTGTTGCCATGAGTCTAGAACAACATTTTGAATGCAGTACCCATATCACAGCAATCTTTATAAGAAGAATCAAAGCTTTCTTGGATAAAAAGCCCTAACAGAATTACACTGCGAAAGAATCCTGACAGCACATTGCTGACTGGTTTGATTGAACAGTATCGGATGTATGCGTGATTTAGATGCCAATGTCTCATTTAAGGGTTATTAAGGCCGTTGTTTTTTCAGCTTTGACTAGGATGGAAATTGCAGCAAATCTCCGGAGTGACAAGGATATTAAGAATAATTGCTTCTGTCCGACAGCACCCCCCCCCAGCTGTATCCACAATCACTTACCCTCTAAAGAACTCAAACCAATGCTTGCATACATGACACATGGATGCCTATGTAGCATGTTCTTCATACTCACACTTTGCAGGGAGGTCATAGCCACTGGTGATCTTGGCATTGCCCGTATCACAACCATTCAGTGTATGACACTCGTCATACAGGCAGGGTCCGGCAGCTTTGTGTATGCAGCCATCCACTGGAAGAGAAGAGAGGCTGGTCAGGCCACTATTAGGCAGGTTAGGGTGGATGGAATGGATAGATGGACGGATGGAGCAAATGATATCAATAGACAGATAGATGGATTTTTACAGAAATAACTTTCGGCTGAAACATTAGTGAGGGCATCACTTTTTGTCGAATGTGTCATGAAGCACTGACACAAAAAAAAATCTTCAAAAAACAGAATATAATATAAAGGGCAAAATAATAACAGGGGGCCTCTCAAGCGCCTAACAGTTCAAGAAATATAGGAGTAATTTTTCAATCAGAGAAATGCTGAACAGATGTTTCCCATTTTCATTTATCAAGTTTAAGATCATTATGCTTCTGAATTACCATAAGTGGCTTATGTGTCACATTATTGTGTTAAGTCCACTCCAAACCCCCCCCCCACCCCCCCGCGGCACCTTTTCCTTTTGTGACCACTAACCTGAAAAACCTTTGCAGTCTGAAAATTTCAGGGGCCGCTGGGTAAACATCTCACAGACATTTCCACTACTCTCCATTAACAGAAAATGTATTTGCATGAAATTACAATTCAAATTATGACTTCTTCATTCTCAACTTCTAATACAGTTTCAAACAGCCAAAATCAATCATGACATGGTTATCTACAGTAAATGTTGAAAACTGCTAAACATAATGCATAGTAACAGAGCGAAGTTATTCCGTTGGAAAGGATTGCATTGCACTTTTTTTTTAAGCCAGGATATTCGTTACGATGACCCATCGTGCACAACGATACAGAGGGGTAGGAATCTAAATGATCTGTCTCCAAAAGCGGACACCCCGCAAAGAGTCATATATAAAAGGTCCATGAAATATTGCAGGTTCTGTTTTTATATGTTTAGCAGAAAGCTAACTTGCCCGTGAACCTGAAACAGATCCATCTGGAAAAATGACAGAACTGCACACAAACTTCATTTCTCAATGAAAACTGTTTTTCAATACACCCCCCCCCCACACACACACACACACACACAGTATGATTTAAAAATTGTCTGGTTTCTCTATTTTTCCAAAAAAACTAGAAATACAATAAACAGATTTGATTTGAGATGATGATTTTATACAAAATTATTCATAAAAGGAAAGCTTTAATTGTCTAGTGACAGAATCAAAGGCACATTTATTGACATTTGCAATTGTATTATGGTAAGAATTACTTTAAAATTAAGAATTCGGACTCTCTTACAGTGATTAAATGTTACTCTGTTAAAAGCCCTGAGCTTTTCATAAATTTGAAAGGATTGTCTAGTATTTCACAAGGCAGGGTTTCCAGCTTCATTCAGTCAAGTACAGCAGCTGGATCCTAGATTTTCCTCTGCTAAAAGTTCAGCTCTATCAATCATCTTTAATGAACTGAAGGACAGAAAGTTGACAGAGACTGATTCCAATACTCCCTTAAAAAGGTATCTAGCAATTTTCAAAAGGAACCTTTTTCCGAACAACATTTCTGCATCTTTATAAGCAAATGCAGACAATCTTTCAGTCATTTTACCATCACCAGTGTCTTATTTTATAATCTATGCGGTTCACATTTTTAGCAAATTTGTATACACGGAACAGACAACTAACAAAACAAATGCATGCGATTGATGACGCTATCCTGATACTATTAAGTGGCCTCTCTTGCAGTGACAAGTTGGGTGGTTGACAAACTCTTGTGAGAACTCAACAGAAAGCTACAAAAACAATAACTTGAAACAAACTTTAAAAAAAATCAACCCAGGGCACATTATAAGGAACACAAAAAATGCAAACTTCTATTTTTACAGATAACTGCTTGAACAAAGAATTGCGGCAAAGCCATTCAGCAGCAGAGCTGTTATATACTAGTGTACAACATAGTCAGGCTGGATATCATTTTCTTACTCACAACTTATTTTCTCCAGCATTTTCAGCAACAGTTTTTTGCATGTAACATTAAAAACAGTGGCAATGCATATAAATGACAGCGAGCCTACAGAAATAAAATGCAAAGGGAAAATCAGGACAATAACCAGACTTCAAAACAAAACATTCAAACACTACACATCAGAAAAGGTGGTAGTTTAAACAAGAGGCCGCAAAAGCTGAACAGCCTAAATACTGTCTGCATTGCATAGGATAGTGAATTCCAGCCACTTTCATGTATTTCCGTGCAGGATTAATAACTGCCACTGCAGTTAAACTATTTTTCAACTACGGCAGTGCATCCTGAAACTTTAGGAAGCCAAGTGCATGGGTCACTACCACAACTGTCATTGTAAAAGCTGAATTTTAGGGTTTCTGATGGGAACATTTTCAACCTTTTAAATGACTTGTAAAAGATGAGTTTAAAATCAGGAAAGATTAATTACATTAGCCAGTATGTTATAAACATATGAGTGGTTATTAACATCAATATTATGCTATATGTTTTTCTTGAGTTGCCTCACGGGCTCGGTTTTCAAAGGAGGGCTCTTGCACTGGGCCTACAGAAGTAGGGTTGCATCTAGGCCATCTGTCATCCCTGTCTTCCTTTTTCTCTCAACAAACCCATTTCAAGACAAAACCGGGCAAGGTTATCCATCCAGGCAAAGGGGTGTGTTGTTCCCCTCACCCACTCAGAAATAAAAATGAAAGATTGTTGGTTAAAAAAAAACATTTTTCATCCTGACTTTTTGATCAGAGATGAAATTACTGTTACTTGTCCTGTCCCCTTTTAACTTGAGGAGATGGTGAACTCCAACCACCGGATTCATAATTTCAATTTACATTTCTGACCCTGTGTGATAAAAGACTTACGAAGAAAACTATTTATTAAAAATCATAAGGCATCCATTCTGAAGGCAAGTGTTTCACTGTGGATGAGATTAAGGATTAAGACAACCTGCAAGCTTAAGTTGGATCATGGATTTTAGAGTAATCCATAGAGAAAACAATATTGTAATAGACCAAGGGTGCCCAACTCCAGTCCTGGAGGGCCAGAGCCCTGCACATTTTTGGGTTTCCCCTCATTTAACACACCTGATTCAACTCCTTGTGCTAATTACCACACAACTCTTGAGCTGAATTATTTATGGTGGAACAGGGAAAGAACTAAGCTACACAGGACAAAAAAATATTTCAAGTTCAAATGTTGAGATAAAACGGCAACAAGGTCCACCTACAATTTTTTGCTCAATAAAGCCATGATCACACACCATTATATTGTAAAATACTACAGCACGTCAATAACAGCAGATATACATGTGGTCTTAATATAGTTGCTGAATACGTGAAGTTGGATTTTTTTTTTTTATTATCATATTTTGTCAATACTGCCTAAAAGAATCTTTGCAGATCAAAAATAAATGAATGACGCAAGAAGTAAGTCCCAGAGTGACCCAGATGCAATCTTGGCATCAATTTATTTTCTAATATAACTGGGATTTCAAAGTAATTCCCAAATGATTCTGAAGTTAAAGACCTCAGTGCGATTACACAGAAATGGGCTGTTGTCTTCATTAACTAAGTGTGGCATTTACAGTCACCTCTGTGGGGAAAGATGCTGCATTACTATGCAGATCATCGGTCTCGTCCCATGAAATCAGTCTTGCCGAAAAGTCCATGCATTTCCAAGCGAGATCTCGTTTATTTCCCACCTTCAATATAACATGGCACTCGGGATTTAACACGGACCCGCAATCGGAAAGGAACACCTGAAAAAAGCACGGGTGATTAGGCACATACATAATTAAAGTGGCACCAAACTGAAGCATTCACATTGTGTGCTTCCCGTCAGACCCCACATTCGCAGACCTCTGACTCTTTTCTCTATTACAGTCATTTACATTTTAATGACTTTTTTGTTTTTGTTTTTTTAAATACTTTGAGGCAGTTAAGGAGGAAGACTTGTCACCAGGCAGAAAAATACCATGAGGGCATTGTGGTATCTCAACCGAGCACTGGTAAACCTTAAGGACTCATAACTGGTTAAGAGACAGTGAAATGTCCGATTCAATATGAACGCTACATGTGTGCGCTAATCTTAAAAGGAGTGGGAATGCAAAATTCTATACATACCAGATCTGCAGGTTATTCCACAAAAAATAAATATATTTTTGTCAATATTTGTATGTCGTTGTAATAACTGAAATCCTGCAGATGCAGAACTAGCATAGGGAGGGTCAACTGCGTGTAATAAATCGACCTGGGAATCAGTGCCTGCCAGGCAAATAAATAATGTATATGCAAAACATGACACCAATGGAGTTACAACACTGGAGATTACAGCCAAAAGGCTTTCCCACAGCACTGGTTTCTCATCGATGACTCACTTTTGTAGCCTGCAATGCCTTTTGCCATCACAACATAATTCTTGGGGAAAAATATCCTTTTCTGTTGCTTGGCACAAAAGTGAAATTTCATCCAATGTTTACAGTTCTCAGATAATTTATCTACTCCCTTGGGGGTGGTTTAAAGACTTGGGGAAAACATATTAGGAAAAAGCCTCTACTAAGCGATATACAGATGGTCATGCTAACTGGAATATCTTAAGCCACCTTCAAACCAATGCACCACCTGGGCCTTTAAAAGGAAAGTTTCCCTTACAGCCAACATGTCAGAGCATCTGCTCCCGTCTGACATTTCTCACCCCGGTGAAATGAATCTGTTAATCCCTCGTCCATCTAAAGCTGCCTTCTCAAGCCCAGACACATGCATGCGTACAAACATAAATGCACTGTCCCAGCCACGATTCAAGGGCTATGTGGGACAGTTTTATTCATCTTTACCCAACATTTCATCTTGAGAAGTACCCTGGTACTTCTCCCTGAAGCCTGCTCTCCTCCAGTGAGGACATCTTTGGCCTCTCCATCTATGCAGTATGGGGAGTGTGAGCGGGGGATACTCTCGGACCCTCAGGCTCTTCCTAGACCAAGGCAGCATGCAGTTTCCCATGACCTAGTAAAGCTTACCGTGATTCTTTTCCAGCTAAATCACTCCTCGATAACTTTTCCACCAGCTCTTCTCAACATTATTCACAAGGCAAAGTGCTTCCTGGCTTCGCAAAGCTAATAACCAGGAATCTTTCAGGCTAAAGCTCTTTGTTCTGCATTTATTTCATACCATATTTTGTAGAAATACTGTTAGAAGTAATTTTTCCCTCCTAATTGGTTTCTGGTACTCGGCACTTTTTCTAGTTTAGAAATCAAGCTTAAAATAAATAAATAAAAGACCAACTGGGACCAAAGGCTGAAAGCTTAAATTAAGGCTGGAGCAGGGGGACCCTTAGAACTGGACAGAGCAAAAAAGCTGCAGAAGTCCTTTGTGACCCGCAAAAGCCACTTCGTGACATTAAACACAGACCAGTTTGTGGCTCAGGGACTATTATTTTCGAAAAGATATTTAAGTGTCCACAGTATTCCAACAACGTTTTTATTTTAATGGGGGGGGCAGAAGTTTTTATTGATCAAATCTTAGTTATTAGAAGGAAAAAATTATTCAACTGTCAATTTCACCAACTTTGCAGTTCTCAACATAGCTTTATAGCCAACAAATTTCACTAACAGGGCTAATGATTTAATCAATCTGCTGCCAAGTCAAATTCCTGGGTCACAGAATCTTACCTATTAGGCAGATTCCTGCTGCTGATCTGCCATAAAATGGAAGAGAACTTCTATCACTTGAATGATGCTAGGAACTGATGAAGATGAAGGACAACACAGCCAGATCTCCTGCGTATACTCCAACATGACGGCAATCATTATTATGCAGGTCTTTAATCCCATTGCCAACGAAGGATTAAAACAATTAGCTGTGGATGCCAGTCAAAAAGGATGATTCAGCTGATCAAGAATTCTGTTGCAAGGCTCCTTATTGCACCATTATTTAGACACAAAGTGATACAAAGTCAAATGTGAGGCTCAAAAATTTATTAATGACTTTATAAATTTGTGAAACAGCATCCATGGATATGTCCTTGCTTAATAGCTATGTGTTTAGCGGTGGCTAGTAAATCTGGATGCATGAAGCAGCAGCACTTCCAGAGCTGCCAGTACTTAGAAAACCAAGGACATTCAAAGCTAAGATGTGGCTAGATGCCTTACATGTAATAACAGACATGTTTAATGAATCAGTAACACCTGTTCGAATCCAGAATCAAGATTTTGAAAATACCAAAAAAAAAAAACTGGGTCTGGGGAAAATCATATTGTTTGTGGCATTAAGAAGCATTGATTTAAAAAAACACACACATACTTATATGCATAGCAGAATTTGGAATAGAGGTCAGACTACGGCAGGTACTTTTGCTTAAAAAGCTGAATTGCAAAACTGAAAAATAAAAATACCATTCTGCTGATTTTTTTATTTCCATTACTATGATTTTTGTTTTCCACATCATTCCACGCTAGTGAATAATTCAGGAGTCAAAGCAAAGCCTTCTTTGTCAAAGTGATCCCACAAAGTACTGCTGCCCTTGTATGCCAACCTGTCTGACCCTGCAGATACATCAGCTTCAAATATGAATGTAGGACTATGTTAATTATTCTGCCTAATTTAACACTGAATGGCATTTAAGCAGCAAAGATCTTTAAATTGCCAGGTTAAAAGTGCAGAAGATCTCAGTGGGAAGTTCAGATCTCATTCTCCATTGACACCTATTAGTGTCTGTAACACACACATTTGTATTCTGGTGCCAATTGCCTGTGTCAGCCAATTCAATGACCTGAGCATTAAGAGATCATACACTGCATGGTCAACATTTCCTCACACACCACCTACGGGACTAGAAAAATTATTGATTTCTTTGCAAAAGTAACTGAGCTTTACCACTTCTTTTTACAAAAAAATGTTTATTCACTGTCCATATTTTCATCAGTGTGGTTTATCCATGCACATCTCAAAATTAATTTTGGCAGTAAGAAAATATGGCTTTGTTTTGAAAGAATGAGGGGAAGACATTGTTAATTCTGAAGTGGAATCAAGCAAAATTCAACTCCTCAAAGCCATTCTTTTAACACGTGCTATGTAACAAACCAGCAGCCTCTTATTCTCATTTTGTGTTACTAAGATTTGTCTATAATGTACATTTTACACACTGCACGAACATGTACCCTCTATCATTATCTACTCAAAAACCATTTTCCCCCACAATCAAGCTTAAAAACTTTGAAGAATCTCTGCTTTCAAAGAAAACACTGCACTGTTCCCGGGGCAATACAAAAAAAAGTCCCTCCTACAGGTCAGGTTACTATAGTGTCATCTGGACTTGCAATTGTGTTCATAAAGTATGACAGCTGAGGACGGGCTGGAGCCGGACCCTTGTGGTGCCAGATGCCTGGTGACACAGCAGTTGCAGCCCTCCACCAGGCTGTGTTATTGGGGGCGTCCCAAACTGAGGCTCCAGTCAGGCCAGCCCTGTGCCTCCTGCCATTGGGGACCAGCCCACATTCTCCAAATTCTGCCCACCTTGTCGCACTCACACATCCAGCTCCTCCGTGAATCAGGTTCCCCGGCACCGTCATGGTCTGTGCCGGCTGACCTGACCTCCCAGGCTTCAAGAGGCTGCTCCCCTCGCTTTCTCTCACGCACGTTATCTCTTGTCGCTGTCTCACTCATTGCATGCTCTAGAACAGGGTGTCAGGCGGTGCAGTGCACGAACCTACAGAGCTTCCCCCCTCCCCCAAAACACAGCTGCATATGGGGCCAGGCTCTCTGTCCCGATTGCTGGCTTTCCACCGTTCTCAGAAATGCAGTGCCCACACATCCCCGTCTGCCCACATCGCACCCATTCCACACCTTACATTTCTCATACGGCTTCTTCTTATCCATCTTCTTCCCCTGGATATGGTTATTATTGACTTGGCTTCGAGGTTACATTTCTTCTGGCACACAGAGACTACATTCCACAGCACTCCCTCAGCTCATATAAGGCATAAAAATACACTTCAAAAGGTTTTACGTGTATTTCATATAATATGTGTTATAGTTTAATCGAGAGATTTTGAAAATTATTTTTTGTAACGTATTGCTATCAGTCTTTATACACTTTGAGAAACACAAATATAAAATGTTTCCAAAACATTTGTCAGCAAGCATCTGTCAGAAGAAACAAATGCAGTTAGTATAACGCACAGAAGGCTAACACAACAATGCAACTCAAAAGTTTATAGCACAAATTTTATATACTTTCAGAGTTTGACATCACACATTTACATACCAATTCAAAGGAGAAATGTAACACAATAATCATCTCATGCAAATTTGAAAAGAGCCTAATTAAGGATCAGTGACTGCAAGAACTACATCTATACAAAGGAACAAAGGCGAATAACATAAATGGCTATTTTAAATTACCGCTTTCAAAGATGATAGCTCCAGAAAACTCTAACCTGGCAGCTCTATCACAAATGACCCATGTAAGTTGAACTTCAGCCCCTCTAGTCTCAAAGGAGTATGGGGCACAAACAAGCCTTCAAAGGACAGCCAAGGCAAAGGTGACGCAAAGGACATAAGACCATTGTTGAACACCGATGATTTATGAAACAACAATAATAAAACCACCAATTAAATGCATATTACCAGGGCCTACGACCATAATGGAGACTGTCGGTCTGACACAGAGGGAAGAAGTGGGGGGGATGCAGATGAGGGGGGAAGGGGGGGTGAAATAACGGCACTTTCAGTCTGACCTTTCTCCCGGAGCTGCAATTGCAGAATTAAGAAAAACATAAGCTTGAAAAGCTAAAGGCCACTGTTTCAATGCAAGCAGAGCAGGCAGTGGTGTGCAGGCTTGCAATGAGGTGAAATCAATGTGGCCCTTTGGTAAATGCCTTAATACTTTCGCTCAGCCGTACTCAGATAAGTCAATTTCCCGCCAGCTTTCAATGACCAATACAACCTCTGTCACTGATGACCTCGCCTCTGAAGACCTTCCCTCCGACTACGTACTGAACACTCAGCTTTCTTTGGACCCTGTCTATATGCAGCTTGTCTCTGCCTTCATTTAGTCACATGACACTGGGGAGCTATCCATCTTTAGCACTTGTGTACATAATGCAAACTCTTAGCTGACTCCTAGTTCAGATTATTTTGAGATGAACAGCCATGTTAACGATCACTATTGGTAAGCACCTGTGAGTGCCGGTGGAGGCAGTGGAAGCTGTGAATATCTAACCTATCGCAAGAAAAAGTGGGCCTTGCCGTGGTTCTGTCAGCTGAGAGAAAAATGCTTCAATTTGATCTTAATCCGGTTAAGTGATGTGTAGTATTGCTATTCCAAATTTGTTGTCCTTAATTTCTGTTTCAAACAGAAAATAAAACAGGCTTCATGTGAAAACATTGATTGTTACATATATCATTGTCATACTTGCTTTTCAGAACGTGCCGGCCACTACAATTTCCAGTAACTGTAAATTAAGACTGAAACCACTTTCTCCTCAAGTACTATTTCATTAAGGGGTACTTCAAAGTCCGGCACTGGTAGCTAATGCACTGGTCGTGATAGTGGCTGAAACTTAACTTTCGTAATTGGTTTTGCTCTTCGATTTTGCATCTTGTTTCCAGTAAAGTAAATATGAGAAAATGCAATGAAAGGGTAAATATTAGATTACAATTTGCTAAGCACTGTGGCACAGCAGGGACGTGCAGCCCAGGCATACTGGAAACTACCCAGAAAAATAACAGGCCAAAATAGATCTATTTCAGAAAATAGCCTGGATTCTTGGACATGGTAGATCCCATCATTCTAATGCTCTCTGCCCCCATGTCTCCACAATCACCAGCACCTCCTCCTGGCAATACAAACAGGAGGCTAGTTTTGAAATGGGCTTCATGGAGGTTTGTACTGAGTTTCCTTTAAAATATATAAAAACCACTGTAAATTTGTCTCCAAAGAAGTATGTTGCCTATGAAAAAAATAACCCTTAAGGTTCCAATACAAATTCAGTTTATGAATTATTTTTTCTAACAAAAAATGTTTGGGCCGTAATGCAGAACTCTGGATCACTATTTGTTATTTTATTTTTAAAGGTGTGTGCATGTGTGTGTGTATGTGTGTGTATGTATGTGTGTGTGTGTGTATGTGTGCGCGTGCGTATGTGTGCTCCTTTCGTCAGTCAACAATGAAAAACTTTTTATATCCTGAATGAAAGTAGGTTTCATACAAGAATACTAGAAACCACAGGAATAACCACACTTCAGAATGATTTTTTATCCTCTGTTTCTTTTCTATTATCTATCCAGGCTCTGACCCACATTTTAGTCTTTAAATCAAAGTGTTTAACCATAAAGTACAGTGACTAATCATGTCAATTCCCCGACTTGAAAAACCACTTTGCCAACAACAAGAAAAATAAAACTGGATCACCACAGAGATCCAGCAAACTTAATACCTTTTTTTCCCTTTTTAAGGCTCTGACAGTACTCATTTTGGCAGATTTTGTTTTGGGTTATTAATTTTTTTCAATAAATTACATTTGATAACAGAAAAGACACAAGGTGTGTTCAGCTTCATTGATTTTTTGGCTAATCAAGTGCAGTTTCATGTCACTTAATATTAAACACAAGCATTGAATGAATATGAGAGACTCTCTGTACAGTCACTGGCCCACTGTCCCAAATGTGCTGTTTGGAAATAATGTCTAATGGTCAAAAAGTCTGTTACTTACATGCTTGTTTAAACTGGTTTTATGCAGAAAAATCCACTCCATCTGATATGTGTTTTGTCTCATAGCACAAAATTGTCACCATGTCAACTAACAGACGCGTATTTGACACGGGCAGTAAATGAGCATCATTCCATCGTTTTCCTCATGGAAAAAAGCTTGAAAAGTCAAGGATGGCAGAAGCACCATAGATGAAACCTCATTATATTTTGCAGTAGTTAGTTGCATTACAAGAAGTCTTGTGGAAATGTACTGTAATGAGTATTAGACCAGTAAGGGTCAATAGTATCGTCTTCTTGGTATAATCAGTCTGATTCTCCTTATTCCTCTGAAGCTAACAGCCATTTAACAATAAATGCCTGGAATGGAGGCATCAGAATCCACAAAAACACCAGGAATACAACATGATCATGCTTTTCCAAGGATCTGTACAAAATCAGTTGACAGATTAAGGTATCGCTTTTTGAAGCACCAGTAGATGTAGTAGTAGCTAATAAAAACTTAACAAATGTGAGAATTAAGATATGATACTGCACTATAGCAAGACATGCAGATATAGGTAATACTGCGTGATGGAGCATTCATAATCGATCCACTGAAATGTCCTCCTGGCTTGAAACTATCTTGCCTGAATAGTGGGCAGTGGTGAGACCATGACTACATGTTGTTTAGTTTATAAGGAACATAGACTGCCAGAACACAGGCAGGTCTTTTCACATTATAGTGTTACATGTAACATAACACAAGTGGGCCTCTAAGATGTATGACATTCCAAAATGGCAGAAACAGGAAAAATGACCGAAAAATGACCAAAAACTGAGGTGAAAGACGAGCAGAATCATTTTGTCGCTTGAATTTGGGAGCCTGTTTCAGTAGCAAAAACAACAAATGTAAAAGATGAAAGAGCTGAAGGCGTTTTGTGTTTTTTCTCTATGGGAAAACAGCACGAAGAGCTGATCCCTGGCAGCCTTGAACTTCATCCACCCTGTGGAGATAGATTCATTCCCTGGTAATGGATCTTGCTGGGGAGCTGTGATCCAGAACAACCAGATACACACAAACAAAATATTCTATACATCAAATAAAATTTTTCACCAGGGAAACAGAAGCATTTCCTATAATGTAAATAAGCAATAAACAAACAGATAAAAGGAGAAAAAAAACAGATGACTGCTCATCTTCAGGAGCGTTTAGGCAACAACGGTAATTTCTCCAAGCTGTTTCAGTATCTGTAAGAAGTTATCAACAGAGATTAAATGTTGCCACGTGTAGTACAATTCATAGCTCTCAGTGATATGACCTGCACCAGAGCACCTGCACTGCCTCAGCTGGCTACAAACTCCACAGCTCATCCTCTTCTCAAAACATCATGTGAAGCCTCCCACTGCGCATCGCTCTCATTAACATATGCAAACAGGAGGATACAGTGAGGTGCGACCAGCCTCTGCAAATGACAGTATAGTGGGAAATCAATCACTGATTTATCTGAGGAGGCTCCCAGCAACTTTCCCGTGGTCTTAAAACCTCATTATCAATTAATCCCCAAAACGTCAGCGTGGGGAAGATTAACCGTTAACAGCTGTCCACGGAAACACCTTCCGCGTGCCCAGCTGTGGAGCACAAATCGAGAGGCAGCGGCGTGCGGCGTCAGCCAAGAGCTGCATTTTCTCTGAGTTTTCAGCAGCAGTCACAGAAACTGGGGCAAAGTAACCCTTGCTGACAAACACTCGCCCTCTGTAAGAAGCTGCCTTTCCTTGTTTTACTGAGGATCCTCATAGCAAAAAAAAAGCATCCTGAAGACTGATTCACTTACTATTCATATTATTATGAGAATTATATGTAAATATAGTGAAGATGACAGATTCTAATTTAAAAAATGCATTTCAGTTTACATTCGGAAAAAATATTAATTACAAGGCAAACTGAAGTATTACTCCAACATTCCCATTTTTCTGGGGACCCCTTAAATACAGCTTTATATCTTTTAAAGCATAGATTGCAAACATATGGATCAAAGCTTATCTGCAACAACACTCTCTGGCCTTCAAACACCATCAATTGAACACATTTTAAAGACCAATTTTGATATGGTGGAACCATATCACCATATCTATAAAAATATTTCTTAAAGGGAAAAAGTCTCTAATTCCGTGATCTCTCCTTGATCTCTAAAGAGTATTAATAAAATGTGTACCTACATTACCACAGGTGTAGTAGGCCTCGCCAATATTAAGCCTAAAATTATCAGATATTATAACAATGATAAGCACATTTTTAGAACACATTAGATAATATCAATAATGTGCAAAAGATGCAAAAGCAAAATATACATTTTATTGGTAACACAGATCTATAACAGTCTTTTTAAGAAAATAATGTTTATAAAATGAATTTCTATGGAGAAATATCAAATTTCTACAATAGGCAGAGATGTGTCAAAAGCCTCCAGATAACACAGCTATGAAGTCCAAAGATAAAACTTTCTGAATCTAAAACTGCTTCTTCACTGTGTATCTTTGAATACCTTTGTTAAAGTACCCTCTTCAGGTTTCCCCTGTACCAGAAGCCATCAAAAAAAATCAACAACAAAGCTGTCATTTGGCATTCTCTTGCATTCTAGCATAGACTCTCATGAGAATTGCACTGCATGGAGATGTAGTGCCTCTGCATCACTGGCTGGGTTTAACCTCCATGCATCACTGATGACTTGATTAAAAGCAGCATTTGGAGGCAGATTAAAGACCAAGAGAACCCTCTTAAAATTTTAACTAATTTAGAAGTAACAAAATATGGGTAATATTAAAGCAAATTGTGAGCATGCAAAACATATTTCAGGGTTTTACAATGAAATTAATTTGGCATAAGGGGCAATTATTCCCACGTTTAAAAAAAAATAAATAAAAAACTTCACAAATGTCATCCTTCCCAACGAACTGCTGCCATATCTTTGGTAGAATGCTGCTTTAAAAAGGCCTTCGTTGAGGTTTTGATTTGTTGGTGTAATATTTGAATAAACGTATCTAAAATCATTTTATAAAAAATATATGACTTCTGGAGCAGAAACAAAATGTAAGATACCTAGATGTGGCAACAAGCGCCAAACAGAAAGCCCAGCTCATTCCCTGTTCTTTACAACACATGACAGTGTCCCAACTTCACCATACTGATATCATTACTGAAGTGCAAGGATTAGCATGGGAAGATCTTTAATAATTATACTGGCTTGATCCCAGTTCATTCCTGCTGGTCGTTTTAATTAAAAAGATCATTTTTCTCCCGAGATGGCAAGCTTTAGCATACTTACAGGATGATTATATCAAAGCGTTTTTTTTTTCTGCCCAAGAGAAAGATCTGCTTGAAATAAAATAAAAACTTGAGACATCGCTTCCTCAAGTATAAAACACGACATTAAATTCGGATTCCAATAGGTATGTAAAGCAAGATTGACAAAATAATTCATTCATATCTGGAGAAATAAAATTCACGGAATGATTGTGTTCTGGTAAATGTAATGACGATTCCTGCCAGTGTTGGGGCTGAGTGACAGATGGATATGACATCATCAGTAGGACGACTGGCTGCCCTGTTCCCAACCCTGCAGCTAAAGACTTACTCATCATTTAGAAATCCGAAATCCCTTCTACGGAGGCTAAGCAAGCAATCATACAGGACCCCCAACAGAAAATGAATATCGAAATGAATAACATGACTCAACAATTACAGCACAAAGCATGTCTTTTTTTTCTAGTCGATTCTCTACATTGTCTAAACACAGAAATCTGGGTAACACAACTAAATTTTTATTTAAAAATATACATAATTAAAAACTTCAGCATGATTAGCTAAATTTACTGTACCGAAATGAAAACCATGTATAGCAGCTGCACCATTTTCCTTCTCATTATGGATATAGCTTCATTAGCTCTCTTTTTATCTCTTGGTGCCTGAATAACCTTCTGGTTTATGGAAGTTCAGTATATTCACCCAAATTGAGAAGGCCTAAAATCTGGCTACTAGACATGAGGTTCTTTAGAATTTTTAAAATGAATGGAAGCGATCCAAAGGGTTTAAAACAGAGGGGAGAAACCCTCCTTCAATTTACAGTCATACATTTAGACAACATTAGTTTCAAAGAATGTTCACAAAAGTAAACTAAGGTGTCTTCCATATTCCTTATTATTGTATACAATAACAAACTCTATTCCGATGCTGATTTGGCAATTAAGCAACAAACACTGCCAGCTGTGAATGTTGGTACCATCATAACTAAGAAAAAAAATATATATTTTTCATTTCTCTGGTGGATGATAAGCCTTGGAATTGTATGTCACGCATCAACTCCATTTCACTTCTGTTCGGTACTTACATTTGACATTGATGTTTACAATGAGCCAAAAATAATAGCACTTGAAAAGTTACAATCTTTATTTTAAAAAAGTCAGGGCCATAATCCCTCACGGCTCTTCCTTCCTGGAGCATTTTATGAGCAAGCTGCAAATTTCATCTCGCGGACACAGTAGGTGAACCACCCATTTCCCACATTAAGAATACCCACAATAACAAAGTTTTTGTTCCCCATTCATTGCCAATACCCCTTCCCTACCCTTCTACCTATTTCTCTGATTGCATGAATTTATTCATGGTGTTATTTGATGCAGAACGTGACCTTTCTTTCCTTGGATAACTCATTTTGAACAAGCTTGTCTCATACAGTACGCCAATACGGAATATACATGTTCCTGTGAATGTGCGCATGACCGAAAAGAGGTTTCTGAAACCATTTCCAAATAATTATGTAGTTCTGCTTTTGCCTACTTATTTTTTATCTGACTCATGATAATGTTGAGACACAGTCAGATGGGTATATCAATTGATCAACTGACATCACAATATTAATGACCTGCAGACTGAACTGCGAGACAGTAAATATAGCTTGGACTATGACATTAAATGGAAAATGCACCTCTTGTTATAAGCCAATCTGCAATTCATATTAATCAACAGGGAAGCACACCGCACCCTTCCAACCTACTCCAAAATGATCTTCTCAGGAGCCATTTATCTTTGTCAAGAAGAATTACCACGTCTCACTTCAGCTGGGCACTCCAGATAACACCAGTCATTTCAGCAAGTCCCGACTAAGCCATGGGAAAACACAAAATGCAATGCTGTCAGCACAACAAAAAAACAAGAGTACAAGTGTCAATCAGAAAAGAAACACAGAAGAGAATGAATTTTATACACTGTAATAAGCACAAGCAGACGCACTGCAACTGACTCAGTAATTTATTAGCCTAAAATTTTTCATTAAAATAAACATTTAATGAAATGTTTCAGAAAGATTTATGTATTTCTCTCTTCTGAGAGCAGCAAGCAATACAATGTTAAACGAGGGTTTAAGGCAAAAGACAACCATCTGAATACCTATGAATACCTATATAGTATACGTTTTCTAAAGGGATTTGACTCAGATAAAGGCAGCAGAAATAAGTTTTCAAAAGAAATTTAAAAGGCTAAAAACTAGTTTAATTTAATTATAATCCCCAGGGAAGGGGGGGCATGGGCAATTATCCCAGTTCTGATACTAAACACCTTCTATTTAAGTATTTGCAAAAGTAAAGCATCTGTACTTTTCCTTAAAGAAACAGAAGCTGCAGAAACACTGAAAAGGAGTACTAGAGTATTAGAGTATTAGAGGCATTTAGTATCCCGACTTTGCTTCTCCTCATGCTACTCTGTACATAAAA